>BRZM01000155.1:181452-333952 GCA_033238685.1 Lates japonicus | reverse complement strand
TACTCTTATCAAGTTAGTTTGAGCCTTGTTTGTTTTGAGGTGTTGCATGATTCTCCAGTGATCAGGAGGGCGATAGTGTGTCGGAAATGGCAGATAGATGAAGATGTTTTCACCTGATAGAAACACGGCCAGAATCATTTATATTGTCTCTAGTAGTTAATGGAACTTAAACCATAAGATGAGTGACTGTGCCGGTAGTGGATTCAGTTTTAAGTGTAGAATAATCTATTATCTGATCAACCTTCTACTTCAGAAGTTTACAAAAGTGCAAAGTCAGAGAAGCAGATTTACAGATAAATCCAGGACTCATCATATCTGACTCTGTTTGAGAACCTCTGTTGTTCTTGTATCTTGGTAAGTCTGTGGTTCTGATGAACATCAGTCTTAAACCTTGAAACTGTTGAATCTTTGCAGTAAAGATTAATTCAGTGGATTCAATTAATGTCCTGTCCACACAGACCTGACAGGCTGGTTGAGCGATCTAAACCAGATTAAAAAAGTCTCCTGACTTGTGTTTTCCTCTCTGCAGATATTCCTGAACCTGTGGACCCTCAGATCTGTCCAGGCCATATGCGCCATCATGAAGCTTTCCTTTGAAGAGGGTACAGGCCAGAGCCATGAATGAATTAGGTTTGTGAAAGCGCAGACCTTGTCCTCACATTGGTGAAATATCCAGGCCGTGTTGCTGAGACTTTCCTGTTGTCCTCCCAGGTGGTCTGCAGGTGGTGGCTGATCTGATCCACACCTGGACCAGGACATATGCAGGGATGCAGAGCGATCCCATCAACATGAAGCGGCTGCGGCAGTGCGCGGGGATGGCTCTGACTAACCTGGCGTTTGGAGGCGTCGTCAACAAGAGTGCGAACAGGCGGGAGCTCCAGGGCTGTGGGAGCAGTAGTTGCGACGAAACAGGATAAAACAGTCTTAGGTAGTTGGTTTGAATGAGAACTAACCTAAAGCAAAAACTACTGGTTTGGTTTCTGGACAGACTGCAGACTGTGGGTAAACAAACAGCTGATTGATGAAGGATTTTCCAGATTGTAGAGATCTGGTTGTGATCTTACCAGATATGAGGTTTGTTTTTAGCTGCTGGTTTGTCTCTTTGTGTAAATTCAGATCTTGAGCATAACAGACACCATCACAGCAAACACACCTAGTTCAGATATATTTAGAAACCTGTGTTCTTCATCCTCCTTCAGGCGACTCTGTAGCAAGAAGAGCTGCCTCAGGCTCTGGTGGCCAGCTGGCCTCCGACGGCGAGGAGCTTCACCAGGTGGTCTCCAGCATCCGCAAGGAATCTGTCCTGGAGGCTGACATCAGCAGCAAAGAGTCCTCAGAGACGCCGGCTGTGTGTGCACTGATGACCTCAAGCCCTGCAGGTACCAAGGTGCTCAAACAAACCAACCCACGCAGAGTCGATGTGCTGATCAGAGGAAAAACTAGTTTATTTTAGGAGATTTATTTTTGTGAAGATGATCTGTGCCCAGCTGTTGTGCCAGGCTTAGTATTTCTAGGCTTTATACTAGCTAAGCTAACCACACATTCTGACTCCAGCTCTGTACCAAACACAGACATTAATTATCATCTGAACATCTGCTCTCAGACAAAAGACAATTAGAATTTTCCCAAAATATTAAACCACTGCTAAGCATCACACATAAATCAGCCTGAGTAACCCTGATAAAACCTTGTGCTGATTCACCGGGAGTCGACCTTGAAAAGAGAATCTTCTGGCTCTATGGAACCTGTCGGCTCACAGCATCGACAACAACAAGGTGGCGATCTGCTCGGTGGGCGAGCTCTGGAAGCTGTTAGTCAGCACTCTGACGTACGGTGTCAGACCAACTCACTGCGCCATCATCGAGGCGGAGGAGGATACTCCGAAACAGTGTCAAGTCTGAGTCGCCACGAAGACTACAGAGTCGGTTTCAGATAAATACCGTATCACGCTGGTAAAGAAATGTCGTCCTTTTTGTCATGAAACTGGAAACTAGTGGGACAGAATCAAATCTTTCCATTCATCTGTGTGTATAAGGTAACTTTGGAGATGACTATGATTTAATTGCAATGGATGATCTATGAAAATGAAGATAGTGTCACAGTTTTATTAACTTGTCAAGTAATTATTGTTGTTTAATAATGCAGTCTAGATTTTTCAAATCAACCCACACCTTTACAGTTGACAACAATAAAAGCAGATACAAGTGATGTTAGATAGTGAGTTACTATATACCATATTGAAATGAATGAAATGGGAAAAACACATTCAAGGAAAACCTATATTTTGGAAAATGGCGGGCATAGCAATGTAAAGTATCTATATTTGTTATAAAATCAGCTAAAACATGTAAAAACACTGGCACAGTCTTTGTCTAACAATAACTACATACAAGATGGATGTAAAAAAAACTCTCTTTCTTTCTTCACAGGCAATCCTCCAGGGACCATAACTGCCTCAGACTCACACTGCGCATAGCTCACAGCCTGACCGCAGTGAGCAGGCAGCCTGCGGGACTCTCTGGAACCTTTCAGCCCGAAGTCCAAAAGACGGGCTGCTGTGGGACCTCGGGCCGTTAGCATGCTACTGCCAACCTTATCCATTCAAGCACAAGATGATAGCCATGGAGGCAGTGCAGCTCTGAAACCTCCTCACCTTGACCCTGAAATATAAGAGATTAAGTTTGTATCCTAGCTCCTCATGCCTTCCCTCTACATGAGAGCAAAAGGCACTGGAGGCAGAGCTGGATGTAAACACCTAGCAGGGCCTTTGATACTCTAGAGAAACAGAGCTGACATCTAACCTCAACGGCCACTACGGCACATTGAGAGGTCTGGCGAAGGATTGTGCATCCTGATTCTGGTTGTTTGATGATGATGAGGCCCCAACATCTCCAGTAGCCCTGGACACGGCAGCTTCTCTATGTTGTCTATGTTCCTTACCAACTCTAACTTCCTGCAGAACCAGCCCCGTAAGAGGAAGAGTAGACCGGAGAGGCGGCGAACCACATCAGATGGCAGAGAGACATGCACCTCCTGGCGATGTGGTATCTGCTGCTGCAGAGAAGCTAGCCAAAAGATCCACCAACACAGTTGCCAAGATTGACAGATTAGTCGAGGTTGTCACCATGCACACATCCTGGAGGACAGTTTGAGCCTCAGCTCTGAGGATCACCAGCGAGCTAGCCTTATGGACTAGATGAACTCAATGAAGCCCGAGCAAAAGTGTACTCCCCCTGCCGTCTCTCTGATACAACAGCCTGGCCCACAGAGAGCGTCTCAGTAGGCCACGGCCTCTTAGCCTCAAAACTGCCCACACAAGTGTATCAGCAGATGGCCCTAAACGGTGGCAGCACTGGTGGCTACTGTAGCAAGATCAGATGGAGCCTGCTCCAAGAGCTCTAATGATAAAACAACGACCAGGCAGCTTGACCTCAAGTTAGCTCATCCAAGACTACTTAAATGTGGACCTTCTGTCCTGAATGGAAACTAACCAAGATATTCCAGAGGATTCAGTGGACAACAAGATGTGAAAGCTCTAGGCTCAGCAACACAGATGCAGAAAGAACCAGGATCAACCTGTGCAAACACCTGTCAGTGCATCCACTAAAGGTCTCCTCTGGCGTCAACATAACTTCAATTAAACTGTCTCCATCTTATCAACAGGTCCCGCTCATTTCAAAGTGTGGCCAAATTTGGTGTAACAAGACAGCGATCAACGTCCAGGCTGCCCAAGCAATGAGGAGGCAAACATAGGTACCTACTGTGATGACAGGAAGGAAGCATTTACAAAAATTTTCACCCATGACATCCACTGACCCAACCATTGGGGCAGTGGAGGCAGTAAAGAAATACTCTGTGGAGAACACCCCAATCTGCTTCTCCCTGCAGTTTCTTCCCTCTCTTCTGGCGATGGAGCACTGGATGGGCAAAGTGAAAATGAGCTGGAGAGAAAAGAATTCGGTACTCTAAAGGCGTGTTACAAAATATCAAATGGTTATGAAACACATTAATTGCATCATTCAGCAGAAGATAAATAACACTAATTATAAAATATAACATTTAAATGAACTTTAAGCCTAAAGATACAGGATCTAAAAGCACTGTAGTTTTACTGTTTTCAATTCTGATTAAAGATTAAATTAAATTTAAAACTCTTTTAATTCTTATTCAGAACAGAAAATAGAAATCTAGTAACTTCTGAAAACCTCAGACCCAGACTCAACATTATTATTATTTGCAAAATATAAATGTTTTAAAAGCTACAAACTTATCAAACACAGTGAGTTAAAGGGAACAACATGTGAATTTCTGCTTTGACTGTGAGGTAAATCTGAATATTATTATCACAGTGAAACCCAGTGAAGGTAAAATGTTCCACCACTCAACTTGTCTGAGTTATTACCTGACTGTGTGTGTGTGTGTGTGTGTTTCTCTTCAGAACAGAATCTAGACTTTAATTCACTGACAGTAAAATACGGTCAGTGTTGTTTTCCTCACTTCACTGAGTTTCAGTCGGTTCAGACAGAGAGCAGCGACTACCTGCACCACACACACACACACACACACACACACACTGACACACACAGCACCCACACACACACACACACACACACACACACACACAGCACACACACACACACACTGACACACTGACACCCACACACACACACACACACAGCACACACACACACTGACACACACACAGCACCACACACACCCAGCACACACACACACAGCACACACACACACACACCACACACACACACACACACACACACACCACACACACACACACACTGACACCACACACACACACCCACCACACACACACACACACTGACACACACACACACACACACACACACACACTGACACACACACACACACAGCACACTGACACCCACACACACACACACCACACACACACACACACCCCCAACACACACACACACACACACACACACACACACACACTCTACACACACACACAGACCACACACTGACACCCCACACACTGACACACACACTGACACACACACTGACACACACACTGACACACACTGACACACACTGACACACACACTGACACACACACTGACACACACACTGACACACACTGACACACACTGACACACACACTGACACACACACTGACACACACACTGACACACACTGACACACACTGACACACACACTGACACACACTGACACACACTGACACACTGCAACACACTCTGATTCACACACTGACACACACTGACACACACACTGACACACACACTGATTCACACACACACACACATATTACAGACTGATCTTTACTCGTCTGATTCATCTGAATATTGAACATGTTCAGGACAAACTATCATCAGAGAGAAGAACATTTAAAACGATTGTTAAGACAAAATAATGTAACACGTGTTTAAACCTTGAATCTTTTTTCATTCTGCTTCTTTCAAAATGATTTTTTGTTTTTGTTTTCATCATAAAATCAGTCGACACAGACCAGAGACGCAGCTTCATGATACTTGATATTTTTCCTTTTAGTAATAATCAGACGTCATTGTATTTGTTTTAGTCCGTTATTCTCTGTCTAATGTTTCCTAATATGATCTGATAATTAATCAATAATTAATAATAATCAGTGAGACGTTCACCTGACCCACTTTAATCCTGACAAAGACATCATGTCCTCCTCCTCTTCCTCCTCCAGTTGTCTGGAGCAGAGAAGCCTCCTGCTGGAGAACCAGAGAACAACACGTCGTCGTCAGCTGCAGCAGCAGGAACAGAAGCTGCTGCAGACGGAGGCAGCAAGGTACCAACACCACGGCTCTCTATCAGTACTGAGGGAAACAGCAGCGTTCAGGATCTCCTGTCTGGTGGACATGTTTTCTATTACAGAGAGGAAAAAGAAAAAATCTTTTCTTTCAAAACTGAAAAGTGTGGTCTTTTAATTTAGTCTGCTGTAGTTTTACATTTCAATGGACAGACTGGCCCTTTAGTGCTGCCTTTTTTCCAATAATGATATAAATATAACTTAATCAATAACTGAGGAGCAGCAGAGGATAAATCAGACGTCTGTTTGTTTCCCTGTTTATCTCTGAAGACTTGAATTATTGTTGACGACATCTTTTTGTATTTTTATTATCATGAACTGTGAATTTTCATTCTGCTGCCTGTGACTGCTGTTCATCATCTGTCTTTAAAGGACATGTCAAAGAGCAACTTCTGTTGCTTTGAAACAGACAATAAAGTTGTTCTATTCTATTCTATTCTATTCTATTCTCCTCCTCCTCTCCTCCTCTCCTCTCTCCTCTCTCTCCTCTCTCCTCCTCCCCTCCTCTCCTCCTCCCCTCTCCTCCTCTCCTCTCCTCTCCTCTCTCCTCTCTCCTCTCTCTCCTCTCTCCTCTCCTCTCCTCCTCCCCTCCTCTCCTCCTCCTCTCCTCTCCTCTCCTCTCTCCTCTCTCCTCTCTCTCCTCCTCTCCTCTCCTCTCTCCTCCTCCTCTCTCCTCTCTCCTCTCCTCTCCTCTCTCCCCTCCTCTCTCCTCTCTCCTCTCTCTCCTCTCTCCTCTCCTCTCCTCTCTCCTCTCTCCTCCTCTCCTCTCCTCTCCTCTCTCCTCTCCTCTCTCCTCCCCTCCTCTCTTCTCCTCTCCTCTCCTCTCCTCTCCTCTCTCCTCTCTCCTCCCCTCCTCCCCTCCTCCCCTCCTCTCCTCTCCTCAGGTGGAGATGGTGTTCTGGCTGCTCTCCATGCTCGCTAACAGAGATAAGGAGGAGATGTCCCGGACTCTGCTGGCCCTGTCCAGCTCTCAGGACAGCTGCATCGCCATGAGAAAGTCCGGCTGCGTCCCCCTACTGGTCCAGATCCTGCACGAAGCTCCGGGCGGCGGAGGCGGTCCAGGAGAGACGGCGGCAGCGGGTGGGGGGGCGACGGCGGCGGGCTGCAGCCGAGAGGCCAAATCCAGAGCCAGCGCCGCCCTCCACAACATCATCTACTCCCAGCAGGACGAGGGCCAGGCCCGCCGGGAGATGAGGGTCCTGCACATGCTGGAGCAGATCCGGACCTACTGCGACAGTGGCTGGGACTGGATCGAGAGCCACGCTGGGACTCCTTCACCCGGGGGAACCAGGACCACCGGTGAGTCAGGTTTAGGTTTAGGTTTTATTGATGTTGTGGTTCTCTAAAATAACACTGAACACACCACATGATAAAACAACAAGGCAACAAGCAAAGACAATACAATCACCATAGAACTAAATAAAGAGATAGCAGGTGGTGGATGGTCGTGTCACCTCCTGTGTTTTCTCTAGTTTTTTACTCTTATCAAGTTAGTTTGAGCCTTGTTTGTTTTTTTGAGGTGTTGTGATTCTCCAGTGATCCAGGAGACGATAGTGTGATCGAAATGACCGAATGAATGAAGATGTTTTCACCTGATAGAAACACGGCCAAGATCATTTATATTGTCTCTAGTAGTTAATGGAACTTAAACCATAAGATGAGTGACTGTGCCGGTGAGTGGATTCAGTTTTTTAAGTGTAGAATAATCTATTATCTGATCAACCTTCTACTTCAGAAGTTTACAAAAGTGCAAAGTCAGAGAAGCAGATTTACAGATAAATCAGGACTCATCATATCTGACTCTGTTTGAGAACCTCCTGTTGTTCTTGTATCTTAGTGAAGTCTGTGGTTCTGATGAACATCAGTCTTAAACCTTGAAACTGTTGAATCTTTGCAGTAAAGATTAGATTCAGTGGATTTATAATTAATGTCCTGTCCACACAGACCTGACAGGCTGGTTACAGACGATCTAAACCAGATTAAAAAAGTCTCCTGACTTGTGTTTTCCTCTCTGCAGATATTCCTGAACCTGTGGACCCTCAGATCTGTCAGGCCATGTGCGCCATCATGAAGCTTTCCTTTGAAGAGGAGTACAGACGAGCCATGAATGAATTAGGTTTGTGAAACGCAGACCTTGTCCTCACATTGGTGAAATATCCAGGCCGTGTTGCTGAGACTTTCCTGTTGTCCTCCAGGTGGTCTGCAGGTGGTGGCTGATCTGATCCACCTGGACCAGGACATGTACGGGATGCAGAACGATCCCATCAACATGGCGCTGCGACGGTACGCAGGGATGGCTCTGACTAACCTGACGTTTGGAGACGTCGTCAACAAGGTACGAACAGACGGGAGCTCAGGAGCTGTGGGAGCAGTAACGTTCGACAGAAACAGGATAAAACAGTCTTAGGTAGTTGGTTTGAATGAGAACTAACCTAAAGCAAAAACTACTGGTTTGGTTTCTGGACCAGACTGCAGACTGTAGGTGAAGCAAACAGCTGATTGATGAAGGATTTTCCAGATTGTAGAGATCTGGTTGTGATCTTGCAGATATGAGGTTTGTTTTTAGCTGCACTGGTTTGTCTCTTTGTGTAAATTCAGATCTTGAGCTTGTAACAGACACCAGCTCTGACAAACACACCCTGGCGTTCAGATATGTTTAGAAACCTGTGTTCTGTTCATCCTCCTTCAGGCGACTCTGTGCTCAAAGAAGAGCTGCCTCCAGGCTCTGGTGGCCCAGCTGGCCTCCGACAGCGAGGAGCTTCACCAGGTGGTCTCCAGCATCCTGAGGAATCTGTCCTGGAGGGCTGACATCAGCAGCAAGAGAGTCCTCAGAGACATCGGCTGTGTGTCTGCACTGATGACCTGCGCCCTGCAGGCCACCAAGGTAACTAAAACAAACCAACCCACGCAGAGTCGATGTGCTGATCAGAGGAAAAACTAGTTTATTTTAGGAGATTTATTTTGTGAAGATGATCTGTGCCCAGCTGTTGTGCCAGGCTTAGTATTTCTAGGCTTTATACTAAGCTAAGCTAACCACATTCTGACTCCAGCTCTGTACCAAACACAGACATTAATTATCATCTGAACATCTCACTCTCAGACAAAAAGACAATTAGAGATTTTCCCCAAAATGTTAAACCACTACTAAGCATCACATAAATCAGCCTGAGTAACCCTGATAAAACCTTTGTTGTGCTGATTCTGCAGGAGTCGACCTTGAAGAGTCTTCTGAGCGCTCTGTGGAACCTGTCGGCTCACAGCATCGACAACAAGGTGGCGATCTGCTCGGTGGACGGCGCTCTGGGCTTCTTGGTCAGCACTCTGACGTACCGGTGTCAGACCAACTCACTCGCCATCATCGAGAGCGGAGGAGGGATACTCCGAAACGTGTCAAGTCTGGTCGCCACACGAGAAGACTACAGGTCGGTTTCTGAGACTCAAATACCCGCTGTCACGCTGGTAAAGAAATGTCGTCCTTTTTGTCATGAAACTGGAAACTAGTGGGACAGAATCAAATCTTTCCATTCATCTGTGTGTGGTATTAAAATCAACTTGTAGATGACTATGATTTAATTGCAATGGATGATCTATGAAAATGAAGATAGTGTCTGATTTTATTCTTGTCAAAGTAATTATTGTTGTTTAATAATACAGTCTAGATTTTTCAAATCAACCCACACCTTTACAGTTGACAACAATAAAAGCAGATACAAAGTGATGTTAGATAGTGAGTTATATACCATATTGAAATGAATGGAAATGGGAAAAACACATTCAAGGAAAAACCTATATTTTGGAAAATGGCGAGCTGTAATGTAAAGTATCTATATTTGTTATAAAATCAGCTAAAACATGTAAAAACACTGACACAGTCTTTATCTAACAATAACTACAGCAAGATGGATGTAAAAAAAACTCTCTCTTTCTTTCTTCACAGGCAAATCCTCAGGGACCATAACTGCCTCCAGACTCTGCTGCAGCACCTGCGCTCCCACAGCCTGACCATAGTGAGCAACGCCTGCGGGACTCTCTGGAACCTTTCAGCCCGAAGTCCAAAAGACCAGGAGCTGCTGTGGGACCTCGGAGCCGTTAGCATGCTGCGCAACCTTATCCATTCCAAGCACAAGATGATAGCCATGGGCAGTGCTGCAGCTCTAAGAAACCTCCTCACCAACCGACCCCTGAAATATAAGGATGCTGCGGTTGTATCCCCTGGCTCCTGCATGCCTTCCCTCTACATGAGGAAACAAAAGGCACTGGAGGCAGAGCTGGATGCCAAACACCTAGCAGAGACCTTTGATACTCTAGAGAAACAGAGCCCCAAGCATCTAACCCTCAACAAGCCACTACGGCACATTGAGAGTCTGGCGAAGGATTATGCATCTGATTCTGGTTGTTTTGATGATGATGAGGCCCCCAACATCTCCAGTAGCCTGGACACCGGCAGCTTCTCTATGTTGTCTATGTTCCTTACCAACTCTAACTTCCTGCAGAACCAGCCCCGTAAGAGGGAAAGTGAACCGGAGAGAGACGTAGAACCACATCAGATGGCAGAGAAGAGACATGCACCTCCTGACGATGTGGTATCTGCTGCTGCAGAGAAGCTAGCCAAAAAGATCACCAACACAGTTGCCAAGATTGACAGATTAGTCGAGGACATCACCATGCACACATCCTCGGAGGACAGTTTGAGCCTCAGCTCTGAGGATCACCTGGCAGACTGGCCTTATGGACTAGATGAACTCAATGAAGCCCGAGCAAAATCATGCTCCCCCTGCCGTCTCTCTGATACAAGCAGCCTGGCCCACAGAGAACGTCTCAGTAGAGCCCACGCCCTCTTGCGCCTCAAAACTGCCCACACAAGTGTATCAACAGATAGCCTAAACAGTGGCAGCACTAGTGACGGCTACTGTGGCAGCAAAGATCAGATGCGACCTGCTCCAAGAGCTCTAATGATAAAACAACGACCAAACCAGCTTGACCTCAAGTTAGCTCATCAAGACTACTTAAATGTAGGACCTTCTGTCCTGAATGAAACTAACCAGCAAGATATTCCAGAGAGGGATTCAGTGGACAACAAAGATGTGAAAGCTCTAGAGCTCAGCAACACAGATGCAGAAAAGAACCAGGATCAACCTGTGCAAACACCTGTCAGTGCATCCACTAAAGTCTCCTCTGACGTCAGCATGACTTCAATTAAACTGTCTCCATCTTATCAACAGGTCCCGCTCATTCAAAGTGTGGCCAAATTTGGTGTAGCAAAGACAGCGATCAACGTCCAGGCTGCCCAAGCAATGAGGAGGCAAGCATGGGTACCTACTGTGATGACAGGAGGAAGCATTACAAAATTTTCACCCATGACATCCACCCGAAGCCCAACCATTGGGACGATGGAGACGGTCCAGAAATACTCTGTGGAGAACACCCCAATCTGCTTCTCCCGCTGCAGTTCACTGTCTTCCCTCTCTTCTGGCGATGGAGCACTGGATGGGCAAAGTGAAAATGAGCTGGAGAGTGACTCATCATTAGAAATAATTGAAGTGGAGGATGGAGAGGTGGTGAAGAGAGCTGAAGAGGATGAAACCTTGGAGGATCTGAGTGATAGCCAGCTGCTGATGACAGACTCAAAAACCTTCCCAAGCAAAGAGACAAATCCCATTGAGATCCCCTGTCCTGCCAAAAGAGAAAAGGTGTTCCTTAGAGGTGCTTCACCAGCCATACTTGAAGACAGATCTCCATCCAGTTCATCTGAGAATTACATCCACGAAACACCCCTTGTAATGAGTCGCTGTAGTTCAGTCAGTTCTCTGGGCAGCTTTGAGTCTCCCTCTATTGCCAGCTCAATTCAAAGTGATCCTTGCAGTGAGATGATTGATGGGACGATAAGCCCCAGTGATCTTCCTGATAGCCCAGGGCAAACCATGCCTCCAAGCCGAAGTAAAACTCCATGTTGTGTTGAGTCGAATGGACCAGAAACGCAGGCCACAGGAATAGCGGGCCAGTGGGAAAGCAGCCTGCGAAAGTTTATGGAGATCGCAGATTCCAAGGAGAGGTTTAACCTTCCTCCTGACCTAGATACAATGATCTACTTCACTGTGGAAAAGCCCACTGAAAACTTCTCTTGTGCTTCAAGCTTAAGTGCTCTGCCTCTTCACGAACATTACATACAGAAAGACGTGGAGCTGAAATTGACCCCCCTGCTCCAGCAAAATGACAAAAATCTTCCTTTCCCTGATGAGGATGAGCAAGGACTTGACCATGGGGAGAGATACAGTGAGGGAAACTCAGACGATGACATAGAAATTTTAAAGGAATGCATCAACTCAGCCATGCCCTCAAAGTTCAGAAAAGTTAGACCTTCCCTGATGACCACAATCCCTCCTCATATCCTCAATTCCCAGATCCGAAAACCGATACATCTTCCTGTGTACATGATGCTCCCAAATGGCAAAACCCAAATGTGTCCTGGGAGGAGAATTGTCATCCCACAGAAGGACTTCAAATTTGACGATTCATCCTTCACTGATTCTGCAGAAGGTACCCCTGTTAACTTCTCAAGCACAACATCGCTAAGTGACGAAACACTTCAGTATCCAGTGAAAGAGAGGGGGGCTAAAGACTGCACAGCTAAAGGTATGAACAAACAAGAACTGCTCGATGATGAGGCAAAGAGGATTGAAGACTTGAGGATATTCTCACACTTCCACAAACCCAACAGGATGAACTACCTACCTGAGATACAAATGAACCGAACAACCAAACATGTCATTCCCACTCAGAGGGTGCTGATGCAGAGCAAAGAGGTAGCCGACAGAGTGGCGAGCCAAAGAAATCGTGATCAGTCTCCTAATCAGCAAAAGAAGAGGCAGGGTCAAGGCCCCCTCAGGAAACTAGAACTGCCTGTCATTAAGCAAAACACAGACAGTAACCTTAATGTGGGATCACAAAAAGGAAACACAATCTTCCGACAAATGACACATTCTTCAGAGGACAGCAATGGCTTCTATGATGATGATAATGAAAAAGATGAAGCAATGAAGCAAATGAGTAGAAAACAGATCAGGGAGGCAAGTAGAAATACTCTTTCCCGGAGCATGACGAATATTGGCAGGGTTGATAATTCCCAAGCAAAGCCCAGAGGGTTTCACAGGATAAAACAGAATCTGATTAAGGATGAATCCCTGGCATGTTACTCACTCAGCTCCTCTCTTAGTTCACTGAGCGATGCCGAGTTTGAGGATCAGAAATCAAAAGCCCAACAAATATGGTATAAAAACAGACATAACAAAACACTGAATATGGTGCAACAAGCAAAGCCTATGACCATCCAATGCCAATATGAAGAGCAAAGCTCGCCGAGCTCTGTCAGCATGGATTCAGAGGATGACCTCCTACAGAAATGCATAACATCTGCCATGCCCAAGCAGAGAAGGAAGCTTGCTGCCAGAAAGAAGAAAGCAGAAAATACCCAAAAACAAAAACAGAAAGCCTCTGATGGTTGGAATATCGAAGAGGAAATGGATAGTGATGATACAGCGTGGGATAAAGATTCAGACCTCAATAGTGTTGAATGGAGAGCCATACAGGAAGGTGCTAATTGTGTTGTCACTGGGCTGCAGGCATCAAAGTCTCAGGAACCATCCTCTGAGGAGACTGAATCTGTCCTGTCATTCATGTCAACGTCCAGCTTTACACCCAAAGAAAGGAAGTTTGCTAAAGATAAAAAGGCAAATAAACCTTTAGACTTCGCACAGCGCAAGCCAGTTCCAAACTTACCAGTGGTTTTCAGAGGAAGGACAGTGATCTATACACCGAAAAAAGAGACAGCTCCATCACAAAGACCTCCTCCCAGAAAAGTACCAACCAAGACAGATGCTCCAAAGAATCCAAATCTTGCTCAGCACAGATCAAAGAGCCTTCACCGATTAGGCCACCCCCAGGATACAGAACTGTCTTTGCCAAAGAGGAGCTCTACTCCACCTCCAAGGATACCAAAAAGTTCATCCTCTGGATCGTCACAAAGCTCTACACCATCCAAACAGTGGCAGAAGAAGATCACATCACCAACTCAGACAAATAAATCCATCCAGAAGAAGAATGCAACACCAGCCAGTAGCCCACCAGCTAGCAGTCCCCCTGAAAGAAAGGGACGCTCTCCTGTTGTGAATCAAAATGAAAAATCCCCGCCACCTAAAACTCAGAAGTCACCTGTCCGAATCCCTTTTATGCAAAATTCAGGCAGGCAACCCAGACCTCTGTCACCGTTGGTAACTAACCAAACAACCAGCAGACAAGCCAATCAGGTCAATGGGAAAAGGGTTCTACCCGCCAATCGATTTGACCTGGTCAGGATGACTTCTGTCCACTCAAGTGGTGGTGAGTCTGATCGCAGTGGATTCTTGAGACAGCTGACTTTCATTAAGGAATCAAAGACTGTGCTGAGACGTGATGGATCTGCACGCAACTTATCTGGAACTCAAAATGGATCTCCTCGCAGATCAGTTCCTGGAGCTTCAGCTGTCTTCCTTTGCTCATCACGCTGTCAGGAACTTAAGGCAGCTGTGCAAGCCCCAAGAAGGGTTCAAGTAAAAAGTCCAGGACAAGCACAGCAAGTTCAGAGGCCAGACCGTGGCCCTCCGAAGCAGAATACAGCCCTCTCTAGAGCGACCTCCAGTGAAAGGGATCTATCAGCAAGACGCCCAGCCAGGAGAACCAGTTCTGAAAGCCCCTGCAGGGTGGCTCAACGAAACGGGCCTAGCAGAGCGCCTGGGGCCAGGCAGCAACAAGATAAAGATAACTTTAAGCGTCACGCCTCATCACCGAGCATAAACATACTGAGCCGAGTGACCAGCCGTTCTTCCCTCCGCTCCTCTTCATCTGATTCGAGTGGAAGAGCAAAGAGCGAGGATGATACAAAGAAGAAAGGGCAGAGATCTGCATCTCGGCTGAATGACAGAGTCACCTGGAGGAGGATCAGGGATGAAGATGTACCTCAAATCTTGAAAAGCACTCTGCCAGCCAATGCATTACCTCTGGTGCCTTCTCCTGACGGGGAAAAGCCAAAGCCACCAGCTCTTCCAGGAAAACTGCCAACCATTCTACTTGCATCTCGTAAGACAAGTGACGCAACAGTCCAGACAGAAGATTTTGTGAATAACAAGACCAACTCGAGCACCTCTCCAACAGTCGAAAGAGCTCCAGTGATCTCAGAGGAAGTGGCACGACTTGCACTCCTCCGAAAGATCAGTGCCACCTCCGGGAGTAACCTCCAGGATGGTGATTCAGATGCTTCCCTGAGGAGCCACAGCACCGTCTCCACAGGAACAACAGACAGCTATGTGGGCGGAGTTGTCCATTTCCGCCAAGGATCCCCCAGCAAGGCCGTCCGAGTCACCCCATTCAACTACATCCCCAGCCCCATGGCCTGCTGCCTGCAAGACACACAGAGCCAAGCACCCACGATCAATGAGAAATCAGGGGAAAAAAGTGAGTCATAGGACGTTAAGTGGATTACTGGACGACTCTGCTGTGTTCCCAAATGAAACTCAGCACTCAGGTGGACAGATGAGGAGTGTGCTGGTCCCTATACCTCGGGTACTGACCCTTTACTTTTCACCATTGTCTGCATTCAAGTTTTTTCTCTCTCTGAACAGTTGATCACAGCTTCCATCTACCATTCATACAGGGTTGGATGTATGCATTGAGGACAGGTCTGACATGAACAGGCCTCCAATAACTTTTAGAGATGCGCTTCAGAGAAAAATCTCACATGAAAAGGAAGTGCATCTTTTTGTACTTTTTTTGTATTTGTAGAATAATCATTGCCTGGTAGAAATGTAGTGACAACATAAAGCAAAAGACAATGAACTTGATTTCAGCACATAAATCACCATCGGTCTCCTGGACAGAATCGATAAAAAGAACAATATTATGCAAACTTTTGAATGATAACTCAGCTGGACTTTTACCTAAAAAAGGTAGAAACCGTGGCGGACTGTTGACAGACTTTCACAAAGGACACAAATACTCTGACATGTAAATTATTTTTTACATATAGTACATCAACGCTTTGAACCTTTGCCTCACCACTCAACTGAATATGATACACTGTTAGCCTTTCCTGTTACATACAGAGCCCAGCGGGGAGGAGGGGTACATTTTTGGTAAAACATTCCTTCAAATTGAGGAACTCTTATTCCATTTGTCCTTGTCTCCTCAACACTTCTGCTGTAAAGCATCAAGGTTTTAAACTGTTTAACTTTCATCTTGGACTGAAGTAAGTGGATATACTCTGGGTTTGAGACACTGAAGCTACAGATAGATGCAAAAGTGAAAAGGAAAAGGGATAATTAAATTATTAAGAGGACGATTTCTTATATAAAAGGACACAGCTTATAATTTGTGGGAACTGCTTCTGTACAAGCTTCTAATTCACGGGTAGGAGTGGGCGATATGGAGAATTCCATGACTTTATATGTAATTTTATGTGATTATTGTTATATATATATTTCTGCCAAATCAATTGAGGATATTTTAGTGGATAAAATAATCAGACAGTAATGGTTGTTTTTGCTGATCCAGCAGATTAAATATCTAACAAATGAAGCTTCATTTCATTGATGGAAAAATCATTTACAAATTCAACATAAAGCAGTTTTACACAGTAATTGTGTAAAATAGCCTAAACATAAATCTTATTGGAACACAACATTGTATTGTAATATTGCCTACTCCTACTTGCAGGAATGCAATGATATCTATACTTATCTGTCAGATTATGAATATGAGGGGATGATTTATCACAAGTTTTCTCCCTGACACCTTCTGGACTCTGTTTCATTCACTGCTGCAGAAAATATTGTAGCAAATTCTGTCATTTCCCAAACTATCAGCTGATTCTGGGTCACTTCACACTCTCCTGTACTCTGTGTCTTAACCAGTATTGTAAATAACATGCAGATATACAAAATCTTCAAAGCTTCCCGGTGGGCAAAAGACTCTCTGTGTTGCTCCCTGACAGCATGCTAATATACTCACTGACTGTATTACACACAGCTGTTAACATTGTGGACACTGGATAACGATGATGTTGTTATTCAGTGGTAAAATACTTTCTAAAGCCCGGCGAGAGCATTACTAGCAATCTGTATTATTGTGCCACAAAGACCTATAATGCTATAAACTGTCAGCATAGATGAACAAAGCGACGACATGCCTCTGTTAATCGAATGCTCTGACATTATATTTGTGTTTGCTACTAGATTCAGGTACTGTTTGCTGTTGGGTATTTCCTGTCAGGAAATGATGGTCAGGCAGGTGTGTGTCCTTACAGAAGTTATCCTCTGAAAGTCTTTATAAACGTGTTAATATCTGCTTAACTGTGTTGCTGTAAAAGTAGTGATAGGTCGAGAAGAAGTCGAACCTTAAGACGATGAATATTCTCTGTAGTTGTACCATCACTCCTCCATGTGTGCTCGGAGACTAAAGACAGCAGGGTTCTGGACAGAACGAAGATTAATCTTCACTGAGGGGCTGTTCACTGAGAAAAATAAGGTTTTGTATTTACTACTACCACCCTGTTGTATTTCCAAAGCATGTTTTGAATATAAATAAAACCCAAGTAGCTTCTGAATGCAAACCTTAAGTCCCGCTGACCATTTTAAGATATTAAAGTGACGCTCTGAACATAATCTTTGAGTATAAAGCACTGGGCTCAGTTTGTGAAATGATGAGTTTTAAAGCTGTTGGTTGTTGCTTCACAAACCAAAAAGGCTTTGGAAGTATCTCTGAACGTCATTCCACAAACCGAAAATCTTTTGTCCCTTATTGAAGGGAGGTTTAAAAGGTGAATTTCTAAACTCGAGCATTTAATACTCAGAAGACAGATTATTGTTGGAGAATCACTTTAACAGCCCCTTCAAGATTAAACGAGTGATGAAAACTGTGTGAATGAGACGAACAAGGAATTCAGCTCCATCAGAAGGTCCTGAGAGTTCGTCCACCATCACGGTCGGTAGCCTGGTTCACACCTGGCTGGAGATCAGTTTCCAAACTACTGCAGGTGGATTTAAACTCTCTGTCCTTTGGGTTAACTTTGCTCCAACTCACAGACTGAATGTTTAACTATCCTGAGTATTTCATAAAGTCTGAACCTGCCCGTGAACGAGGCCACAGCTGCCTGATGGTGCCATGTGACATAGGCAAAGCAACAGAGGTGTGTCATTATAAATGTTTTCATCCAATAAAAAGTGACGTGTTTCATTAAAATGTCGTGTTGACCTTTTCATACTGTGGACTGGGAGGCAGCGCTTTCAGCTATCACACTCCTCTACTGCGGAAACGTCTTCCTGTTTAGGTCCAGGAGGCAGAAACAGCCTCTGACCTTTGAGGAGTCGGTTTCAAGCTTATTTTTGTTTAAAGCTTGTAGTCAGAGCTGGATCAGGCCCTGGTTCTGCTGCTTTAGGCCTAGACTGCCAGGGAGACTCCTCCTCCATCTGTATGTGTTCATATCCTGTAAATGCATGTTACTAACTCAACATCTGTCTCCTGCAGATTTCTATTCTCTCCTCTCTGCAGGTATTTCCGCCTCCTGAGCTGCAGAGTCTGGATCTGTGACAGTAAACCTCCTCCTGCCCCCGAGGTCCTGCTCCACAGCCCCTGATACTGGTCTTTGAGGATTCTACCTGTGTAACGTTTGGTATGAAACCACAGTGAAGAGACGGAAGACATCTTCAACATGGTGTTTTTATTTGTCCACTGACAGCTTGTAGAGTCAGAGCTAAGACATGATGCAGCTGAAGCAAAACTCCATCCATGCACGTTGAAAATGTTTTACAGAAAGTGCCTGTTTTACCGTACAGTCTGTAAATTGTCTCTTTGGTACAGTGGCCCTGAGAGCTCAACACACTGCAGCAAACAGTGACCTGTAGCTTCTCTTTTCTCACTTTGGAGCATTTTGTCTGAACGCCACATGTGTTATTGAATTTGTGAATTTGTTATATTTGTCAGTGTTTTCCCATCATGCAGTGTGCTGAGCTCTCAATCAGCTGCAAAAGAGCAAAACCACAAACAGACAAAGGTGAGATTTTCACTTTACTTTGTACCTGAACGCAGCATCAGAGCCTGTCAGTCACTTTAACATGATTGGAAATGTGTGTCCTCATCAGCAACCACCCTCACACACACACACAGGTGAGGTCTCCGACACCTGGAGAGCTGGTTTGTCCTGATTCAGCTGAGGAACCAGGCGCTCTGCACCGAGGCCGTCTCCTGGACAGAGAAGAGTCCAGGACAGCCGGTGGTGTAGAGTCAGAGTGGTTGACCTTTGACCTTTGCCACGTCTCTATCCAGCTGCTCCCCCGCCGCCTTCAGCTCCTCCCTCTGTCGCAGCAGCCGACCTCGAGCCTCCTGCAGCTGCTCGTTCAGCTCCAGGTACCGACAACACTGCTGGAACTTCAGCTCCACATCCGAGTCTGAGGCCCGGGACGAGTCTGAGCAGAGAGACGGGACAGACAGACGGTCAGCTGCAAGACAGACAGACGGTCAGCTACAGGACAGACAGACGGTCAGCTGCAGGACAGACAGACGGTCAGCTACAGGACAGACAGACGGTCAGCTACAGTCAAGTCAAGTCAATTTTATTTATATAGCGCCAATTCACAACAGAAGTTATCTCAAGGCACTGTACATATAAAGCAGGTCTAGACTGCATTTCTTTATTTTATAAATTTACAGAGAGAAACCCAACAGATTCACTATGAGTAAGCACTAGGCGACTGTGGCAAGGAAAAACTCCTTTAAGAGGCAGAAACCCCCGAGCAGAACCTGATTCTGGTGGCGGCCATCTGCCTTGACCTCAAGTTGGGTTTAGAGAAAGAGAGGGGTGGGGGAAGTCAAGTAGGAGAAAGACAACCTTGCAAATACACAGACTAAGTCAAAATGTAAATAGTAGTAATAATAATAATAATAGTAATAATTATTATTACAGCTAAAGGAATAATAATAACAAAACAATAGTACATTAATAGCACTAACACTATCAACAACACTAATAAATGTTTTAATTATTGTTGCATCATGGGTTGAGCTGGACTCATGGGAGCAGCAGGAGACCTCCAGCTCTGAGGCAGAACCCTGCAAAAGAGACAGTAGCAGAGAGAGAGAGAAGCACAGCCTGGGCACTAATGTGCTTGAGGGAAGAACACACAGTTAAAGCGTGATGCAACGATATTAAGACAGTTAATAGGTAACTTCGCCGGCAGGACATCATGGACAACATTTACTTCAACTATTAATCTTAACTGATGCACTGGAGACTGACCCAAACTCCGCCGAGGGAAAAATGAACCAGAATAATATGCTAGTTAAAAGTTAAGGCATAAAGATGAGTTTTTAGGTTTGGATTTAAAGGCCTCAACTGAGTCAGCCTGTCTAATATCATTAGGGAGAGGTTGTTCCAGAGGAAAGGCCCAATAGGAGAAGGCCTCAGCCTGCTGACTTTTTAACTCTGGGGACAGATAGCAGCCCTGCACTCTGAGAACGCAGAGCACGGGAGGGAATATAAGGGTTAAGAACACAGGTATGAGGGGGCTAACCCCATTTAGGAATTTTATAATATTAAGAGAACTTGAAAGTCTGATCTAATATGAATAGGAGCCAGTGAAGGGAGGCTAAAACCGGGTAATATGGTCAAACCTTCTCGAATTGGTCAGCATTCTAGCTTTGCATTCTGAACCATTTGCAGACTTTTAGCGTTAGCACGCTGTAGTCCTGAAAGCAAAACATTACAATAATCCAGCGTCTAGAAGAAACAAAGGCGTGAACTAGAGTTTCAGCTGCCTGCCATGAAAGAAAAGACCAACCGCCATATTGCTAGTAGGTGAAAAAGGCGTCTTTGTAATGTCTTTAATGCTGATCAAGGAAAGAGTACGATCAAGCACCCAGATTTTTATTGTTGTATTTTGAGAGATAACACAGTTGTCAAGGGATATAGTCACATGATCGAACTGGTGTCTATATCGCACCGGCCAATAACCAGCATTTCAGTTTTGTCTGAATTAAGAAGCAGGAAGTTTGAGACATCCAGCTTTAACAGAAGACAAGCAGATCTCTAGTTCTAATTTGAGAGGCATTATCAGCCTTTATAGGCAGGACAGACAGGTGGTCAGCTACAGGACAGACAGGTGGTCAGCTACAGGACAGACAGACAGACAGACGGTCAGCTACAGGACAGACAGACGGTCAGCTACAGGACAGACAGAGACAGGTGGTCAGCGGACACAGACAGACAGACTTGTCAGCTACAGGACAGACAGACGGGTCATTACAGGACAGATAGACAGATGGTCAGCTGCAGGACAGACAGACAGACAGACGGTCAGCTACAGGACAGACAGATGGTCAGCTACAGGACAGACAGGTGGTAAATGTGTGGCCTCACCTTGTCCAGTCTGTTCCAGGATGCTGAAGACCGGATCATTGGGGGCGGCTCTGTTGATGTCCTCCAGGATCTGGTCCACAGTGGAATAGGATATTGGGCAGCACCACCCGCTTCTTATTTTTGGAGCCGATATTCATCCTGCTGAGGACCCAGCTCCACCTCCTGCATCTGACACAAACCAACACCAGCCTCAGGTTTTTAAAGACTCACTTAACAAATTCACTGTAAAAACAAACAGGAACCTAAAGAGACGGTGGCTGCAAGTCAAGTGGGTTAGGGTTAGTCCGGGTTTTCATCATTAATTATCTTTATTTACTATATTCAGTGTGTTCTCATTCAGCCTGCAGCTGCACAGGTAAACGCTCCTGACCTCTGTTCATTTATCTATTACATTAAGATTCAATTATGTGTCGTGAACGTACACAGCTAGCTGAACATTCATTGAGTTACTCTGCAATACGGCACAGAAGTTTCATATTGAATACAGACTCGCTTTATATAACTGAAGCCTAATGGAGGTTTGATTTTGTCCTCGCTGAGGGAAACGGTACCAACCAGCTAACTTCATCAGTCTGGACGCGGACATCTGTCGCAGCCCACTGAAATATTTCTGAGCCGAATTAAACAAAAAGTCCGTAACATCCATGAAAGGTCTTTGGTAAACATAAAAGAGTGAGTGCTGTTTGACGGTAAGCAGTTATATTTTGATTTTCCAAACTGTGCAACGCAGTTTGGTGTCGTGTATTAGCAGGATTAGCTACAGTTGCTTGTCACGGCTCACCGGTGTTTAGTCGTCTTCCTGAAAACCTTCCGTTCAGCGCATCTTCAACCGAACTACCGGACAGAGAAGGAGCAGAACCCGCTGAAAACACACAGAGGACAGAAGACACAACACACAGCTGCTGGGCAGACGTATGGCACGTTAACGTGTGCCGTGCCACGTCAGCACGTCGACGCACAGACGTCACGCCCTCATGAAACCACTTCTTCTTCCCTCGGGTTTAACAGCAGTTCCTCAGTGTCGCTTTACCGCCATCTTCTGTTTCGATGTTCCCTCAGCATCCATTCATTTCACTTCTGTCCAGTCGCCCTCTGTCATGAAACGCTGTAAAGTGGTCTCTGTAGGCTGCTGCAGTGTTTCATACCGGCGCTGATAAATATTACATGGAAAGAAGGTTTAAATAGACTCTCATATTAACATTTCGCTCGACTCCGACATGTCTAAGCAGACATCTTTCAGGGAGTTCAGTCGTGCTGACTGCTTTGAATAAATAACTGTTATTACATCATAACCTTTGTGCTTTATTTTTGTTTAAATGTGAGCTACTATATGTCTATTTACAACATGTCTGCACATGCGTGGAACGGATTGGGCGGTGTTGTTAAACAGGTTCGAGTCTGCGCGTGAGTTGATTTTGGCACTTGTGTATAACGGATCGTGCTTCCGGGTACCGAAGAAGACACAACTCCACCAAAGAAGAAGGAAGTCCGCCATCAGACTGTGGTGTAAGTTTGACTCTTTCTTTCATTTGGCTCTTTTACTTTATTCTCGTTGAAGTTTCACAGTCAGTAGCTGTAGTTTAGTCTCCTGACTTCGTCCGGGGACACAGAACAGAAGCTTTACTGGAAAATAACTAAATAAAAATAAGTGACGCGGTGTCGTTTCCGGTCGGTAGCACGAACAGTCAAAAAACTTTTCAGAAAGCTCTAAAGTTAAATTCCCGCTCACACTTTGAGCTGTAAGTGATCGTAGAAAGTCTGGAGCGACTTTAAATGGCGATTATCTAAACGTTTGTTTCCGTTAGGAGCGGCTGACCGTTACTGCGCAGTTTTAATTCGGTGGAAGTAGAGCGAAGCGAACTGCGGAGGCGAACCTGCTCTGTGCGCGCGAACAGAGACGAAGTCGCGTCAGTTGAAGTAAATAAAGAATAAAAACCGGAGAGAAAAGTAGTTTATCCAGAGTTTTCTGTGACTCCAGCAGCTACAGAGACAGGAGGACAGAGGAAATAACAGAGCCACAGGTTTGAACACACGGAGTAAAAATAAGAGAAGAGGAGGAGGCGAACTGAAAGTGAAAGTATGACGTCAGAGTAGGCGCCATTTTAAACTGCACAGCAGAAAGAAACAGCACGTGCGCAGGGTGAGTGTGAATATCAGGTGTAGAAATATTGATTACTGTCATTATTGATTCATCTGCTGCTTTTTCTCTTTAATCAGTTAAAGTGTATTTTAGAAACAGAAGCAGCCAGTATAAAGTCACAGAGTCTCAGAGTCACATCTTCACATGTTGTTCCCTTTTTTATTTTCCTGGTTTCTTCGCTCTCACAGATAAATATGGAACATGTGATGTTTATGTGAAGTCTGAGCAGTTGTTGGGTTTAAACCACAGTCACAGTTTGTCTTTATGATGGATAGAAAATACTCATGGTTTTAATTCTACTAATGTCAAATAACTAAGATGGAGAACTGACTGGGTTTATTAAACTGTGTGTGTGTCTCCAGTGTTACAGGTTTACCTCTCAGACCAGAGAAGATGAATGATTTGGAGGAAGAGGAGGACAGAGCAGAGTCTCCAGGATCCAGCTGTCTGTCTATGAAGAGTGACCGGTCCAAAGATTTTCCTCCAGAGTTCAGTAAAGAACCTGGACCCTCAGACACAAAGTAAGAGACAGTTTCTACTGTGAACTGACCTGAAGATGATTCTGTTTTCTGAAGTTGTTCTAGAACCTTTATTACAACACTGAGTTTTTTTTTTCAGTCACTGATGTGTTTGTTGTTTGAGTTCTGACAGCCTTATTTCCTCCACTACAGAGAGTTTGATCACTGCTCTGAAATATTCTTCTGTTTTTCAAACAGTATTTGAAGTTCAGTAGCAGAGGACAGATTGTTGTGTTTGTGTCGTTTGCTTTCTAGACATCTGGCTGATGAGGCCAAAAAATACAGTCCGTTTTTTCTTCCAGGTTTGGGGCTAATTTCACGACTAAGACATGTTTGAAATATCCTGTTTCTTTCAGGACTTATCAATACGCATTACATATTAAAAGAACAACCTGTAAAGCTTCCACTATTATGCATGTTTTAAAAGGTCAAGGTTGATTCCACACAGCTATGGACTGCTTCAACTAAACTAAACTATACATTTGCTCTTTACACGTGTTGATATATGTAAAATATGTGATGTTTCCACAGACGGAGAACAAAGTCTCCAGGATCCAGCTGTCTGTCTCAGAAGAGTGACTGGTCCAAAGATTTAAATCCTCCGAAACTCAGTAATGGACCTGGACCCTCAGACACAAAGTAAGAGACAGTTGTTTAATAACCTTTCTAACAACACTGATGGTTTTTTAATGTTGTATCTTCAGATGAACTGATTCTGTTCAAATGTGAAAACATGAGACAAGGAAATGTAAATTTATCCACACAGCTTTGTGATTTATCACTGCAAATAATGTAAAGACCGTAGAGCTGTGTTCATCTTTTGAGCTGGAGGTTTGTCTTCCACTGATGTAACATCTCATAATGAATGTGTTGATGTCTTCACAGAGAGAAGAAGAGGAGTGGTGTTTCTGTGAGGAGCAGCTGTCCTGCTGTGATCTGTGTCAGATCGCCCTGAAGGATCCAGTCTCTCTACTGCTGTGGACACTGGTTCTGCAGACAGTATCACCTCATACTGGGACCAGTCTGTCCATCAGGAGACTCCTCCTGTCCCTGTGACAAAGATCCAGAATAAGCATTCCGACTGCAGACAGCCAGTCAGACCAGCACTGTACAAGTAAGACTGAACATCTGTCTGTTGGATGTCATCATTTCTGAAAACAGGACTCAAGTAGTTTTCATAGAGTCATTTGTTCTATCACACAGCTCTGACATTTAAGATGATTCTAAAGAGCACATGAAAAGCTTTTCTGCTTGTTTTTCTGGAGTTGATGAAAAGAATCAGATTATTCTTCTTAGTCTGACATTGTTTGTTGTCTTTCAGGATAGTGGTCTGCAGGAGGTTTTAGAGCGAACATAAGACTGGGGTCTGAGGAGGAGATGGGACCGCAGACTGAAGGAACTGATGGAACAGGAAGTAGAACCCCTCAACAGGATCTACACTCGAGCTCTGTACCAAAGGGACAGAGTGAAGAGGTCACACTAACATGAGGTGAGGCAGTTGAGACAGTCAAGGAGAAGACCCTCCATGACACTAATCAGGTGCCAGACATCTTAAAGCCTTACCTGACCAACAGAGACTCATCAGAGTGGCTCTTGACCAACGCATGCCGCTTGGTGTTGGAAAACCTTTCTCAGTGCAGAAGTTCACTCTGGACTGGGCAGAGGGCTCGGAAAACCAAGATGTCAGTCTGTTGGTTCTGCTTTCGTTCAGGAGCTGAATCCTGATCAGAGATACAGTACAGTCTTCTCACACTGCTCCATGTTTTCCATCCAACATTACAGAAGGTCACAGCAGAGAAGCTGGCTGTCTGTAAAGTTCTGTTCATCTTGACGGCCTGATGAAAGCAGACTTTCACTGGATTTCAAATAACAGGAAGGTTGTGTCTGACGCCATACAGGAAGTCATCAGTCAACGAAGCTGTTGACAAACCTCATCCAGGGGAATCTGCTTCTCGGCTCTGGTCTGATAATTTGCATCTGGTAGCGCCAATCAGATCCTCTTCATGTGTTGACAGGGTAACAGAAGTACGAGGCCTACTGACCCACAGAAGGGGAGGAGTACTCTGAGGAGATCCAGATGAAGAGCTGTCCAACAGAACCATCTCACACATCAAGACCTCCAGGAGCCTCCACATCATGTGTGTCAAATCCCAGTCTTCGCTGGATCACTGCTACAGTTCTGGAGCATGTTGACTACAGAGCAGAGGAGGGAGAGCTGCCCAAGACCATGACTGACCTGTACCACACTTCCTGTTGGTTCAGACAAAGAGGAAGAAGAAATAAGTACCAAGGAGGACATGAGACGGATCCACAGGAGCTGATGGAGGCTGACAGGGAAGTTCTTCTAGTTGGGAGGCTGGGCGCTTGAATTAGCTGGAGAAAGGAAACATCATGTTCTACCAAGAAGACCTGGAGCAGTGTGGTCTTGATGAGGCCTCGTGTACCTAGGAGTTTGTACAGATCTTCAAAAGAGAGAGGTGATCTTCCAGAAAACAGTCTACTGCTTTTGTTCATCTGAGTCGCTCAGGAGTTTCTATTGCAGTTCATCTTTCCACTGTTTCCAGGAAGACACAGGTACTGGAGGACTTCCTGAGAAAAGACTGGAACAACACAAACCATAAACTGTCTCTGGATGACTTGAGGAGAGCCATGGAGAAATCCCTTTGTGCAAAAATGGCCACCTGGACCTGTTTGTTCGCTTTCCCTTCATGGCCTCTCTGGAGTCCAACCAGAGACTCTTAGGAGGCCTGCTGGGTCAGACAGAGAACAGTCCAGAGTCATCCAGAGAGTCATCAACAAATTGAAGAAGATGAACATGTCCAACACTTCCTGACAGAAGCATCAACATCTTCCACTGTCTGATGAGATGAAACCACACTCAGTCCATCAGAGATCCAAGAGTTCTGAAGTCAGAGAAGAGATCAGAGAAGGAACTCTCTGAGATCCAGTGCTCAGCTCTGGCCTACATGCTGCAGATGTCAGAGCAGGTTCTGGATGAGTTGGACCTGAACAAGTACAACACAACAGAAGAGGGACGACGGAGACTGATCCCAGCTGTGAGGAACTGCAGAAAGGCTCGGTGAGTCCAGACATGATCATTACAATTATCAGTCAGTAGATTAGTAGTTTAGTTGTTCAGATCTACACAGTATTAAATTATTGTCTAATGTCTAACAGGATAAGATGATGAAGTGATGACATTTTCTATCCAAAAGGTCAAACAGCAGTCACTGTGGTAACAACAAACACTTCTGGGCTAATGGTTAATGCTAAAACATGATGGAACAAGTAGAGAAAAGTCATCAAATGAGTGAAGTGACTCAGTAATATCATTTACCAACATTATCTATTTAAAGTTTGCTGACATTAACATTAGCCTCCATCAACTACTGGTCACACCAGACCAAGAGTGAAGATGATCTTTATTGCTTCTTCAACTTTTCATTTGAAACAGTGAAGTTGTTGAAGTTTAATGGTAATAGTTGAAAGTCTTTCCATATATGATGTTAAATGAGACAGAAACTCTCAGGTGTTTTCTCTCTTGTTGCTGTAGAGGAGAATTCAGTCTTCTTATACACACCAAAGGTCAATGTCCTGTTCTTCTGATGACATGATGTGAAAACCATGCAGCAAACAGAGATTCTATTGAATTGTTCTCTGAGCTGAACTCATCAGAAATGTTCTGGAGTCAGTTTAAAAACAGTGGACAATCTACATGTTTTCAAACAAGATGGTTTATTCACCTGGGATCAAATCATTGATGAAAGATAAGCACGCTATTTTCCCTCCCTTCATCTGCAAAACAAAGATTCCTATTAAAAAGTCTGCAGGTCTGAGAGAGAGGACAGAGTTATTGTTTCATGTCAAACAACACAAATAAGATGAGATGAGCTGAACCACAGATGTGAAGAGCAGATGTTGATCATGTTGTGTTGTCACATACACTGAGTGTGTTTTCTATTTCAAACTCTCTGATTTTGCCCGATTTTATATTTTCTCTAATCACAGACTTGATAACTGTCGACTCTCAGAGATTCACTGTGAAGTCGTGGTCTCAGCTCTGGAAGTCCAACCCCTCCCATCTGAGATATCTGAACCTGAGTGGGAAACAACCTGAAGGATTCAGGAGGAAGATACTGTCCTCTGGACTGGAGAGTCCAAACTGTAGACTGAGACTCTGAGGTCAGTTCACTGACTGGAGCCGTTTTCAACCAAATCTTGAAAGTTTGAGTTTTTCATTGGTTGGCACATTTCAGTGATTTCTGTGTGGAGGATTTAAAATGAGCTGGTGAAGAGAAAAGACTCTCTGTTGTACTAGTAGAAAAAGAAGAAGGTGAGACCAGTGTTTGTATTTATAGTAGAGAAGGTACAAGTTTGTTGAAATAAGAAAGTTGATGAAAATCTTCAGATTCACTCATTTGAACCTGACGAAAGCTGCATCTGTCCTCATCAATCAAATACTGCACCTAGGGCTGGGTGATAAAACGATAGTGATAATTATTGCACTATAACTTTTCTTCGATAGACATATAAGACGTGATACGGCATCGACAGAACTCATTCCACCTCTGCTCTGACAGATAACATGAAAAGCCAATGATAGTGAGAATAGCGCCACGTCAGGTTAGGTTGATGAATAGAGCAGAGGAGTAACACAGGACTAAGACATGTGCTGATGTTCTGGATCCTGCAGCTGTGTGCAGCAGTAGGAGCGAGATAAAAGAGACAATGACAGAAAATGTTAATGGAAACTGAAGAAGACGCCCAGACGGACACAGCCCTGAATGACAGAGGACTGACAGGTACAGAGAGCCCAGTAGAACATACAAATACAAACCTGACTTAATGTGAGCTAGTTCATTCTACCATTTGCTCTCTTTGTCTCTTCTTTCTCTCTCTCCCTCTCTGCTCAATCTTGCTCAATATTGCAGCAGCAGCAGCAATAATTCAGGCCGCCACTATAAAATGTATAAAGCGGAGACACTGCAGACATAAAGTTGGTGTCTTGGTCACAGCTCAGTTCTCTCAGCTGCTTTTAACTCACACTGACACGGGGCAAAGAGAATCACAGCGACTCACACTGCCTCCATCTCACTGTCGCTCTGCTCTGTTTTCATCAAGTATCCTGCTCCACTGTTAGGAGTAAAGAGGAACCTATACATTTGACAGACACAGTGATTTGATTTATATCGTGATATATATCAATATCAACCGATATGAAAAATCATATCATGATATGATTTTTTCCCACATCACCCAGACCTTAACTGCACCAAGCTAAAGTCACAGAGGTGATGATGATGAATGACACCAACCTCAGACTGGAGATTTTTGAAAAAATGTCAGAAAACGTAGTTTAGACTCTGACACTGAGCTGAAATGAAACGAGTGCTGATAAACTAGGAAAATAATCTAAATCAAATATTTTATTGGATAAAAAACATTTCCTTTGTTTTCTTGGGGGGTGGGGGTCATGTTGTGGAGACAGACCACCTCCCAAAAACAATAGTAGGTGAAACAGTGCAGTTGGTAATTTAAACAGTGATTTATGAAGCAGTTAGCAGACAAACACTGACTCTGATAGAAAGTTATACAAACATGTTGGAAGGTAGATCAATGTTTAAAGGACTTGTTGTTCCTCCTGTTAAATCCTATTAATCTATGTAATAATTAGTAACTTAATATTAATATTTTGAATATTAATAGTCTTACTAATTTGATAGCCAATAACACCTAGTTGTCCCCAACATAAATGGTGCCCCGTGCGAGGCAGTGTACTGTTGGCAATTATTCATAATTGTGCAATATTAATTTGTGAAATTGTGAAGTGAAATCTAAACTTAACCAGACTTAACCACAAGTTTACATTCAACACAGCTATTCTGCTGCAGGAATAGACATCCAGTTGTACCTGCGGAAAGTGCATTGTTGTGAATATGGATTTGTTTCATTTAAGAATTTAAGCCTTATTGTGCTACATTAAGAATTTGCTGCTAATCTTCCAGTTGAACCTTCTCTGTAGGAAATGTAAGAATTCCCGTTTAGCATTTGAATACCATATATTCAGTGCAGTCTGGTCAAGCTGTCACAATTGTTGTTAAGATAAGATAAGATAAGATAATCCTTTATTAGTCCCACAATGGGGAAATTTACATTGTTGCAGCAGCATAAGATTGAAAAAGTTAGAAAGACATAAATACAAGTAAGGGCAAAAATAAAACAAGGTTATAAAAAATATACACAACAGTATAAACATGACAATGTAATAAAAAATATTAACAGAAGAGCAATATACGACTTAAACATAAACAGAAAGTGAACTAAATACAGATATTGCACATTTGAAAATGGAATTGCACAAAGTGAGTGACTGGTAGCAGCTGTTTGGATTAATTAAAGTGCAGAAACCTAGTGAAAATGTCCATGTGAGTATGTGGTGAAACTAGGAGCAGTGCTGGTTGTAGAGTCTGACAGCAGCAGGAAGGAAGGACCTGCGATACCTCTCCGGGGAGGATATCGGGGAGGATAGCTTTGCTATCATCCTCCTCTCACCCACCACCTCCACAGGGTCAAGAGGGCACCCCAGGACAGAGCTGGCTTTCTTGATCAGCTTGTCCAGTCTCTTCCTGTCCGCTGTTGAGATGCTGTTGCCCCAGCAGACCACTCTGTATGGCTGATGCCATAACAGTGTCATAAAAAGTCCTGAGGAGTGCCCCCTGCACTCCAAAGGACCTGAGTCTCCTCAGCAGGTAGAGCCTGCTCTGAGCCTTCTTATAAAGTGCAGTGGTGTTGTCTGTCCAGTCCAGTCTATTGTTCAGCTGAACACCCAGGTACTTATAAGATGTCACCATCTCAATGTCTCTTCCCTGGATGTTCACTGGTGTTGGGGGGGGGAGTGTCTGCTCCTGCAGAAATCCACCACCAGTTCTTCCCAGCATTGATCTGGAGGCAGTTCCGCAGGCACCAGTCCACAAAGTCCTGCGTCAGTTCTCTGTACTCCCTGTCATCCTCATTTGTGATGAGGCCGACGACTGCAGAGTCGTCAGAGAACTTTTGCAGGTGGCAGTGAGGTGAGTTGTATTGGAAGTCTGCAGCGTAGAGGGTGAAGAGGAATGGAACCAGGACCGTTCCCTGCGGGGCCCCCGTGCTGCAGACCACCATGTCAGACATGCAGTCTCGTGTCCTCACATACTGTGGTCGGTTGGTGAGGTAATCCAGTATCCAGAGTGCCAGATGCTGGTCCACCCCCATGAGTTCCAGCTTGTCCCTCAGGAGTGTGGGCTGTATGATGTTAAAAGCACTGGAGAAATCAAAGAACATGATTCTCACAGTGCTCCCAGGTTTATCCAGGTGAGAGAGAGCTCTGTGGAGAAGGTAGATGACTGCATCATCCACCCCGATGCCAGGCTGGTAGGCAAACTGCAGCGGGTCCATTGACTGTCTCACCGAGCGCCGGAGATGGACGAGAATCAGCCGCTCCAGGGTCTTCATCAGGTGGGATGTCAGCGCCACCGGCCTGTAGCTGTTGAAGTCCTTGGGGTGCTGCGTCTTCGGCACAGGTACCACACAGGATGTCTTCCACAGCTGTGGGACTCTCCCCAACCTCAAGCTTGTGTTGAAGAGCTGCTCCACGATCCCACACAGCTGGTCTGCGCAGGACTTCAGGAGCCTGGAGCTGATGCCATCTGGACCCATGGCTTTCCTTGCCTTGATCCTCCTGAGCTCATCTCTCACCTGGGTGGTTGTGAGGGACAGATTGGAGCAGGGGGGCTGTGTGTTGGAAGGTGTGGGTGGCCGGGGTGAGTGTTTGGCAGGAGGAGCAGTGGGGTGTAGCTGTGAGCTGAACACTGTGGGCAGAGGTGTGGAGGTGGGGGTGGGGCAGTGTGCTGGGGGAGCAGACGAGGGGGGATGCAGCAGGGATGACTGAGCAGGGGGAGGGGCAGGTGACTGATCAAATCAGATTCAGGTCATTCACCCACTCCTGAGTCCCCACAGTCTGGCGGTCTGGTTCCCTGTGCCCAGAGATGGTTTTCAGGCCTCTCCAGACTCCACTGATGTCATTCTGCTGCAGCTGCTCCTCCATCTTCCTCCTGTAGCTGTTCTTCCCCTCCCTGATCTTCCTCCTCAGCTCCTTCTGCACAGCCTTCAGCTCCTCCTTATTTCCTGACCTAAAGGCATCTTTTTCTCCTTGAGTAGAGCCTTTATATCAGGATTAATCCAGGGTTTGTTGTTTGAGAAACACCGTACAGTCCTGGTGGGTACGGTGTTCTCCACACAGACGTTAATATAATCTGTTATGCAGTCTGTTAGACTGGCGATGTCCTCCCCATGAGAGTCACTGAGCTCAGTCCACACAGTCATCCCAAAGCAGTCCCTCAGAGCCTCTTCAGTCTCGATGGACCATCTTTTCACTGTGCGGGTGACAGCTGGTTGCCTGTGTACAAGGGTCCTGAAACAGGTATAGAGAATAGAATAAAGAAATAAACAATAAACAGTAAACTCTTAATAGGATAAAACAATACACTGTAAACTCTTAACTAAATATACAAACTATAAATAGAATAAAATAAGAATGAGATAGGATAAATAAATATGGAGAACTGTATATGGCCTGTGGTTAAATTAAATTATTGCACTGGATGAGGTTATTGAGTGGGTTATTGCACATTAAGTGGCTACTACTCCTTCCCTTCTGTCCTCTGAACTCTATCTCCTCCTCCCCTCAAGTGAGGAGTTGTAGAGTGTGATGGCCTGATGGACAAAGGAGTTCTTAAGCCTGTTGGTCCTACAGGGCAGGAGCAGTCTTTCACTGAACAGGCTCCTCTGGCTGCTGATGACGGTGTGCAGAGGGTGGCTGGCATTGTCCATAATATCCAGCAGTTTGTCCAGTGTCCTCATCTCTGCCACCGTCACCAGAGAGTCCAGCTTTATGCCGACCACAGAGCCGGCCCGCCTGATCAGTTTATCCAGTCTGGATGTGTCCTTCTTGGATATGCTGCCCCCCCCCAGCACACCACAGTGTAAAAGAGGACGCTGGCAACCACAGACTGGTAAAACATTTGCTGCAGATGTTGAAGGACCACAGTCTCCTTAGGAAGTACAGCCTGCTTTGTGTCTTCCCATACAGGTGGCTGGTGTGTGTTGTCCAGTCCAGTTTATTGTCCAGCCACAGCCCGAGGTATTTGTAACAGTCCACAGCCTCCACCTCAGCTCCCTCTAACAGGACTGGTCGCGGTCTTGGTCTGGACCTCCCAAAGTCAATGACCAGCTCCTTCGTCTTAGAGGTGTTGAGCTGTAGGTGTTTAGTGTGGCACCATGCAGCAAAGTCTCCGATACTCCTCCTCTCTGTGATTCCTGATGCACCTACTTCTGTATGTGACACAGGTCCGAGTTGTAACAGAAGTCCGAGGTGTACAGGGTGAAGAGAAGAGGGGCCAGCTGTGCCCTGGGGGGCTCCAGTGCTGCTGACCACAGTGTCAGACGTGATGTCCTTCAGCCTGACGTACTGTGGCCTGCCAGTGAGGTAGTCGGAGATCCAGTCCACCAGGTAGGGGTCCACTCCCATCCTGCTCAGTTTGTCCTGAAGCATAGGGGGCTGGATGGTATTAAAGGCACTGGAGAAGACCAAGAAAAGAATCCTCACTGTGCCGCTTCCCTTATCCAGATGGGAGTGGGCTCTGTGTAGCAGGTAGAGGATGGCATCCTCCACCCCGACACCTTGCCGGTACGCGAACTGCAGGCGGTCCTGGGCGTGTTGCACCTGGGGTCTGAGGAGGCTGAGGAAGAGCCGCTCCAACGTCTTCATTAGGTGTGAAGTGAGTGCCACTGGTCTGAAGTCATTCAGCTCGCTGGGCCGGTTCTTCTTCGGAACTGGAACGATGCAGGATGTCTTCCAGAGGGTGGGCACTCTCCCTAGCTGCAGGCTAAGGTTGAGGATCCGTTGTAGTGGTTCCCCCAGTTCTGCAGCGCAGGTCTTCAGAAGTCTTGGACACACTTTGTCTGGACCTGCTGCTTTCCTGGGCCGGAGCTTCCTCAGCTGTCCTCTGACCTGGTCTGTGGTGATGTGAGGCGGGGATTGTGTTGAGGTGGGGGAGGAGGAGGGGGGTGTTGAGGTGTCTGGGGAGAGGTGTGTGGAGGGAAGAAAGAGAGATGGCTGCGGTGAGGGGGACAAGGGCTGGTTGAACCTGTTGAAGAAGTCGTTCAGTTCGTTCGCCCTCTCCATTGTCCCCCCTACGGCTCTGGTCTTTGTGTTGTGACCTGTGATGGTCTTCACACCTTCCCAGACCTCCCTCATGTTGTTTTCCCTCAGCTTCTGCTCCACCTTTCTCCTGTAGCTGTCCTTAGCTTCCCTCACACAGTGTTTCACCTCCTGCTGTGCTGCCTTCATGGCCTCCCTGTCTCTGCTCCTGAAGGCAGCCTTCTTCTTGTTGAGGACAGCTTTGACTTCCCGCGTTACCCATGGCTTGTTGTTAGGGTAACAGCGGACTGTCTTGACAGGGGAGACCATGTCTGCGCAGAAGTTCAGGTACTCCGTCAGACAGTGTGTCATCCCCTCTATGTCCTCATCATGCGGGTTGATCAGCACATCCCAGACCATGGTGTTATAACAGTCTCTCAAGGCACTTTCCATCTCAGGGGACCATCTCCTGATGGACCGAGTTGTCACCGGCTGCTTTTGGACCAGGGGGGTGTACAGTGGCTCTAGGTGAACCAGATTGCGATCAGACTTCCCTAGAGGGGGGAGGGGAGTTGCTCTGTATGCATCCCTTACATTAACATACAGAAGATCAATTGTCCTGTTGTTTCTAGTAGGACAGTCTACAACCTGATTAAAAACAGCCAAGGTAGAGTCCAAAGTTTTGTGGTTAAAGTCCCCAGAGATGATCATAGGTGCCTCAGGGTGCTGTGTCTGCAGCCTTGCTGTGACAGAGTGGATCTTCTCACAGGCAGTGGCTGCGTCTGCTCTCGGAGGGATGTAAACACCGACGGTGATCACGTGACTGAACTCCCTCGGCAGGTAATATGGCCGCAGGCTAACAGCTAGCAGCTCGAGGTCACGGCAACACAGGACTGTCTTTACGGAGATATGTCCTGGGTTACACCAGCGGTTGTTCACATACATGATGAGTCCCCCACCTTTGCTTTTTCTGCTTGCTTTAGTGTCTCTGTCGGCTCTCACGGCAGTGAATCCCAGCAGGTCCACGTTAGCATCCGGTACGAGGTGGTTTAGCCATGTCTCCGTAAAGATGAACAAGCTGCTCTCACGGTAGATCCGCTGGTTGTTCAGTGCGGATAGCTCGTCGATCTTGTTCGGCAGCGAGTTCACATTCCCCATGATTACAGAGGGAATCGATGGTTTGTAGCGCCTCTGATTCTCCACTACCTCAGCCTTTCGCTTGGCCCCGGCCTTGCAGCCCCTGGGTCTCCTCCTCAGCTCCGTCGGGACGGAGTGTCGTATCCCGGCTCGGCCTTTTGTGCGCAGAGCCAGCAGTTCCTCTCGTGAATAAGTGAGGAAACTGGCTCTTGGTTGCATTTTAAAGTTAAAAATATCCATAGGATATATATATACAGTCCACAATCTCTTCACAAAAAGAGTAAAAAGAGTAAGAAAGTAGAGGGAAAGAGGTTGTAAAAAGTAAAAAGAGCTAGAAACTGGAGAGCTACTGGAGAGGCAGCCGTCTCCCACAGTGCCAACACACATTTACTTTACTTCAACAGCAACAACAGGACTTGCATGCATGTTATGAATCTGTGTTGACATGAACAGGTGTATGAATGTTGTGCTGACATTTGGATGATGTCTGTAGAAGGCTGACATTATGATGATCCACAATAACAGAAGGACAAAGTCACTCTACTCATTTCAGAGAAAAGATCATTGATTAGGACAGATCTGATTATCAATGATTTGATCTACATCTTTTATTCTTTATTCAGGTTGGAGAACTGCAGTTTGTCAAAGATCAGCTGTTCTTCTCTGGTCTCAGCTCTGAAGTCCAAACCCTCCCATCTGTATATCTGACCTTGTTCAATAACCTGCAGGATCTAGGAGTGAAGGAGCTGTGTGGCTTTTTGAATCCAGACTGTAGACTGAGACCTAAATAGTCTATCACTGTTACTGCTGGAGATTTGATATCTTGAATCCAATAACTGAACCCTCATTTATCTTCACAGAACTTCTTTGAATCCATTCGTATTGTGTCGAATGACATGTTAATAGTGGTTGTTCCATGCATATTGTCAGTTGTTCTGATCTCACACTGAGAATTATTCCTCAGGTTCAGTCTACTCTAGCCGTTGTCATGAATAATGTCTGTTCACTCTCCAACTCAAACCTTCATAACTCACACACTGGTATTTCTCCCAGTCAGAGGACTAATGCGTTTTCTGTAAATACACTGTAGAAATGTCCAGTGGTCACAAGTGTTGGTCAAAGACATACTTTATCACAACAACAGACAGAAGATCCTCACAGCTGATATTTGGACAATATTAGATTTTTTCTAGCTGATTTCTTAGTGACCTGTTGGTAGGATGAATGTCTGTTTGATCAAAATTGTGTGTGTGTTTTGACTTTTAAATAATAAGTGTGAAAATTGTTGCATTTTTTCATCCAGTTGAATTTCATTTATAAATGTGTGAAGGAGGAAAGTTTAAAGGAGCCTACTGTTGGTTTGATATTAACTGACAATCCTATATTGCACGTGTTATTATTATTATTAATATTATTATTATTGAGAAAAAGATCATTGATTAGGACAAATTGACTGGATTTATCTATATATATATGATTTGATCTACATCTTTTTGCCCTTTATTCAGGCTGATTGACTGCTGGTCAGAGATCAGCTGTTCTTCCTCTGGTCTCAGCCTGAAGTCCAACCCTCCCATCTGAGAGATCTGGACCTGAGTAAAACCACCTGGAGGATTCAGACCCAAGGAGCTGTGTGATCTTGCAGAGTCCAGACTATAGAGGACTGGAGACTTGAGGTCAGTAGTTGGAGTCAGTCCATGAAGCCCATCAGTATTTGTCCCAAACACAGCAGTATCAGAGCAAAGATCCAGTGTTTCTGTAAAGCTGGACCTTCTCAGTGGCTGGGCTTCCTCAGTGAAGCCGTGAGAGGAGAATGGTGACAGGCCCAGGATTGGACAGAAAGACAGAGAGACAGAGAACAGTCAGCCAACACTCACTCCAATACGTTAACACAGTAGTTCCCCACTTTGGGAGGGTGGGGATTATCCAAATGCATTTGGCAAGAAAGATGAAGAAGTCAATATGTGAGTCTTATCACTGCATCGGTGGCTGTAATGAGCCTGTGTTGCACTTTCAGTTTTAGCTTCATAACTGACACCACGTGTAGAACAGCAGGGAGAATGGAGCCGTATTGCAGTGGTTTCTTGCCTTTGCCTTTTCTTGTCAAACCAATTCCGTTCAGAATTTATTATTTTTCAAGACGGTAAATTGAAAACCAGTAACAGTCTGACGACTGATAGGGGCCTTGGATGGATGAGAAAGTCCTAATGATACCCATCCCTACGGTTGGTCAGTGGCTCTCGCCTGACTTTAGGCAGATGAGCAATCATCAAACCTCACTTCATTATGCTCTGTTTAACAGCATTTTTGGTATTATTATTTATTATGCAGCAAGAAAAGCATCACTCTCAAGAAGGTGGATTACTTATTTTCTCCTTCTCCTTTTTTCTAAAGTCACAGTCACATTGACTTTGTGTTTATTCCGTTAAAGACTGCTCAGAGGTTTTTTGCAGGAAACACTGAAGAAAAGCAGCATTTTGTGTTTTCAAATGAACTGTTTCCTGTTCAAATGAGCAACAAATGGAAGGAGAGAATGTAAATTTATCCACAGAAATAATGTAAAGATCATAGAGCTGCATTCAACCTGTGAGCTAGGGGTTGTTCTCCACTGATGTAATGTGATAGAATGAATGTGTTGATGTCTTCACAGAGAGGAGAAGAGGAGTGTGTTTCTGTGATAAGCAGTCATCCTTCCTCCAGATAGTGGTCTGCAGGAGGTTTTAGATGAACATCAGATCAGTCTGAGGAGGAGATGTGAACGTGTGGACCGAAGGAACTGATGGAACAGGGTGCAGAACCCTCCTCACCAGGACTCACACTGAGCCTACATCACAGAGGGACAGAGTGAAGAGGTTAATACCCAACATGAGGTGAGGCAAGCTGGAGACAGCTTCCAAGAAGAAGACCCTCCATGACACTCCAACTGGTAGGTGCCAGGACATCTTTAAAGCCTTACCTGACCAACAGAGACACATCAGAGTGGTTCTTGACCAACGCCGCTGAGCTGGAAAACCTTCTCTCAGTGCAGAAGTTCACCTGACTGGCAGAGAGGGCTGGAAAACCAAGATGTCAGTCTGCTGGTCTCAGCTGCTCAGGGAGCTGGTAAACTGGATCAGAGATGAGCAGTACAGTCTTCCTCATCATTGCTCCATGTTTTCCATCCAACACAGAAGGTCACAGCAGAGAAGCTGGATGTCTGTAAAGTTCGTCTATCTTTGACGGCCTGGATGAAAGCAGACTCTTTCACCGATTCTCAACAGGAAGGTTGTGTCTGACGTCACAGTCATCAGTCATCGCTGCTGACAAACCTCATCCAGGGGAATCTGTTTCCTGCTCTGGTCTGGATAACTTGACCTGCAGCGCCAATCAGATCCCTCCATGTGTTGACAGGGTAACAGGGCACGGTAGCTTCACCGACCCACAGAAGGAGGGAGTACTTCAGGAGGAGATCCAGTGATGAAGAGTTGTCCAACAGAATCATCTCTTTGCCACATCAGACCCTCCAGGAGCCTCCACATCATGTGTCAAATCCCAGCCTCTGCTGATCACTGCAGTTCTGGGAGCACATGTTGACCACAGACAGAGAGGAGGAGCTGTGCCCAAGACCATGGACTCCTGACCTGTACCACACCTCCTGCTGGTTCAGACAAAGAGGAAGAAGAACAAGTACCATGAGGGACATGAGACGAATATCCACAGGAGCTGGGACGGAGGCTGACAGGGAAGTTCTTCTTGAAGCTGAGGCTGGCGCTTGGAACATCTGGAGAAAGAAACACCATACCTACTCACAAGACCTGGAGCAGTGTGGTCTTATTTTGACACGGCCTTGTGTACCTAGAGTTTGTACAGGCAGAGATCTTCAAAAGAGAGAGTGTGATCTCCAGAAAAACAAATTCACTGCTTTGTTCATCTGAGCTGCCCAGGAGTTTCTGGTTGCAGTCTACATCTTCCACTGTTTCACCAACAGGAAGACATAGGTACTGGAGGACTTCCTAGAAAGACTGGAAACAACACAAACCAGAACTCCGTCCTGGATGACTTCTGATGAGAGCCATGGAGAAATCCTCAGCAAATGGCCACCTGACCTGTTTGTTCGCTTTCCTTCATGGCCTCTCCTCTGGAGTCCAACCAGAGACTCTTAGGGAGGACCTGCTGGGCCGAAGCAGAGAACAGTCCAGAAATCATCCAGAGAGCCTACCAACAACCTGAAGAAGATGAACATGTCCAACACCTCTCCTGACAGGGAAGCATCAACATCTTCCACTGTCTGGATGGAGATGAACGCATCACTCAGTCCATCAGGAGATCCAAAAGCTCCGTGTAGTCAATGAAAGGACTCAACATAAGAGTCCCTAGATCCATTGCCTGGGCTCACCACATGCTGCAGATGTCGAGGAGGTTCCTGACGAGCTGAACGTGAAAGGGTCTGGGCCACATCAAGGGAGGGACGGTGGAGAGAATGATCCAGCTGTGAGAACTGCAGAAAGGCTCAGTGAGTCCAGACATGATCATAAATTATCAGTCAGTAGATTAGTAGTTTAGTTGTCTGGGGATCTGCTGTTAGTATTAAATTATTGTCTAATGTCTAATAGATAAGATGATGAAGTGGACATTTTCTATCCAAAAGGTCAAACAGCAGTCACTGTGGTACAACAAACACTTGGCCAATGGTTAATGCTAAACATGATGGAACAAGTAGAGAAAAGTCATCAAATGAGCAAGTGGACCTGGTAAATGTCATTTACCAACATTATTCATTTAAAGTTTGCTGATGATTAACATTAGCCCATCAACTACTGTCACACCAGACCAAGAGTGAAGATGAGCTTTTATTACCTTTTCCAACTTTACTTGAAACAGCAGTTAAGGAAGTTTAATGGTATTAGAAGGAAAGTCTTTCCATATATGATGTTAAATGAGACAGAAACTCTCAGGTGTTTTCTCTGCTGTAGAGGAGAATTCGTCTTCTTTATACACACCAAAGGTCAACAGTCCTGTTTCTGATACATGGATGTGAAACCATGCAGCAAACTGGAGATTCTAATAACTGTCTTCTGAGTTGAACTCATCAGAAATGTTCTGGAGTCAGTTTAAAAACAGTGACAATCAAAATGTTTTCTAAACAAGATGGCTGGCCCTGACTCTGGGATCAAATCATATGATGGAAACATAAAGGTGACGCTATTTTCCCTCCCTTCATCTGGAAACAAAGATTTCTGAGGCTTAAAAGCCTGCAGGTCTGAGAGAGAGTGATGAGAGTTATTGTTTCATGTCAAACACAATAAGATGAGATGAGCTGAACCACAGATGTGAAGAGCAGATGTTGATCATGTTGTGTTGTCATATACACTGAGTGTGTTTTCATTTCAAACTGTCTCATTTTATTCTGATTTTATATTTTCTCTAATCACAGACTTGTTAACTGTGAACTCTCAGAGATTCACTGTGAAGTTGTGGCCTCAGCTCTGAAGTCCAACCCCTCCCATCTGACAGAACTGGACCTGAGTGAAAACAGAGACCTGCAGGATTCAGGAGTGAAGATACTGTCCTCTGGACTGGAGAGTCCAAACTGTAGACTGGAGACTCTGAGGTCAGTTCACTGACTGGAGCTGTTTTTTGTCTATATTCAGTTCAAATCTTTAAAGTTTGAGTTTTTCATTGGTTGGTACATTTTAGTGATTTCTGTGTGAGGATTTAAAAATGAGCTGGTGAAGAGAAAAGACTCTCTGTTGTAATTAGTAGAAAAAGAAGAAGGTGAGACCAGTCACAGTGTTTGTGATTTAGAGCAGTAGAGAAGGTACAAGTTTGTTGAAATAAGAAAGTTGATGAAAATCAGATCTGCTCATTTGAACCTGACGAAAGCTGCATCTGTCCTCATCAATCAAATACTGCAGCTAGGGCAAGGTGATAAAATGATAGTGAACATTATCACAACATAACTTTTCCTCGGCCACATGGCAAAGACATGTGATACAGCATCGACAGAACTCATTCCATCTATGTTTTGACAGACAATATAGCCAACATAGTGAAATAGCGCGCCAAACCAATCATGGGCTAACAGAGTTAGAGACATGCCAGGTCAGTTGATGCACAGAGCCCAGAGTAACACAGGTGCTGGTCAAGTTGTGGATACTGCTGTGTGCAGCAATTAGCTCAGTTATCTCAGCCAGATTTGAAACTCACTGCATCAGTAGTTTCCTAGCCAAGTCTTCACAACCATGTACAGCCTCAGCAGGTAGGACTCACCTGACACCAGAACAGAGAGTTGGACATCAATGCCTTACCTGTTTTCTGAACAAGTATTGAACTCACAGTTGGGGTTTGGTGGTTTGGTCATTTGAAGATATGGTTATAAAGCCTGTGGCTCTGTTGCTCCTGCAGCTCTGTGTGTGAACTGTGAGGCAGCTAAAGCAACTGTAACAACTCGTCCACTGACTGTGTGATTGAATCAGGGTCTATCTGACTGATGCATCAAAGAGCTGAGATTTAGTGGGCAGCCCTAAAACTGACCTTATGGTGTCTTCACATCTCACTGAGAAGAGTTTCAACAGTGATTAGATTTGTATGGTGATACATATCGATATCAATATGAATCATATCATGATATGATTTTTTCCCATATCAATGAATTCAATCAAATGTCAAAGTCACATATGATGATAAGAAACCAGACTGAGAGACACACACATACACACACATACACACACACACACACACACACACAAAGTAGAGGTACTGTGAACCAGAAAGGAGGAGAGAAATTCATCAGAAATGTCAGTAAATGTAGTTTAGACTGACACTGGTTGAAAATGAAACGAAAAGATACACTTGGGAAATAATTCAATCAAATATTTATTATTAACAAACATTTCCTTTGTTTCTGGGGTGTTAACACATTGTGCAGACAGACCACCTCCCAGAAACAAGAGTAGAAACAGAAGTGTGAATATGATTTATGAAGAAGTACATAAACACTGACTTGAGAAAGTTATACAAACATGTTGGAAGGTAGATCACCGCCGAAGGACTTGTTGTTCCTCCTGTAAATATGACATTTCTCACCTGTCGGCCATGTTTGTTGGTAACATCAGTGTTGCTGAGTCGTCACGTTTGTTTACGTCGTCAGTCTTTTATTTTTCTTTGCTTTGGTCTTAATGAATCCAGGTGTTTTACCAACTTGGAACCAGATCCTAAATGGAACTGGCTCTCAGGACTCATCCCAACTTTTTACAGTGTTTAATGACACAAACCTGCTCAGCTACAAAACACAGGTGTGTGTGGAAGAAGAAGTGGTGTAAAAAACCAAAGAACAAACAGACTTTAGTCCAATTCATCTGATCTGATATTGATCCTTCTAGTTAGAGACTTGACTAAGGTCAGCAGCATGTTGCGAATCTAAAGTTGACAAGGAATAGGTATGAATGTTGTGTTGACATTTGGATGAGGTCTCGTAGAAGGCTGGACATTATGATGATCCACAATAAATAGAAGGACAAAGTCACTCTACTCATTTTAGAGAAAGACTAATGATTAGACAGATCTGATTATCAAATATCTAATTTACATCTTTTATTCTTTATTCAGGTTGAGGAACTGCAGTTTTCAGAGATCAGCTGTTCTTCTCTGAATCAGCCTTAAGTCCAACCCTCCTACCTGAGAGATCTGAGCTGAGTAACAACAACAAGCTGCAGGATCTGTGGAGTGAAGGAGCTGTGTGGTTTTCTGCAGAGTCCAGGACTGTAGACTGAGATATCTGGGGTCAGCGTCTACTGTCTGTTACTGTTGGAGATCTTATACTTTAATCTACAACTGAACCTCATTTATCTTCGCTACACAGAACTTGAACCATTCATTTAGAATGAATGACATATAAATAGTGGTTGTTCCATATTGTCAGTTGTTCTGATCTCACACCTGAGAATTCTCAGGTGATTGAAAGACACCAAACAAAATTATATTCTTATCATTATTAGTTATTATACATGGCTAGACTGATTAGACAGATCTGATTATCAATGATTTGATCTGCATCTTTATTCCTTTATTCAGGTTATTTCGGCTGCAGGCTGCCGAGATCAGCTGTCTTCTCTGGTCTCAGCCTGAAGTCCAACCTCCCATCTGAGACATCTGGACCCTATATCTCAAATGAGCTGCAGGATTCAGGAGTGAAGGAGTTGTGTGAGCTTGCAGAGTCCAGACTGTAGACTGAGACCTGAGGTCAGTTCACCGTCTGTTACTGCTGGGAGATTTTACATTTTAATCCACAACTGAAGCTCATTTATCTTCACACAGAACTTGAATCCATTCTATTTAGAATGAATGATATTAAATAGTGGTTGTTCCATATTGTCAGTTGTTCTGATTCTCACACTGAGAATTATTCCTTCAGGTTCAGTCTATTTCAGTCAGTTGTCATGAATAGTCTGTCTACTTCAATCAAACCACAAATCACACACTGGTATTTCTCCCAGTCAGAGGACTAATGTTTTCTAAATACACTGTAGAAAATGTCCAGTGGTCGTTGGTCAAAGACAATTTTTATCACAACAACAGACAGAAGATCCTCACAGCTGACACCAAAAAGAAATTTAACATATATTGTACAAATATTTGTACAAAGAAAAAACTCTTGTTTGTGTGAGTTTTGTGATGTGTTTTTTTTCATCCAGTTGAATTTACTTGTTAAATGTTTGACACCGTGATGCTACCTGTACCGTACGCTGTGATTCTGTGAGACCAACACTTACTCGCTGCTCTCTTCACTTTCTGTCCTGAAGTTTTCTGTTACACATCATCTGCTGCTGCTTTGTTCTTTTCTATTTTATTTTTTGAAATCTACAGCTAACCTAGCTTAAATTAACTACCACTATGGCTTGTGTTAGCTGTTCTGCTCTTGAAGACAGGGTGTCTCTGCTAGAGAGACGTGTCCGTCAACTTGAGCAGCTCCTTTCTCCTAGAATTACCTTAGATATGACGGGCACTCCAGATAACGTTAGTTGTTTATAGTCTTTCTTTGGTCTAACCTCAGCTCTTAATGTCACTTTTAACTCCTTTGAGGCTGTAGTATTGAAACCTTCTCCAGTAGCTTCTGATCCCCATGACCAGGGAAATAGATTGCAACCACTCCACCTTGTGGTACTTTACAGACCACCTGGCCCCTACTCACAGTTTTTAGATGAATTTGGAATTTTTTTATCATGTCTTGTCACATATAGTGATGATATCCTAATTATGGGTGACTTTAACATTCACCTAAATAAGGCCTCTCATCCTTTAAATATAGATTTTTTGGCACTTATTGATACCTTTGGGTTCACACAGTCTGTACATGAACCTACTCACTGTGGTGGTAACACTCTAGACTTGATTCTTTCCTGTGGGATTGAGGTGTCTAATCTGACTATCTCTCCTGTCACATCTGTTATCTCCGATCATTTTCTTATCAAATTTGATGCAACTTTAGCCTGTCCCCCTAAAATTGTCTCTAATATATCTTCCACCAGACACATAGGTCCCACAACTTTAACTGTTCTTAGTGAGCAACTACCAGAGGTCCTGGCCCCTTTTACTGCAGCAATTGGTTCTGTTGAAAACTGTACCAGGGATTTAAATACAACCTTGTCTAGTCTCCTTGATTCAGTTGCACCTCTCACCACTAAAATTAAACAGCCAAAGAGGTCCACTCCCTGGTTCACAGACGACACACGTGCTCTGAAGCAGGCCTGTCGGAAATTAGAGCGCCCCCTACTTTTCTCTCTTTATATTTCTCCTCTTGGCCAAATTATTCGGAGTCATGGAATTAATTTTCACTGTTATGCTGATGATACCCAGCTATATGTGCCTATAAAAGCTGATAATGCCTCTCAAATTAGGGAACTAGAGATCTGCTTGTCTTCTGTTAAAAGCTGGATGTCTCAAAACTTCCTGCTTCTTAATTCAGACAAAACTGAGATGCTGGTTATTGGCCCGGCGTGATATATATACACCAGTTCGATCATGTGACTATATCCCTTGACAACTGTGTGATTTCTCAAAGTACAACAGCCAAAAATCTGGGTGTCACACTTGATCGTACTCTTTCCTTCGATCAGCACATTAAAGACATTACAAAGACCGCCTTTTTTCACCTACGCAATATAGCTAGGATTCGGTCTTTTCTCTCCATGGCAGATGCTGAAACTCTAGTTCACGCCTTTGTTTCCTCTAGACTGGATTATTGTAATGTTTTGCTTTCAGGACTACCGCGTGCTAACACTAAAAGTCTGCAAATGGTTCAGAATGCTGCAGCTAGAATGCTGACCAATTCGAGAAGGTTCGACCATATTACCCCAGTTTTAGCCTCCCTTCATTGGCTCCCTGTTCATGTTAGATCAGACTTTAAAGTTCTCTTAATGACTTATAAAATTCTAAATGGGCTAGCCCCCTTATACCTGTCTGATCTTCTTAACCCTTATATTCCCTCGCGTGCTCTGTGTTCTCAGAGTGCAGGGCTACTGTCTGTCCCCAGAGTCAAAAAGAAGTCAGCAGGCTGCAGGGCCTTCTCCTATTGGGCCCCCTTCCTCTGGAACAACCTCCCTATTGATATTAGACAGGCTGACTCAGTTGAGGCCTTTAAATCCAAACTAAAAACTCATCTTTATGCCTTAACTTTCGGTTAGCATTTCATTCTGATTCCTATTTCAGGTTACCATTTTTCCTTCAGTGGGTTGGGTCAGTCTCAATGCATCAGTTAAGATTAATAGTTAGTAAATGTTGTCCATGATGTCCTGCTGATGAGATTACTATTAACTGTCTTAATATCGCTGCATCACTCTAAGTGTGTGTTTCTTCCCTCAAGCACATTAGTGCCCAGGCTGTGCTTCTCTCTCTCTCTTCTACTGTCTCTTACTGCAGGGTTCTGCCTCTGGAGCTGTAGAGGCTCCTGCTGCTCCCACGATCCAGCTCAACCCATGATGTTACAACATTTAAACATTTATTAGTTTAATAGCTATTGATGTTTCACTGTTAGGCGGTGAGCCAAGGGGAGATTTCGTGTATTTAAACGATCCCTGCTGAGGGAGGACCTCATTTTTTGTTAACAACATCTTCATTTTTCAACAAATGAAACAAAAATTGTTGGCACTCTTACCTCTTGCTCATTTTTTGATTATCAGTAACTTTGTCGGAGTTACCGGTTCCGGCAAACCGAGCAGGCAGCTATGCTCAGGGTCCTACACGTATGATGTAGTTGTAGTTATTGTCCAATGACATGCCTCGAAATGTGCTGGGTTTTAACTCTGCCGCGGCGGCTGTAAGCTAGCGCTATCGGAGCTAATATTTCACTGAGTACATTAACCAGTTCAAGATCGGTCTACACGCTTAAATTAACAACAGATCTGCGGAGCAATCACTTTTTAAGAGATGTGACATTTATCAAAACAGTCTCCAAAGTTCGTTATTAAGTTTGATAAAAGGGAGAAAATGTCTGATTTAGATGTCGTTCTTACTGTCATCCCTTCTTTTAAAAACATAATTCTTCTGTAACATTAATGATGTTCTCAAAAAGTCATTGTGGACACTGCACATGATAAATATTACTGATTGCCCATATTTGAGTTCCAGTGAGTAGTTTTTTTTCACCTGTCAATCTTCTGACAAAATGATGAGCATAACCTCACAACAATGAGCCACATACACACTACACCCCTCTTGCTTAAACTATGTTTGCTAGCAAACACCACAGATATGGAGTACTGTATGCATGTTTTTGAGAAAGACGGTCCTGTAACCTCTTTTACAGACACAGGATGGAAGAAATGCATTAATTCTGTGTTTCTGTGGAAAGACCTTGGTACCAGAGAGAGTACTGTGGCAGAAGAGGCAGAGATTTAATCTAAAGACCAAGGTTTGCTGCTGTCATGTTAATCGTTGTGTTATGTGGATGGCTTTGACTTGCCAAGAGACTGAATATGGAAATTAGCTTTGGCTATATGTTCATTAATTGTCCCTTTATTAATAAATTAACTTTAAACTTCAGGAACTCCCTGCTGTGATTCCAGCTAACAGTGGCTCTCACAGAGACTGCTACAGCCACTTTACCAACATCACTAATATAAAACCAGCCCAGTGAAAAGTGAAAAGGCACCTTTATTTCAGAAAGAGGCTGAAAGAGAGAGTAGGTGTTAAATGAGAAAAGAATAATCATGTCAATGTGAATCTTGAACTTCAGCTCTGAATCTGTGGAGAAAAAGATTTGAAATTAGCATCAAGGCACAATGACATTATGCACATTACATCTGAGAACCAAACTTTGTCTTTAACTCTTATGGCATAAGCTTATTATTACATTCTTCTCAGAAATATGTGAAAAAATTAAGATATGATAACTTTCTTGCTGGATGCTAGCCCCATTACAACATGAATGTAATGGGACTGTTATCTCTCTCTCTGGCAATTTACATTATGGTAACACCAATGAAATACACTAAATAAACTGACCAGTAACATTAATCTTAACACAGTGTGTGAGTATAAGTTTATACTTAGCTTAGCTTTATACAGAGCTTGTTAAGCTCTTAATGATTGACGCTGGCCAGCTGCCACATTACCACAGGCTTAACTTCCAACAGTTTAGGTTATTTCACACCACATGAAGTGAATAATATTAATACCAGAAGAACAGTCCGGTCATTTTCCCTCTGTTTTGTTAACCCTATCATCATAAACAAGATTATCATAGACGCGTTACAATGTGTGTATTTGTGTAGTATTATCTGTCGTAAACAAGAGGTTATGGGGCGCGTTTTGGTGCCACCGAGAGGAGAGCTGGGACACCGGGTCGGATGTCGTTAACAAGACTTAAAAACGGCTACATTTACACTTAATAAACGTCGACAAATGTTATATATCAAATAAATAGCATAGCTAGCATTTTCGAACAACATTAATACTTACCTACACATGTAGAAGCTTCGTATTTAGCTCATAATATTTTGTGATGTTTTTCACTGTGTCCACCCAGTGTCCACCAGCTGAAACTATCTACGTCTGATTCGCTGAATAACGTCAAATGATTTGTAGCTTTGCGTGTCATTGGTTCAACTGACAGAGTAGGCTACGGCGTTTGCTTGCAAATTTAATGAACTTTAAACTATGATTATGGAAAAATGTGCGAGTTACGAGCGCCAACAAACAAAATCTGATTAACAAAAAAAAAGCTTTAAAGCTGAGAGATCCAGGTCCTCTCTCTCTGGGGATCATTATTCTCAAAAACTGAAGATACGCGACCTCGGCCCACCGCCTATGTTCAATCATTATTATCCCTTTAGCTATAATTATTATTATTATGACTATTTACATCTAGACTTACTCCATCCCCCCACCCCCCTCTCTCTGTCTCAACCCAACCGGTCGAGGCAGATGGCCCCTCCCACCCTGAGTTGAAGAAGGAAAAATGTAAAGGAGCTCACTGTTGGTTTGACGTGTTTCACTGCATTAACTGACAATCCTATATTGTAAGGTGTTATTGTTATCATTATTATTATTATTGTTGTTGTTAATAATAATGTTGTTGTTGTTGTTGTTGAGAAAAGCTCATTGATTAGGACAAATCTGACTGGATTATAAATGATTTGATCTTTTATTCTTTATTCAGGTTGATGGACTGCAGTTTGTCAGAGATCAGCTGTTCTTCTCTGGTCTCAGCTCTGAAGTCCAACCCCTCCCATCTGAGAGATCTGGACCTGAGTAACAACGAGCTGCAGGATTCAGACGTGAAGGAGCTGTGTGATCTTGTGCAGAGTCCAGACTGTAGACTGGAGATTGTGTGGTCAGTAGTTGGAGTCAGTCCATGCTGCTTCCATCAGTATTGTCCTAAACACAGTTAGTATCAGAGCCAGAAGCTGATGAAGAGCCTCTGTAAACACTGATTGACCTCCTCTCTGCTCTGTCTCTCTCTCTCTGCAGCTGGAAGCGGTGGTGGTGATGAGCTGTGTCCTGATGATCCAGATGTTGAAGCAGCAGCAGCAGCAGCTTGTGTGTAGAGAGGCTCTGACTGGACCATGTTCTGTTATTCTGTTAAAGATTCATTACAAGGAGACTTCATTCGTTTTTATCATTTACTCACTTTTATCATCTGATCATTTTCTTGATGACATGTACATTGTTTTTAAGAGACGCCTTCATTCATCATTTAATCCTTTTCTTTCAGTTTGAATCATTTGATGCTTATTTCAGGTGCTTCATTGAACATTTAATCATGTTCCTTTTGTTACTTATGATAGAATATATCTTTGTTTTGCATCATCTTTTATTATAGACCAGTGTTAATGATAGAGTCAGTAGATTTGTAGTGCAGGATGTTCATCTTTTATTTTTATGTGGAGGTTGGGAGCCAGCGTTTAACATTTGAGCCATAGAAATAGTCCATGATGGACACACAGTACTGTTAGCTTTGGACCAGCATTTTACATTTGTGCTTCTGAGTACAGTTAGAGAAAGATAGATGTGATACTGTTAGCTTTGACACATTTTTTCATGTTAGTTTGGTGGAGGTCTGATCCCTCTTCTCACCATCTGCAGTCGTCTGTCTTATTTCCTGCCTGCTGGTGTGATTTTGCAGGATGCTAAAATTATTATTATTTTTTTAATTGAACTGGTTTGGATCGGTGCTGCAGGTGCACAGGTACCTATACCCGTGAAAAAAGAAGCAAGGCTGAACTGGGAACAGTATAAAAGAAGACGTTTCCTGTCTTACAGGGGACAGATTCAGTGGACTTTGTCAGGTTCAGGGCTCTGGAGCAGGACTCCAAATTTTGGGGGGAATGCTCACCAGACAAGGGTTAAAGCTGTAAGCTCTTATTTTATTTTGTCATTGGAAAAGATTTGGTTTATTAATTCCAGCCTGATTTATTCATGTGTCAACATATATTTTTCAATAAAAAAATCATAAAAAGACAAAGCCCTGGTGTTGAGGATTTAATTTTAATTAGATTTTCTCTGAGAAGGAATTAATCAACCCACCAAGGGTTTTCTGAAAGAAGGATTCCCTCCGTCCCCGAGAGGTAAACTCCAGTTCATCCACACTACAACAACACCACTGATAACCTACACACTCACACCACATGCTCTGGGTAGAGAATCTGTGTAGGGACCCCGACCCCGGCCGCCCCAGCCGTCCAGGTATACAAGCTTGGCTGAGTCTCATAGCTGTTAGATTCATATCAGTTGAGTTTGTTCAAATCCTGATAGGGTTCTTGGGACAGTCTCCGAAGGCAGGTTTGTGGTTTCGTGCAGGAGTTCCTCAGAGGGAGTCTCTCTGTGTCGTCCATCATTAGGCCAGGAGTTAAGTGACAATAGACTGTCCCCCCCCCCTTGCATTAACTTGACCTCAGCGCTCATACGTTCAAGTCAGGATTTAACCTTTTAAATCCCAGTTTGTTCAATTCTGACACTCATGGACGTGCAGTTATACACCTGAATGTAGGGACATTGGAAATGGAGCAATCAGGTGGAAAAGACTAAGAAATAACATTGTGAAGCCAGGACTCCAGAATGAAAGTCTAATACAGTAAATGCATGATCTGATGTTGTATTGTCAGTGGGATCAGACAGTGCAGTTTGAATGGATTGTAATGGGGACATTTTTGTAGTGAAGGTCCTCAGTGTAACTGTTTTGTTTACGATGACCGATCTGCTCTGTTGGTTTGTAAAATATCATAAAGAACAACAGAGAAAGAGCCACAGAGTCCTTTAGTGAAGGAACTTCCAGGTCACAGTTTGGAACCTTCTCAAATTAGAAGGACAGCGGCGCCTTCGCGTGACATCATAATTTTGCGACAAGCTGACGGCTACGAACCCTCGAAGCAGCGGAGCTAACGTCAACTCTTCGTTACCGGGACAGTCCACACCGGAAAGGCAGCTGGTAAGACAAACACGCTACCGTGTTATCGTGTTAGATCAGGCCGCCTGATAGTGTCTGCTGAACGGCAGATTCATAGCAGTCAGCGGAATGTGATAAGCTAGCTAGCTAACCGTTAGCATCGTGCCGCTGTGGCTTGGAGAACACGTCACGCCAATCTCCTTTCAAAACTCTAGGAATAGAACTCGTTTTTGATTCTGAGTAGAACCTTGTGTGTGTTGTACAAAGGTCAGGACGTGTAATAAACTGTCAAGAACCACTCTTTAATTCGGCATAAGTTCCATAATCAAATTAACGTAGATATTTATACAATTACAGCTTTTAGCAACGGGTTCCCCCTCGGTTGAACAGTCACATCCACAGTGATGGAAGGTGGTGACAGGCTAAAATAAGAAACCAGTGGTCTGAGTCACATTCTGTTGAGATGGGTTCCCACCCGATGAGTCAACTATCTTCCGAATCTCTCTTCAGGAGATCACCGTGTCGCCTTTTCTGATAAATCTCTTGTAACTTTCACTTCCTGCTGCTGATTACCAGACTGCGTTAAACTGCCAGAATTTTGACTGGAGTTTGGTAAAACTTGACTTCCCAAGTTACGGCAGACAGACGTAAGAGAAGCGTGCCCTGTGTGTTTGCTATTTTGTCGGCGTGCTAGCAGGCTAAGCTAAGACGAACCTGCTGTTTACAGTGAATGAGTTAAGATTCAAAGTGACATTTTCACTGTGAGCAGCGGTGCTTTACACAAACTGTTAAATATCCGCTTATTATCAGCTGTGACCGGCAGCTCGCTTCACTGGGATTCATGTACAAAGATAGCTAGTGTTAGCTGTTAGCTGTTAGCTGTTAGCCTCACTGAGCCTCAGCTGCCAGAATATTCTCCAGGCTAATGCTAACGGGAGCTACATAATCAGATAGCTTACTTATATGTGCCTTTGTTTTCACCCACTGGTCTTTACACTGTACATAAATACATAATGGTCATATGTGTTCATTATGGTTTTATTGTCACAGTGTGCGCGCTCATTAAATTCATTTAAAACACAAACTTATTGGGAGAATAAACTGATTCAGACTCTGACATGAGGAATAATGTATGTGACATTTATCATGGCGTCAACATAAATAACGTCCAGTCCTTTGTTGTTGTTGTTGTTGTTGTTTGCAGGGTCTCCCTCCCTCAGTGAACACAGAGAGGTCTGAGCCTCCGTCACCATGACAGACAACAAGCGTCTCGCCTTCTCCATCATCCAGTTCCTCCACGATCAGCTCCAGTCAGGGAATCTGTCCTCAGGGGCCCAGGAGAGTCTGGAGGGTGAGTCCTCATCCACCACAGACCCAGACCTGCTGCTCTGCTGGTTCTCTGGGCTTCTGTTACGGGTTCTGTTCTCCTCCTGCTCCTGGAGCTGTTTGGGCTCTGATTGGAGATAACTCCAGCTACGTTCAGGGCTTTGACTGATGTGATGTCGACTGTGAACAAACACAAACACAAAGACAATAACAGCCATGTTACGACTGTGTGTGTGCAGAATAACCAGCACTTTAAACAGTGAAATCAAGCTTCAGGTTTAGACTTGGAGACAGACGTCAGCCCCAGCAGAGACTCAGACTCAGGATATCTCTCTGTTATCTGGATTCATTAAACCAACAACCTCAGTGACTGAGCGGTCAGACGCTGGTTATCACCTCGTTCAGTCGACCCAGGGTTTCCTGAGCGCGTTCATGTGAAGAGGCTGATGGTTGATTCAGAGTTAGAGTGAAAATGTGAGGCAGATAAACAGTGACAGGAATGTCAGACTGCTCCAGGCCTCTGGTCTCTCCTACAGGGACTTACCTTCACATTAACCTGAGGGAACATCAGCAGCTCCACTTCCTCCGTCTCTGTCTGGCCCACACTCACTCTCCTACAAACACAGTGTGAACATGACGCAGTCGTTCTGTCGCCTTGTTAACGATGTGAATCTGAAACCTGAGTGTTGGGGCGTAATGCTCCTGCAGTGAGATCAGCAGGGAGGATTGTGGGTAAACATCAGCCTCAGTCCTCTTCTCTGTAGCTGTGGAAAAGCTGTGTCTTCAGAATGACTCTGTTTATTAACTGAGGAATCAGTTACAGGTTGTAATCCATTACTTTTACCTTCCATTACCTTTATCGCCTCCCTGTTAAATCCATGTGGTTGTTGTTCTGCAGTTGCTGTTCAGTGTTTGGAGACGGCGTTTGAAGTGTCGACCGACGACCAGAGCCTCGCCGTCCCCATGACGTTACCGGAGATCTTCGCCTCGGCCACAGTGAAGGTAGAGAAACGTCCTCCTGTTTACTGACGCAGTGATGGCGTCATGTTGCTGCTCGTTGTCCCAGCTGTGACTCTGACTCACTGTGTGTGTGTGTGTGTGTGTCTGCGGCAGCATCCACCTCAGTCGCAGGTCAACAACAACTCCACCCCAAACTCCATCAGTGAGGAGCAGAGAGCCGAGGCGGAGCGGCTGAAGACTGACGGTGAGACGAGGACGACCACGCAGCCGATCACAGGCTCCGGCAGCAGCTGATCTCTGCTCAGGTTTACTCTCCTGTGTTTTCTGGCTGCAGGTAACGACCAGATGAAGGTGGAGAACTTCGGAGCTGCCGTCGAGTTTTACTCAAAGGCCATCGCCCTCAACCCTCAGAACGCCGTCTACTACTGCAACAGGTCAGAGAGGTGACGGCTGTCAGTCTGTCTGAAATGTCCTTCAATCCTCAGGATGATGAATCATCAGTTCATCATTATTATTCTGAAGGTGTCTCTGAGAAGAAACAGGAAGTGAGTTTCTCCTCAGTGAGGAAATGATCCAATAACAAACAGGAAGTAAAACAACAAACATCTGTGGCCTCATGAAGGCAGTGACACAAACACAGTGATCAGTCAGATCAGACAGTAATAACATGTTAATAAGACAAATCAAAACAAGAAGACAGAGAAGAAAAACTAGTTCCATCTGTTTTCTCTGTATCGGCTCGATCGAGAAGAAAATCTAAACCTTCGACCAAATGAAAATAGTCCACATCAGCAGCAGCTAATGGAGCTCAGCTACTCTGAAATAAAACTGATATTAAAACTCTGACAACACTTTTATTCATCAAACATGAAAATACAGAATGATGAAACATTCAAACTGAACTTTAAACAGCTGGACGTCGACCTGTCTGTTCTACTGATCCATCACCGTCCAGTCTGCAGGAGAAACAAGCATCAGACTGAACAGAAAGAGCCTCTCTGTGTTTCCTGCACGTCACTACACACACATGAACACACACACATGAACACAGCCCAGTGACAGATGTTCAGAACGTGAAACATCAAACCCAAACGATCCAGATCCAGATCCAGATCCAGTCTCAGTCAGACTGTAAAACATCCTGCTGGATTTAAACCTGCAGATAAAACACTCCCACACAGATGACCTGCTGACATCAGGTGGAACTGAGGTGTTGAACTCTGTTCACTTTGTTTTGTGACGCTGCAGAAACAAAGTAAAGTGGTAGAAACGCCGCTGTCTGTTAATCTTGCGTTTCTGCAGCTCTGACTCGGTGTTGTAGTTGAGTTGTGTTTGTGCTGTGCAGGGCTGCAGCCTACAGTAAACTGGGGAACTACGCCGGAGCGGTGCAGGACTGTGAACAGGCCATCAGCATCGACCCCAACTACAGCAAAGCCTACGGCAGGATGGGGTAAGAGCACGGCAGCAGGAGGGGGCAGGGTTAGGCTCAGGCTGGACCCTGACGGTTTCCTCTTCCTGTTTCAGTTTGGCTCTGGCCAGCCTCAACAAACACACAGAAGCAGCCAGTTACTATAAGAAAGCTCTGGAGCTCGACCCCGACAACGACACGTACAAAACCAACCTGAAGATCGCAGAGGAGAAGATGGAGACCTCCAGTCCGGTACGAAGACACCGAGTTAACCTGAGCAGAGACTCTGTGATGGGCCGCTGTTCATGTCTGTGTCTCTCTCTCTCTCTCTCTCTCTCAGACGGCGGGGATGGGCGGGGTGGACCTGGCCGGTCTGCTCAGTAACCCCGGCTTCATGAACATGGTGAGACCTCAGACTCTGTTTGTTTGACCACGATCAAACCAAAGTGAGGGAACAACATCATGGATCAGACTCCTACAGAGACTGAGCTTTTTATCTCTACCAGACTCCATAGAGAAAAACAGGGATTTAACCAGGAGCTGCTGGAATACCACTGCCTCCATCTGATAGTGTGTCTGTGTTACTGTGTGACTTTCAGTGGTGGAAGAAGTAATCAGATACTTTACTGAAGTAAAAGTACCACACAGTAACACAGACACACTACAGATGGAGGCAGTGGCTCTTGTCTTCAGCTTGTTAGAGTTCCTGTTTTTCTCAGTGGAGTCTGGTGCTGAGTTATAGAGATGTTTCTGGTGAAACTAAAAGGATCCATAATGTTTTGTTCTCTGGTTGTCGATCTGAATGCTTTGTCTCTGTCTCTGCAGGCGTCGTCTCTGATGAACAACCCTCAGGTCCAGCAGCTGTGAGTCACGTTCACTTCCTCGTTCACTCGTTGTTTTTTCTTCCTCTCGTGTTTGTTGAAGCTGACGTCCCGTCTGCTCGTTCTCTTCCAGGATGTCGGGGATGATGTCTGGAGCGTACGGTGGGATGGGAGGTGGAGTAGGAGGAGGTGTGGCCCCCGGAGCCGGAGCTGCAGCTGGAGCTGGAGCTGGAGCTGGAGCTGCAGCTCCTGGAGCAGCCGGAGCCGGAGATTTATCAGGACTGATCCAGGCGTACGTACGGAAACGATGATCATAAGAGGCAGGCAGGCGGAGCAGGGTGGGTGACATGTTGGTCGGGTGGTGGGTGTTCACAGGTGTTTGTGCTGTTTGCGTTGCAGAGGTCAACAGTTCGCTCAGCAGATGCAGCAGCAGAACCCGGAACTCATCGAACAGCTGAGGAGTCAAATCCGCAACCGAACGCCCAGCAGCAACGAGGAGCAGCCGTGACATCAGAGACAGTGAGTACTCTGATTACTGTCTAACTCAACTACTCACTTCAACCAGGTCTCCACTTCCTGTAACCATCATTTCAAATTAAAAGCCCTCTGCAGACTCATGTAATCTGTAGCTGCCTCCTAAAACTCGACTCAGTTGAAGAGTCGGGCTGCTGACACTGTAACTCACCATAACATGACTCTCTGTAGGAGTCAGTCTCCTATGATCCAGAGTAGAAGCAGAGATGAACCTGTAGATCTGTTCAGACGTCTTTCCTCTGTGACGTGACGTTTCTTTTCTCTTTACTTCCTCTCTGTGTTTCAGGTTCGGCAGGTTTACGTGTGGAGGAGACGTAACGACCGTCTGTTCCTTTTTTTCTTTCTGATTTGGATCATTATAACTCGAAGGACTAAAAGGAAGTTTTTGTTTTTTCCATCACTGAGTAATTCCTGCATGAGAGAGAGAGCGAGGCGTCCCGTTTGATTCAGGAGCCACTTCACCAAAAAAACAAAGAAAACACCACCACCCACTTCCTGCGGCTCTGTGTGGTTTTTAGGAAGAACATTTTGACGTAACACTTTGATATCCAACACAGATTAATTCTAATAAATGGAGCTCTGACAGCAACATGGGCCCAGGTGTTAAACAGCTGTAGAGAGGCAGGTCAGCGGAGATAAAGCTGACGCTTGAAATGTCTTTTTTTTTCTCTAAAAACTACACAGTGTAACTTTGAATGCAATTTTTGGTCCAGTACCTTGTTTATGGTGAGTGTGTGAGAGTGTGAGTGAATGAGTGAGTGAGTGAATATCAGGGCTGATTTAATGTAAATGAACTAATCCTGTGTGGCAGGTGAAACTCCTCGGTCACATGGAGCTGAGAGGAGCAGCTGTTTCAACACAGTTTGGAAATTAAAAAGAGCATCTCAACATTTTACCTCCTCCTGTCTGACGAGTTTTCACTCCTGTCAAAATAAAGTCCTGTGGTTTGTTTCCCTGCACGACGTGTTCACGCATACGGAGGGAAATTCACACGTTAGCCCCACATTAAAACCACAGACCTTATTTCAGACATTTAACCAGAAACACACTGACTGTGGGACGAGGGAACAGGAAGTGCTAACATGCTAACTTACTTCCTGGTTTTAGCATCAGTCCTGGGGGTAAATAAAGTGGTTATCTGCTGATCTGAGGTAGTATTTATCAGCTGAATGTATTTAGAAGTATCAAAACTAAAAGCAAAAGTAGGCGTCAGGACGTGTAAACATACAGGGAATTTAAATAAACTGAAATAATAACTCTTTAAAAAATATTTTATGAACTTGTTGCTTTTTAAAAACATTTTACAGTTAATTCTGTCAATGAAAAATTCTTTAAAACAGTGACTAACATTAGTGTTTAAATCAGACCAAAATTACACTCTGAAGGTAGAAATACACAGATACTAAGAAACTAAACAAATAAACAAAATAAATATCCACGTCTGGAGAATTTACTGGAAAGATTTTATGTCATTTTTAAAAATAAACTTCTCTTATTTTGAATATAACACTACTCATTTTTTATTTTACTTTGAAAACCACTTCAGTAAATTTTTGCTAGAGACAACAGAATGACATAATAATAAAACAAATAAATAAATAAAATAAAAACGTTTAAATCTCCATAAATACATTTTACAGTTTAATTTTCATTTAAAGGAAATTTGTTTCACCTTATTTTTAATTTAATGTATAAATATATTTTTTGTAAACATCCGAAGTTCACTTCCTTACATCATCACTGCCTACGTCATTAGAAAACCCACCACTCAGAGCCCAGGGAGTGCGTGACGTAGCCGAGGAAGCGTCTTCATACACCTGCTGGAGGAGAGGACGGAGGATAGGACAGGTAAACACGTTCAATCCGACTCATGTTTGTGTTTAATGTTGTTGTGTTGAGCTGAGGTCGTTGTTTAGTCTGAGTAACACAAGTTTAAACAGCTGTTTCCCTTTATTTCCGGAGTGTTCAGGTGTTAGCGATGGGTTTAGCTGCAGGGAAGCTAACGACTGTTAGCAGTTAAGTTAGCCGCTGTTAGCTAAGAGCAGGAGCGGAAGTGGAGATGATTTTATTTTTAACGTAAACTATTATAATGTGTTTATTAAAGCTGAAGAGGTGAGAGTCAGTCTGTTAAATAATTTCATAATAACGAGTGAAGAAACGTGGCATGAGTCAGAGAGTTAATGTTTTAGTTCGTTCGCGCCTTAGTGTTTTATTTTGAAGTTCCTGACCGGAACCGGAAGTAAGGTTGTGTAATTTGACGTCGTCGCTTCCTGCTTGAATTTAACGTTAAAAACGGATAAAAACAGACAAACAAACGGTTTGTAAGTTTGACTCAGCGAGGTTTAAAGGTTTAAAGTGTTTAATGTTCAGACTGAAGAGAAACATTCAGATAGATTTACTGTTCTGTTCTTTAATGTGACATATGTGATGAATCTACGGAGTACTGCACTTAGCTTCAGTGTCGAGGTACTTGTACTTTGAGTATTTTCTTTTCATGCCACTAATCCACTACATCCCGGAGTAAAAGTATTTTTCACTGCATTTTATTTATTTGACATTTTTCTAAGTGATGTCATCCAGATCAGGAAATAAACGATTCAAGAATAAAAGTCAAACTGAGTGTTTAATGAGTGTTTAATGCAAAGCTTTAATGTGTTTCTATAGTTAATGCTACAGACACATTTTGCAGGAATTAAACTGATCCTGATTCTGAGTCTGATCCTCAGGTGAAGAATCCAGGTGGTTCACTCTGGTTTATTGTGGTCTGATCTGCACTTCCTTGTTCCTTCATGTCTCCGCTCAGAGTCTGTGTCTCCTGCAGTAGAAGCAGCAGTAGAGTCCAGTAGAAGCAGCAGAGGTGGAGGATGATGACGTCGTCTTGGCTTTAGCGTCCTCTGAGTGTTTGCTGCTTCAGGATGCAGATCCTGGTGGCGAAGCTGCTCGGCCTGCTGGGACTGTTCGGCCTCGTGCTGGCCGGCGTGCTGGTCCCCGTGCGCCTCCTGCTGGTCGACTACGACAAGGCGCACAGGTACAGGAGGGCGCTGTCGCTCTGTAACTCGTTTGGAGGAGGCGTGTTCCTCGCGACCTGCTTCAACGCTCTGCTGCCCGCCGTCAGAGACAAGGTAACTGAGGGAAACACTGCAGTTCAATGTCTCGCCGTACGAACACGTAGACGCCGTGTTCGACTGAGACACGAGCTGCAGTGAGATTCTGGCTCTTTAACAGTAGAAAACTACAAATACATCAGATACCAGCTTTTACTGACTGATTGTTGTGCCCATCCCTCCTTTAAAGCTGTCAGGACATGTAGGGACAGGTGTTTCTGTTATTTTGTTCACCCCCTCTGTATCAGGAGCTCCTCTCTGAACAGAACTCTCAGCTAGTTCACCTGACTGTGTTTCCTGTTCTCAGGTGGGCGATGTGTTCAGGCAGCTGCAGATCAGCAGTGATTATCCTCTGGCTGAGACGATGATGATGCTCGGTTTCTTCCTCACCGTGTTCGTGGAGCAGGCCGTCCTCACCTTCAGGAAGGAGAAGCCGTCCTTCATCGACCTGGAGACCTTTAACGCCGGCGGCTCGGAGGCCGGCAGCGACTCCGAGTACGACACGCCCTTCATCTCCTCGGCACGGGGCTCGCCGGGCGGCGGCGGTGGTCACCGCTCCCACGGGCACCAGCACGGACACTTCAGCCCGGCTGAGCTGGCGGGGGCAGGGCCTCTGCGGCTGGCCAGCCTGGTCCTGGCTCTGTCGGCTCACTCGGTGTTCGAGGGCCTGGCGCTCGGCCTGCAGGAGGACGGAGCCAAGCTGGGCGGCCTCTTCCTCGGCGTGGCCGTGCACGAGACGCTGGCCGCCGTCGCCCTCGGGGTCAGTGTGGCCAAGGCGTCGCTCGGCATGAAGGATGCCGCCAAGCTGGGCGTGGCGGTCGGCCTGATGATCCCGCTGGGCGTGGTGGTGGGGATGGGCATCGAGTCGGCTCAGACGCTGGCGGGCGGCGTGGTGTCGGTGGTGCTGCAGGGACTCGCCGCCGGCACCTTCCTGTTCGTCACCTTCTTCGAGATCCTGTCCCGGGAGCTGGACGACAAACAGGACCGGCTCCTCAAAGTGCTCTTCCTCATCCTCGGCTACGCAGCGCTCGCCGCGCTCGTCTTCATCAAGTGGTGACAGACAGGAAGTCAGTGACTCACACAGCGATACCAAAGGAACACGCTTAAAGGAGCAGTTCAGTGTTTTTGGAAATTCAGGCCGAGACTCAGAAGTTCAGACTGATCCTGAACACATCTGAACATCTGACTCCATAAAACATGGAACTGTTCCTTTAACTCCTCTGTAATAAGAGTCCAGCTGTGAGAGGCAGAAACATCTGGAGCAGCTGGATGAGAAGAAACTGAGCTGTGTCTCTGACGTGGTCCAAACAGAAAAATAACAAAGTTATTGACAAAGTTTTTAAAATGAAACTTAATGAAAACAGTTGAAAGTTTCCTGTAAACAAAGAAATAGAAACCAGTTCACTGCAGCTTCTTCCTCATAAAACTTGTTTTTTTCTTCTTCACTGGTTTTTTTCGGTGCATTCCTACTTCTCTGAAACACTGGTGGAGCTGAGTGTCACAAACAGAGACCTGCTCTTATAAAGATCGCTCCACAGTGCCTTTAACCTCTCACCTGGCTGCAGTGATGCACAGGTGTACAGGTGTACTCTGTGACATCACTGTCAGGTGTGGTTACAGGTGCAGCCGACCACAGTGACACTGATGTGAAGGTGACAGTTCATTACCTGTTTAGAGGTTGGTTTGTCTTATATACGCTGAGTGTTCACTTTATTAGGTACACCTGTGGAATCCAGGTGTTCGGCCGTGAAGTCGTCTTGTATGAAGCTTTTAATATTTGGTGGTTTTATTGACACCTTTGTGAAGGTGTTGTATTTATATCTATGGTTTAACATTGAGGCCACTGTAAGTGTTGTAGACGAGAGCAGCATTTAACACTGAAGAGACGAAACGACAGCAGATGATGTGGATATGTTTTAGTCTCTGATCGTTTTCTGTCTCTGTGTTTGTTTTCTGCCTCTTACATGTTGTTTTGAATCATTCATGTGTACTTTTATCGTTGTCATGCAGCTCTTTCTGGTTGGTTTATTGACTTTCCAACAAGAAGAGTCTAAACAGTGAAGTGGTGATCGGCCCCGGGGCCAACCTGTCCCTGTTCAGCTCAGAGGTGTTTGTAGAATTAGAAACACATGCAGTAGAACTCCAGCTTTAACTCTGACCTCAGCACTTTACAAAACTCTGTGAAGGCAGAACAACAGCTGTATTGTACGGGTGTACCTAATAAAGTGGCCACTCAGTGTATATTAAGGCTTATGACTGCGTTTCTCTTTAATGACACTCCTCTTTTGTTTTGTATAAACCTGCTGTGTCTCTGCCTGAAGTCCAGACGTTCAGATGAAGCTGTAAACTCTGATAAACACAGATACACTGGAGCCTTTTTAAAGAGTCAGGATACTGTAAATCCATGTACATCTGACTTTATTTAATGAGATTTTCATCGTTGTATGTGCTCATATTGTGATCTTGAACAGTTTTGTATTTATTTTTCTGTCGTATTTCTAATTTGTGTCAGTTGAAATTAAACAGATTATTATCATAGTCATTATAAACTCAACTTGGTTTATTTCTGTGACGTAAACAGCTACAGACCAACGTGATGGTTCATGTGGACTGAATGTAAGGTCAGTATTCCCTCTGTAGTAGCTCTGTTCTGATCTAAACCCTGTTGTGTTTTTACTCATGTCTCTCCATCAGCAGGTGTCAATGATTTTATTTTAATCTGAGCGACGACGAGTCGACGCTGAAGTGGATTCTCATGAACTCAACACATCACAGGACGTATGAGAGCAGCCACAAGCTAACAAACCTGGTAAGGATAAAAACAAAGTGGAGGGTTCAGTGGAGGTTTGTTTGGACAGGAGGAGTTTAGGGTTTGACCTCGGCTCGGAGGGAGGACGGAGCAGTTCCTGTCGCTCAACTTGATGTTGAACAAGGAGACAAATTTACTGAGAAGGACGCATTAATAAAGGGGTTTTTTAAAAAAAGCCTGACCTTTGACCTTTGACCACCAAATTCTCAACAGTTCACCCTTGAATCCAAATGAATGTTTTCTCCAGATTTGAAGGAATTCCCTCAAGTCGTCACTGAAATATCATGTTAACGAGAATGTGATAGATGACCTGAAAAAACATGCAGGCTGAGAGGTTTATAGTGCCGACCATAAACCTCAGAAATCCCTTTACCACCAACATGGAACTGGTTCTGTTCCATGTTGGTGGTAACATGCACCAACATTGCACCTAAATTTGCACCTAAATTTGAACCATTCAGAGCATTTGGACCAAAAATAAACGAAGAAGCTAAAGAGTTGGTTCTCAGCTGGAACCAGGTCTATGTAGGATCTCAGTCATCCAGGTCATGGTAGTCTTAAGTGCTAGAGTCGAAGGCGACTGGACATTTTTTAGGTTCTTTGAAGACATTTCTCATCCAAAAGGCTTCTTCAGTTCCTCTGGGACCAGAACTACAGTCAGCTGCAGGTGAACTCACTTCTTTAGAAGTAAAGTAACAAAATGTCTGAAACAAACTAAAAGAAAATAATAATCTCCAACTTAAACCTCCTGGACCTGAACCTGGACCTGGTTCTCTGGATAAAACCAACGTTTGTGAACCAGACGTGATCTGGTGGTAAAGAGGGTCGAAGGTCCTGGTTCACGTCCAATTGTTCCATGTTGTTTTCCATCCTCCATCTCTCTATTATTCACCTGATAATTGAGGCATAAAATGGCCAAACAATCCTCAAAAATTGCACCAATTAATGAGCTATGACTGGAAATAACTACAAAAATCCAGAGTTTATTGATGGAGTCTTCCACTGTGTCGTCAGAAGTGATCAGATCCAACGCTGAGGAGCTTTAAACTGGAGATGATTATTTCCTTTTAGTCTGTTGGACATTTTGTTAATTTACTTCCCCCTGACTCTTTGTCTTCCTGAGCTTTTGACTCTAATATTGTCTGTGTGACTTTGCGTCAGTTTGTGTTGGACTCTGTTTGACCTCCGGGTTAATTGTTGTGTCACGGCCACTTCCTGTCCCTCAGAAATACCAGACCTGGTCTTGGTGTGGTTCCAGGAATCTAATGGCAGTGATTGGATTAGGACTGATGCACCTGAGTTTGTTTGTTTATTTGGCACAGTTTAGAGCGTGCGTTCATAAACCCTAACTAACGTCAGGACCTAGACCTGAGCTGGGTCCTGGATTAATCCCAGGGTTCAGGTTGACTGTAATGTGATGAAGAAGAGCTGAGAGGGAAGTCAGCGGCCAGTCGACTGGTCCAAGATTTAACGTGAAAAAAAACCTCAATGTTAACGGTTTCCAATCAGAACAGATCTGTTCATGTCTTTTATTTTACCAACAGTCTGGACTGGTGTTATTCACTGTGGGGTTGTTTGATTTTCTTGTGCTGTGAAAGACGGTGATCCTTTCTTTCAGAGTTCGACGACTTCCACCTTCATCTTTGTCTGATCCTCATACTCTTCTTTTCAAAGATCATTCTGACACTGGTCTCTAACAAGACAGAAATCTGTTTTTTAGCAGAGAAAATCCAAAGAGTTAATCAGTGTTATTCACTGTGGGGTTCTGTCGCTGTTGAATCTTGTAGCAGCATCTAGTGGACATCTGAGGAACTGCAGCTGTAGTCTTTGTGGAGTGGTTCAAGTCTTAAAGGCTCAGATCGGGGTAAAAAAAGGTCTTCACCTGTAACCTCAGTGTTTCTATCATTTGTGCACAAATTTTGTTTAGACTTTCTTTATTTTCCCAAGGCTTGGTGTTGTTATACAACACAGGATGAAACACAGCTGTAGTTTCCTCAGACAGAAGTATTAGTAGTTAGTTAGTAGTAGTTATTCTTTAACAATATTTTCTGATTGTTTTTTGAATGATTTATTGTCTTTTTGAAACTGAAAGGCTTTGATTTATAGAGTTTTACTGTGAAATTGTATAAAATCGTCTAAACAGTAAAATAGAACAATGAAAAGTAAAGATGGCAAAACAAAAAATCCATAAAAAACAAAAATGTTTTATTTACGAGGAAAATCTACAGTTATATGTGAACACGTGAAGACAAACTACAGAACACACTCATTTAAGTTTAAAGACGTTTTGGTCCTTTCAGATGTAAAGCTGTGATTTAAAAAAAACTTAAGTTTGTACATTTTTAAGGCATTCTCACAACCACACCGTTTCACAAACTAGGGGGTGTAGGTCTTCAAAAGTCTTTAAAAGCTTTTATTTCATTTTACCAAAAAAGAAAAAAGTCTTTAAAGATATTCAAAAGTCTTAAAATTAATTTACAAAAGTCTTAAATGTGTTTTTCAGCGTGCAGTGATTTTACTTTAAAAAGTGTTTTTGTGTGTGATTTTAGCAAAAACTGGCTAAAAAATCTGCATCTCTGGTGTTATTTAAAAAACATAGTGGATCGTCAGTAGATTAGTTATCGTTTGGTTAATCCTTCCATCCAGTTTTTCTTCTGTTGATTATCCAGGTCCAAAGTTTCATGATTAATTAATGATACTATTAGGAAATGTTGTCAGACTATAGTGATAAAACTCTGATATAAATGTCAGTAAATGAATGTAAATAGTATTCTAGGTCTTAGATGTCCTGACCTGTTGAACATGCAGAGACCCTGACAAACTTAAAATCAGATTTTGCCCTTAATTTTAAAGCAGATAAAACCTTTATATCCGCATGTTGAAGCTGTTCACTGAGAGTCCAGCAGCTGTAAACCTGCAGGATCCTCTGACCTCTCCGCTGACCCTTTGACCCCGGGGGTTCAGCCAAAAGCAGTGAAACAGAAACAACAGCAGGACTGGGTCCAGCAGCAGAACCAGATACCACAACAAAGGCGTGTGAGGTTTTATTCCACCTCTCTAAGCCTCTTAGTCCTTAGTCCTCCTGCCTGCCTGCCTGCAGCCGTCCTGCTGCTGCTGCCGCCGCCTCCGATCGGACCGTGATGATTTAATCCCTCAGTGGAAAAAGTTAGCTCGTCTTGGCTCGCACAGGTTTGTCACCCTGCCAGCCGCACACACCAAGCAGACAAAAGTGCGCCAGAATACTTGGAGGGCATGGAGGAGCTTCTGTTACCGAGCGGAGAGGAGGAGGCGCGCTCCGATCACAGCTCATATGCTCCGGGACACGCAGGGAGGACGATGGGGGACCGAGTCAAGACCTTCCTCCAGGTGACGGTGAAGGAGGACCTGAAGAGGACCGTGAGGAATTTCCTGAAGAAGAACGGGCTGCTGACTCTGTCTGTTATCGCCGTGCTGACCGGATGCACACTGGGCTTCATGCTGAGAGGAACTCAGCTGTCCACACAGGTAGGTACCACTCACCTGACGCCCACCTGCCACACCTTACCTGCTCTAGACCAGGATTCACCTGCAGGCTTCTTAACCTTTCAGCTCCCATGTTAACACTTCCTATCAGACATCCATGTTCATACTTTCTTTTAAATTTCCTGTAAAGACGTTCCTGCTGTCAGGACATTTCAGCTCCCACCCTGATACTTTCCTGCAAATTCTTCTTAATACCTTCCTCCCACCAGAACTCACCTGTCAGGATTAACATTTCTGCTGCTGTGCTCATACTCTCTGTAAACTTCCCCAACAAATCATCCACCAAGATGTAAAATATCAGCTCTCACATGGATTCTCTTCTCTCTTTAAATTCCCCATTGATACTTTATTTCTGAAATTAATACTTTCCTTAATCCCCCATCAGGACTTAAACTCTCAGCTCCCATGTTGATCCTACGTAACCTTAAATTTCCCTTCCATCCTTTCTTTTTTACTTCCTGTTGATATTTAATTCTTCATTTACACTTACTATACTTACAATACTTACATTTCCTGTTAATACTTTCTTTCCTTCAGGACTCACATGTCAGGATTAAAGAGATACTTTCCTTAAAATGTACTTTTTATTTGATTTTCCATTTATTCTTTCCTTTGATATTTTCCCATTGATACTTTCCTTTAAATTTCCCATGAAGCTCTTGTGTTGATACTTTAAACTTATTTCCAAGGAGGATAAAACTGGTTTTGGACATATTTTAGAAATAAGGTTTTAAACCATCTGTCCTCTCACAACATTCAACACCTTTACAACCTAATGTGCTGTTTAGTTTGTATTTCACTCAGAAAGTGGAAGCTAGCAAAATAGGCTAACAGTAGTTAGCTAGAAAGCAGTTAGCCTAGCTTGCTAATGTTATGTTAGCACTTATTGCTGCTTTTGATGTTGGTTTTGTTACTATCTTTCCTTTTCGCTGACCAGTTAACTCACTGGAATTCATTTAATTTGTTCCATCATCACTTACCAACACTTAAACAGTGTGTTTGTCCTCTCTAACATGAACTGCAATCATTAGCATGTCCTGCTAACTAGCTAACGAGCATTACTCCCATGGACAAGAGCTAGCATAGCATTGGCTAAGTACAGTGGTTTGCTGGACTTCAGGGTAAATTGAATAAATTCAAAAAACACAAACAAACAAACAAAGGAAAACACTTCACAACTAGCATGTCCGTGTGATAAATGGGTCTCAAAGCTATTAGCGTTTAGGCTATCGTTAGCAGCTCGTTAGTAGTTATGTTAGCTAGTCATCATTCTGAAAGACTTCTGATAATGTAAAAGGTGAAACATACTGTTTTAATACAAACTAGTAAGTAATTAACCTGGCTTAAAAACAGTCTGATCATTTAAAAAAAAAAATTTACCTGAGACAGTGTTTTTGAGCAGTTCATGGAGGTAATGTTTGCTTAATTAGCCAGCTAAGTGACATACATCTCAGTAAAAAAAAAAAAGAGAGAGAGAGAAGCTGCTTTTATTTATTTTTTAAAATAAAGTTTGATGGTAAATCTGCCTCTGTTACCACTGTAAACAGTTAATGTGAAAACAGTAGCTAAGTTGTGCGGGTCTTAGAGAAAATACTGCACTTCATTTGTTTTTTCCTTTTGGTCATTAAAGTTTTTATCAGAAATCTACAACAAACACTAAGATATCTGCTGATTTCTTAGCAAAAATTAAACATAATTTCAGCTCCACTTTAAATTAAAGTTATTTTTATTTTAATGGAGCCAGGGACACATTAATTCTACGTAGCACATGCTGTTCCAACAGTATCAGGGAGCATTAACTACCACAGAGAGACTACAGCCAGTCCAAATCCACAGTCACTAATCCCTCCATTCAATAAGTGGCTGTCTTCTCAGAGAGGGATGAGTTTGAGGAGCTATAACTAAATTAAATGATTAAAACAAGACCAGTGATAAAGATGCTGAAGTCCGGTCCAGTGTCTTTCTGCAGGGAATTTGCAGCTTTTAAGGACAAAAACATTTTAAACATGAACATGTTTAAATTTGACTACTTTTACGTCAACAAAACATAAATCAATTTATATTTCCAAATCAGAATTTTATCTCTTGTATTGTGTTTGAAGACTTTCATACCTTCATTTTGGGAAAATAAATGACAGAATATAATCGAGGAACAAACTCAGTCAGAGCTAAAACAGTCATTTCATTAGCCAATCAGTAATCAGTCATTTTACAGGTGTAAATGTAAAACATTTCCTGGTTCCACCTGCTCAAATGTCTCTGAATGTCTCTATTTTAATATTAAAGTTGGGTTTTGGACATTTAGTCATACATAACAAGTCATGTGAAGACATTAACATGGAGTCTGAAAAATGAATGAGCTTTAAAAAAAAAATGTAAAAATTATTTTCTAATTGAAATGAATATCAAGAACATCATTTACAGTTTAATCAGTATTAAAAATAATCAAGTGAGTTGCAGCCCTGCAAATATTAAGCATTAGCTTGTTTATTTTGGAGGAAAAAATATTCCCACTAGATTATTTTTTTTTTTTTAATTTAGCAATAATTTTCATCCCATCTGAAAAATTCTCAGAAAATTCAGTCCCAACTTAATCCTGTTAAACGTATAATTTGCAGAGCATTTTGATCGTTAGTTAAAAATAGTGTTGTTTCTCTGTGAAGAGTCTTTCCAGGAAGAATTGATCCCTCTCAGACGGACTAAATTCAACAGCAGCTGAATATAGAGCGGACAGAAACATGGAGGTCATGGACCACTTAGACAACATTTGGTTTTATGTCACATGTGAAATTAGTCCTTCAGATTTACAGCAGTTTTCTGGCATCAAAATGTCGCCATGATTCAGTTAGTTACACAGTAGGCTACAGACTGTGTTTCTTAACATCCTGGAAAAGTAAATATGCCAAACCAGCTTTTAGTTCTTTTTTGCTAAGTAATATTAGATAATTACGTAAATACTGAGGAAAATTTGATTGAACTTGAGCAGTTTGAAGCATGCTAATTCCTGTCCTTGTCCTCATCTGTTGTAAGTTACCATACGATTATGAGATGAAGTTTCCAGCAGAGCTTTGTTTAGTTTACAGTAGCTTTACAGTTCAGAGACAAGCAGCCTGTTAAGAGACGTACCTGAGGTGTTTTTCTGGTCCTTGATGCTAAATACTTTAACTTTTTAAACTTTAATCAAAGCCCCGTATGCTTTGTTATTTGGGTCCATGTGTTTCCAGATTGTTCCGCACATTTTCACATCTGAGTACACATAGTTTCACAACCGTCACAACACAAATTTGCAGATTAATATATCTACAACATTTCCCATATATTTCCCATTCCCTCCACAAAAAGCCAATGGGATTTTTTCATAGTGTTTTGGATTATTCCAGAAAATAAACTGTGACCAACTAAAGTTTCATCCTTCCAGGTTAGCGACCAGATAACTTGCTAGATGAACACCACTGTTCTAGTTTCTGGAAGCTCAAACCAATCTACAGTAAAAGCTAATGTTAGGCTATAAAACCAACTACACCACGGCCACATGACGTCAATATCTCCACCAATTAAGCTCCAACTGGCTCTATTTAGCTCTGAGCTCTCTACAAAAGCCTTTCTTCTTGTGTTATATAGTTTGAAAAGAACGGAGAAAACACAACGAGGCTGTAAAGGTGGACTGGTGAGTAGATGGGTTTTCATGTTAACGTCCCCACAACCTCTGTAGTTCATTTAGACACTCAAGAAGAACCGCTTTTTAAGACACGAAAAGCTTCCAAACATCAGAGTGGGGGACGATTGACCCATTTTATGTCGTGGAGAATGTCCAAACATCATTTTGTGTTAAACCAGACCTGGTTTGTACATTTGGAATCCAGAAACAATACTGACTTTGGGGATTTGAGGAACAGGAAGTGCTAATATGCTAACGGTTAAACTTACTCCTGGTTTTAAGACTAATTCGTGTTCTATATACATGTCTCTTTGGAGCTGCCCCCTGTTTATTAATTGTATCCAGAAAGATAGCTGAGAACATTCACGGAATCCTGAGCTGATAAATATTTCTATTCATATCAGCCATCCACAGGCCAAGATCTACTTCTCTTTCCCCGGAGCTGCTGATGAGGATGTTGAAGATGCTTATTCTTCCTCTCATCACATCCAGGTAGGACTAGTTCGAGGTTCCCAGGTAGGGTGGTTTGCCGATTCTACAGATGCTTCAGAAACCTAACAGCAGTCTAGACATTGATCGTCAATAGACATAAAACAATAAATAAAGCAAGATGTTAAAATCTCATCGGCACCAGCTTTTCATGCGTATAGTTTTCCAGTTTTTATGACAGTGGAGTCGTATGTATTCTGTATCTCCCTGTATCACGGTATTGATTGGTTTAGGTAAGCAGGCGAGTGTCTGACATTAGTATGTTAGTAGCAATCATCTCTCATAATAATTTAAAAGTTTTCGCATACGTAGGTTTTTTCAGCTAACTTTTGATTTCTCGCTTGTCAGACCAGATCATAGTTGCCACCAACTCTTTAATCGCCCAAAGTCAAACCATCCAAAAAAAGCTTACACCAAACTAAGTCATGGTTCAGTTTGATTCTGGACCAAGACCATTAGTTTGACCAACAATATTGCGGAAAGCAGTAAACACAAAGGTCTTCATGATTTTAAATATGAGTAAGTAAGGGTTATATTGTACTTTAACTGACTGCGAGAAACCAACTGAGGAGGAGAACCAGGGATTTAGCCGCTGAGTCTTGGGGTTCTGCAGTCGCCCATTTTGCCTCAATCATATGCGTTTCTGTGCAGTGTCTGGGTCATTGTTTATCCTTTTAGCCAAAACATCAGTTCTGTTTATGGTGGAACTACTGTTGACTTTGTTCCCATTATTTAAATTACACCTCTTCCGCTCTCTGTCCTGTTTGCAGTTTAATGTCGGGTCTGTCGTCAGCGATTAAAAGTGTTGTCGGATGGGGTGCCCACCACACCTACTACCTGTGGACTACCTTCATCGCCAGGTCGGCATCATGCCTCGGCCATCATCAAACCCGCTGGGACAGAGATGGAGAGTAACCGCTGGGAGGGGGCCTGTTTATGACTCGGCCGACTCTGCCTCGACCCTCATCAGGTGAGATGGTCTAGGAAAACAGTTGGGATGGGAGGCTGAATTTGGGACTGGGTCCTGGTCTGATGGTCAGTCCTTATGCATTCAGTCCTGGTTTGACCTCAAGTTGATGACCGTCAGGTGACAGCTTGTGGCTTCTGCAAACTCTTTGGATGTGAATTACCAACAAAAGATAGGTATAGGTTATATAGATAGGTTACAACACAGTGCTCTGCTGGGAAACTGGGTTGCTTATCCTGACGCTCACCTGCAAATATCACAGACTAAGCCTACTGATTGGGATCAGAAGTTAAGGCCAGGTCAACACCTTTGGCTGTTTATTATACTGATGCTTTTGATGTGATGTGGGAGCATTGTCCTGCTGGGAGAGGCCCCTGCTTAGAGAGTTGCAGGACCGATCCCAAAACCAGGAAGTGTTAGTGAAATTTGTTCCCTGCCCAAAGCCAGGTAAAGTCAAATGTCTGAAATGTCCAGTTAACACAGTTTCAAGACATTTTCAGTTTTGCCTCCGACATAAATGAAGCTGCAATCCCACTCCTGATGTTTGAAGCTTTTACGTGGTCTTAAAAAGGCGGCGTTGCTAACGAAAGTGTCTAAAATGGAGACTACAGAGGCTGTCGGGACGTTAATACAATGATTAAGCTTTTTTTACTTGAGATTGATTTAGGCTTCAAACACTGGAACAGTGGTGTTCATATCTGCAAGACGGTCTGATCAACTAAACTGGAAGGATCAGAAACTTGCTGCCCCAGTTGATTTTCTGGAATAAATCCAGCACCAAAAAATCCCATTGGCTTTTTGTGAGGAAACCAGGCTGATGCTAACTTCAGGCTGGACTATGTGTCATTACCATCACTTGTGTTCAATGTGGTCAGAATGCGCCTCTGACCACCTCTGGCCAATCCCATCACAGTCCGGCTCAGATCCCGTAGTTACACCTGTACTTTCATGTGGAAGTCGGTTCGATTTGGAACCATCACCCAAAATACATTTAATACCAGGTGTAACAAGGTCAGAGCCTTCAGATAGTTGTAATTAATTGATGCTAACACTCTTTAAGAAGACTTAATCATTTAAGCATCATCAGCCACAAACCGTCAACTATTCTGCTTCCATTTCTAATTTTATACTTTTCGTTTTCATCGATAAACTGAATTTAAGTTTTAGATTCTCACGAACAGATCACATTTGAAGCAGTCACCTTGACCGTTGAGAACATCATACGCTCTTATTTTCATATTTTTGGATGACAATGAAAACATTTAGTCCAACAGGCTTGAGCTGGCTGAGAGTTAACTGAACATTAATGAGAATGAAACTAGAAATAAACTAAATAATAATACATCAACCAAATTATAGACGGAGCTGGATCAGTGTACGAAAATCCTGCAGGTGATAAGGAGGATTAACCGAAACAGCCATGTGGGATGTCGATTCTGCTATGCACGCTACAGACCGCAGGCTCGCCTGGTCTAAGAAACACGGCCACATTTTGAAGGTGTCTCACGAGCAGGCCTAACGCATCATCATCCTGTTGACCTCTGACCTCTCTGCTGAAGGTCAGCTGATCTGACTCTTTTCCCTTCTCCTGTGTTCACCTCCTGCTGTCCAAGTGTCATGCCTGTCACCTTCCTCTCCTAACACATACAATCTATTTGCATTAGACATTTTATCGTCTCTTTTTTCAGTATCGATTGATTTAAACTTTTGAGGGCACTGACAGACCCGTTTCATGACGAAGGCCATCTCAGAAGACCAGGCAGAAAACAGAACCCAAATTCACGAGAAGAGATTTGTTTAATCAAAATCAATCCAGATAGTTGGTTACAAGGACCCGCAGTACAAAACACTTTAGAGTATTACCAAAGAGTAGCTATGCTTGCACCTGTCCCAATGAAGTGTCATTGCTGATGAAACCCATGTGTTGATTTATTGAAGACTGTTTACTGTACAACTCAACATTGTTCTTTCAGTTATCAGGAGTTGGTTGTGGTCTAGATAAGATGAAATCCTAGATAGAGCTTTTATTACAATCACAGCAAAATACAATTATAGCATAATTGTTGTTGGTCTAGTAGTCATCGTATGTATCTTTGTCTGTGGTCTTCGTCTGTGAAGAAAAAATTTACATTTTGCGTTTTGATGTTAAACCTACAGCCCAGTTTTTTCAATTTCTGCACCAGCGACAGTCGTGACGGTTTGTTTCGTTCGCTTATATCTGGCCTTTTGCCTTGTTACAGCTCGCAGAGTTTCTGCAGTCACATTCCCAGTGAATTAAAACCTGAATGATTTATTTTTTCCTCCACAGAAACATGTCTGAATTGATTGAGCCATGATTTCAGTAGTAAGACAGCAGCTGAGACACATTCAGACCAGACACTTTGATTCTCTTCCTGTTTCTTCTTCCTGTAACAACCCGACTCATGCTTTCTTCAGTGTTAAAATAGACCTGATACCTGTCTCAAAGTCCCAACCAGGTCCATCCAGCCCAATTTCGGCCTATGTTGTCCCCTGGCGAGAGTATCCGGCACGTACGGTGTACCTGGAGCTGACCGCTTCAGAGGTCTTGTATAAGATTTAGCCCGGCACTAAAGTCAACAGATGAACGCCCCTCGATCACATCTTCTGCCACCAAGGGTAAGAGTCTATATGTTATGCTTGATATAGAAAAACTTATTAAGTCCTTGGAAGTTTAGTCCAATTTCCAAGTGTTCGTTAAAGGTTCAGGCACCCACGGATTCTTCACGACTCTTATGTTAATAACACCAATAAGAGGTTAAATTGGACTCCCCACCAGTCAGTTAGAACTGAAGAAAACCTTTCAGATGAGAGCTGAAAAGTCCAGTCACCTTCATGTAACACGTAGAAGAAGTTTTCAATCAATATGGATTATTTTCTTGAATTCATCATTTCATCATCAACTAAACATTAATATTTCTTCAGATGACTGGTTTGAATATAATCTGTGTTGTTGCAGGTCTGTTGCTGGGCAGGATGGGAGAACGAGGAGCTCCGCTCATCAACGTCTGTCAGTGTATCAACGAGTGCGTCATGAAGATCATCAACGCTGCTGTTTGGTGAGCTGGAATTACCTGAACTATACTGATGCCATTTCCACAGAGTTAATCCACCAATAACAGCAACAGTCATGTGACAGTCACTAGTCTGCTGCTCTCAGGTTCAGTTTGATTGAAAAAAACAGCAGCATAGAAGAAACTGTAATTCAGAAGAATTAGAAACATGGCCCAATTCCTCCATTATTGATAGAAAAGTAATACGCAACCACTAAATTAAAATAATACAGAATAAAATGTCACAGCAAGAATAGACCAGTATAGGTTTAAGCTTTTGACTTTTCAGTTTGGTCCAAACCAAAACAGCAGGTGTGAAAGATGCCTTGGACTTTGGTTCAAAGGACCAAGATAAGATCAGATCAAACTGAACCATGGTTCGGTTCGTTTGCAGTGTGAAAACACTGTTTTGGATGGTTTTGACTTTTGGACCAGTTACAGAAAGTTGAGGGTAGTCATCCATTAAACAATAGAAGAAGAAAAATAAGAGGAGAAATAAAAATGAGTCACAGCACATGGGGAGAGGAAGAGACGAAATATTTAACTGTAATTCGGTCCAACAGTGATTATAACTTATTTTCTGAGAGGATCATGTCGATCATCCGTCTATAAACAATCAGTGCCAAGTATAGGGAGACCCAGCACATGTAGGTGATGACAACAGGATGTAGGTATGTCAGGCAAAGATTTTATTGTGCTTATAGAATTGCAACGTGAAACCAACCCTAACCCTAACTAATGTGACAGAACACGAACCTTGGTTCAAACTTTCAGATGTGAAAACAGCCTTAATCTCTAAAAATGTCCTGAGGAACACTGTCCTCTGCTGCCTTTGATTCTTTCATGTTGTAGCATTGTTTTCTTAGAATAATAAAATTACACACTGACGCTCATAAATCAAGTGTGTCTGCAGGACCTTTCCAACAACCTCCACTAATCTAAAAAAAAGTTTAATGGCTCTGTGAGTGCTTGGTAAGAACTGGATGCATCTAAATGTTGATCAGTTTCTCTAATCGGTCAGAGGACAGTGTTTACAAAGGTTTTAATGAACTGTTCCCACCACCCTCAGCCTGATGGTCTGTACCTGTCCACTCAGTGTCTCACTGCTGAGTGATCCTCCTCTGACACACTGGAGGATTTTGTGGGTTTGACCTGGTGACCCGTCAGGTGGTCAGGTAGTGAAAACGTGCCGGCGGTGACATCATTGTATTCTCCTGCTGTAGGACTCCTCCCACTGCAGCTTCAGCACCTGAGCAGATTAAAAATAGCAGCAGAGTCCATACGAGGCTTAATGACCTGAACTGCTGCTGAGGCTGCTGAGACTGTTATTCTCTGTAATTACTTCCTGGGAATAAATTGTTCTCAAGGAAAATCATTGTATTATAATTTTGTTGTAAATATTTTTAGTAGAACAATTCGTTTGGAAAGTACTCAATCTTAACTATGACTATGAAAATTTGTGTGCAGGTATTTTTTGTGGGATAAAGGGCAGATGTTAGCTTTAATTCTCAGGTAATTCTGGCATCTAAATTTGTAGTATTCAACTCTCCTCAACCAACACTAAAATTATCCGCATGACAAATTATCTGAAAAACTGACAATTGGATTTTTACAAAATCTGTGGTGGATGTTCACGATCCCCAGAAGATGATGACCTAATCACACTGACTTTTTTAACACTGTCAAAGCTGTACTTTCCACAAACAAAGGAATATAAAGATCTTTCTTGCTCTCCAGTGGATGAGCCCTTTATGTTTTAATGACTTCATGTCTTTGTCCTCTCAGGTACTTTCCTTTTGGGATCATCTTCCTGGTGGCGGGGAAGATCCTGGACATGCAGGACCCGAGCACGCTGGGGAGGAAGCTGGGCTGGTACGGCATCACCGTCCTCGCCGGCCTCTTCGTCCACGGACTCATCCTCCTCCCTCTCTTCTACTTCCTCCTCACCAGGAAAAACCCCTTCACCTTCATCCGCGGGCTGCTGCAGGCGATGGTGATCGCCCTGGCCACCTCCTCCAGGTCAGCGTCCAGGACAGTCCTGCTTTAGCCCGCTGCTCTGCTGATTTGTTTAGGTTTTTATTTATTTGAATGCTGTTTGTCCTCAGCTCTGCCACACTGCCCATCACCATGAAGTGTTTGTTGGAGAACTGCCACGTCGACCGACAGATCGCTCGCTTCGTCCTTCCTGTGGGAGCCACCATCAACATGGACGGCACGGCGCTGTACGAGGCTGTGGCTGCCATCTTTATCGCTCAGGTCAACGACTATGAGCTGGACTTTGGCCAGCTGGTCACCATCAGGTAATTGACTCTGACTGTTTCTAAGACAACAAAGGAGATTACAAAAGTCTTTTCACATGATCTTCTCAACTGGGAAAAAACTAAAAAGCAGAACACAATATGTGAATGTTGATAATCATAAATCCCTTGCTACAGATGTCCCAGAAGGACCTATCGACTTTTACTTTGTCCACATGGTAACATTCTGGTTTCTGTTTATCCTGATGTAGAGATCCACCTATGTGCAGACGAGACAGTAATTTTTGCTCATGACTGTACAAAACTGTAAGCTGCTTCTAAACATACTTATGTAATGAGATCATTCCAGAGTTGCTTAATTGATTGTGATTTCAGTTAAATGTTATTAAAATTATAGGTACATTCTTCTCACAAAGATTGTGAACCACTCTGAGGCTACATTTAAGGATGTCTCGAGTTCAAGTCTCCAATTTTCGATTCATATTTTCATCAGTTCTTAAAATAATATGGAGACTTGGGTTCAACAAAGTATTGACATGTATGAAATTCAGTTACCTCTGAGAACACCTATGTTTATATGTGAATTACACAGTCAACCCACGTATTTTCTGAGAAGCTTCAGGCAAACAAATCTGCATCAAAATCACTCAAAACTGTACATAAACATGCATTTTTTTATTCGACTCTGCCTTTGGTTCTGTGCCAGGACAGCAGATGAAAATGTGCTCTGTATGCCCATTTATAGTTTCTGTTTTCTGTTGATCAATGAGCTTTGTCCTTTTAAATGAAAATAATTGAATTGAGTTTCGATCTTTAGTAATGAACCTTTTTTTAAGATTCAAACTCAGCAGAAACAAGTTCTGGTTTCAGAGTCAAGTCAGAATTAATATCTGGAGCATTGTATGTTTGTCTCTCCCTGCAGCATCACAGCTACAGCTGCCAGCATTGGTGCAGCAGGGATTCCCCAGGCTGGTCTGGTTACCATGGTGATCGTACTCACATCAGTGGGGTTACCGCCAGATGACATCACTCTCATTGTGGCCATTGATTGGATCCTGTAAGTAAATGAATAATCACAGTGTTATATTATAATGTATATATTACCATATATACCAACAGTAAAAAAAAGAAGAAGTGAATCAAATATAAACTCTTCCAGTTGTGCTCAGAGATCTTCTCCAGAGTTGTTGTGGTCTTTCAGTGTCTTCTCATCCCTTCTGCCTCTGCAGTGACAGATTTCGGACCATGATCAACGTCCTTGGTGATGCCCTGGCAGCAGGAATCATTGCCCACCTCTGTCGGAAAGATTTCCCTCTCAGCGGATCTGGGAAGGTAAAAGTACCATCCAGAAATGATGAATACCTATTCCTGGTAGGAAAGGGAAAAAATTGTATGTCAAAATATTGACCAACTAGGTCAATATTTAAATGATAACTCTGGTATTTTTTGACCTGGGCCTTATCTTGCATGTTTTTGGATATTAGTGATTGGTAAGGACAACAATCTTTAGAATCAGTACAGTATTGATCAGGAAACCAGCAACTACTAACAGCTGCTGCAATATAATCCAATGGACAATTGTTCACGTCAAAGTACATCCACTAAAGTTCTTGTTTTTGCCACTGACAGCATCAGATTGTTATTCTAAGTGTCTGACAACATGATGATAGGATTCCTACAGAGACAGAGCTTTTTATTAAAGAAGAAGATCCTTTTAGTTCAACCAGAAACATATATATATATATATATATATCACTACCAGACTCCATCGACAAAAACAGGAATTTTACAGAGCAGAACAAAGGAGTTGCTGGAATACCACTGCCTACATCTGTTAGTTTGTTTGTGTTACTGTGAGATTTTCAGTGGCCGAAAAAACTTGATCACCTAAAAATAAACATCTGGGAAAACCTCTGAGTGAAAACATGAACCTTTCCTATACACCTGTGAGCTGTTCTTTCATTCATGCCTGTTGAGTTGCAGTAGATTAGATTACAGCAGAGTTTGCTCAGATTGGACCAACAACTTCAACAGATTAGAGCTCTGACTGTCAGGTTGAATCCTGAGTCTTTGTCCAGCTCTGCTCCTCTTCTGCGCTGTTGCTGGGCAGAAAACTATTAATAACCAACTGAGAAACACTTCTTAAAGTAAATTCTTAGGGGAAGTTCTGAAGACCTTTCTTTCCTTGTTGGCCTGTAAACTAGAGCCAAGAGAACAGTATTTATTATAAGTTAATTGTGTGTGTACTGCAGCAGCAGAAAGTGATTCAGAAAGGTAAAACTTATATAGTGTAATCACCAGATCCCTGTCAGGATCCAGTTTGCACTGATTTGATTGGTCGGTTAGTTTTGGGTCGTCCGTCCGTCCCATTCTTGTGAACATGACATCTCAGTAACACCTTGTGGAAATTTTGTGAAATTTGGTACAAATGTTCACTTGGACTCAAGGATGAACTGATTAGATTTTGGTGGTCAGAAGTCAAAGGTCAAGGTTGCTGTGACTGCACATGCTAATTAACTCTGACTAGACTGACTAGACATTAATGTTTGAACCGTACTTCATCAACCGACTAACAGGCTAATAACAATGTGCATGTAAATGTGCAAAAACTACATCAAAACAATGCAAATCATGTGATAGTGGGACGCTAACTCATGTTCTGTTTTGATGTGTTTCCCATCCAGCCTGTACCATCCTACGGTACTCAGACTCCTCACGCTCACAACAACTCCCACAGTGTCGACGTGCCAATGACAGAGATCCACACACACAAAGACTGCATGTTCGAGGCGATGGGTGACTCAGCGGGCGAGAGGCACGCACACACCGTCTACTACAACATCTGTCAGGTTTGATGGGACCGAGCGGAGCAGCTTGCCTCAAGACACTGCAGAGTCCGGGAGAGTCCGGTCAAATCTCACAGTGCCATCTGAGCAGGGGCGTTAAGAGGAGACAGACTCTGTGGTAACAGAGCAGGAGTTTCCTTCTTAACATGATGGTGACTGAGAAGCAGCGACTGCTTTTCTTTCAGTTTATGTGACCCTGGCAGGGTCTCTGGTTGCCGTTGAAGAACAGGATCAACACGAGCCTGAATTGCACCAGAGGATTATGGGTACACAACACCCTCCTGGGAGCACCTGCAGGTTCATCATCTGGTCCAACAGTGCCACTTAGAAGACTGAGACACCTCAAGATCTGCAGAGAGGAAGCTATAAACTACGCCAGTTACCGAGTCCAAAAGATTTTACAACGGGGAGTTTTAAGTCACAATCTGTGGCTGAGGAACAGATGAAACTGGAGATACCTGAAACACAAGTTTGGTATTGGAGCCAATCAGAGCATTACGTTTTCAGCTACAACGAGCAGAATCCATTTAGCCTCAGACAAAACCCACGGTTTGTCCAGTTGAAGAAAAACCTTTTATGGTGGCTGTGATAGCTGCACATATCATGGCCATCATGGCCGTTATTAGGGCTGGGTATCAAACGTTAATGCTTCCACGGTACTGACCAAAATGTGTCCTTAGAATCAGAAGAATCAAGAACTGAAAATCTGTCAGATACCAGAGGATGACATCTAATGGTGAGAGCACTGATCACCACCGTGTCCTGGGTTACCAGCTGATCCTCGTTCCAGCCTCAGCTGTTGTCATGAGCGTTGGGTAATTCCTGAACAAATGAATCACAGATACAAGCATCTTAAATGAGGCTCAGCTTATACCAGTTTCTCACCTCGTTCTTGTAATCTGTGGAATAAATCATACAAAGAAGCTAACTGGGATGCCACGGGCAACATGGAAATGTAAACAGTCACAATATTTAGGCCTGCACATTCGTCCAACTGCACGATGACTAACCTTTGGTCCTGATTCTGTTTTTTGGAGAAGTGAATCAGAACCTGGATAATTGAATTGTTTTTTTATCCGCTCATTTTTGCTCAGACAAAATCCACCTTTATGTTAGAATAGATTATCTAAAGACACCAGAGACAGCTTAATAAACCACACTGGATCACACAGGGTAACATTAAAATATATGGTGGTTAACGTAAAGACAAAACTAACAAGCTTGGATCTCCAAACCACGTGGATCCTGAAAGCAGTCATCTTCTGTTTTGTCTGGGATCAACCAAAGGGACAAACATCTTCTGAGCCACATCTCTGTCTTATGGTCACTGCTCAGGTGTTACCATGTCAACACACCTCTGTTTGAATCTGATTGGCAGGTGCTTACAGCTTCAGACTGACTCAAGGGTTAAAGGGTAATCCGTCTACTGCGACGGCTGAATGAATCAAGTGCTCTTTGTCTTGCAGACTCAACCTTCTTCTTCTCCTGTCCTGTTTGTATTTGACAGCATGCTGGCATGCGTTCCAACTGACTTCATTTGAAGTCAACGTGCTTTATTTTCTCCTCTTGTTGTTGTTTTGACTTGAATGTTGTAAACAAAGTGCTGTAGGGATTATGGGAATTTTACCAATGTAAATTGCAGCTAATATGAACAGATGCTAGTTTGGGTTTCAGTTAATCTCATGCCTCTCCTGGGTCTACTAAATGTTCAAATTGGATTGTTTCTTTCAAATGATTTATTGATGTTGTCTGGAGCTGCTTCTGTTGGTCTTCCTTTGAATTTTGGTCGGACAAAACAAGACACAATGACGTCACTTTGGGCTATAGGATATTATCATGACCATTTTTTCTATTTTCTAAGGTTTCATAGACAAAACAATGTATCAATTTATCAAGAAAATAATCAGAAGAATAAGTGATAATGAAAATCTGGTTGTCTCTGGTTCCAAGCTAAGCATTACCTCAAGTTGTTTACATAGGAGGTGCAATCAGAAAGTTCAAGAGTTTCCTCTTGCTAACTAATGGAGCATGGCATGGTAAGGAGTGTGTAACAGGTGCAAGCAATAACTTTCATAAATCAGTAATCCACGTTATGTTGCATCATCAACATCTGGACCTGTGTTACATGCATTGTTGTGTGCATTTGTGATTTCATCATAGAGTTGATAATATGTGTTTGACAGAAAACTCTCTTACAAACCTGAAACCAGGTCAGAAGTCAGGATTTGTAGGTAAGTGGCTGAAACATGAAACATTAATAGTATGCTCCTTTAAGCTCACTTCTAAAAAATCTACATTGTTTTCTTTTTTTTGGTGAAGTGCTCCTTGAACTTCTTTCAGTGTTAAAATAGTTTTGTTATGTTGTTTCAGTAGTTAAACATGAAAACGTAGACCTGCCTTAATCTTACTGTCAAACCTCTGTCATTTTTAATCCACAAACCTCAACGTTCGTCTGCCAACGCACACCGTCAGCCCAACAAACTGCACCATTTTCAACTTTCACCAAAGCACATTTTTCATCAAAACTGCATCTTGTACATACGTCTTTTGTTGTTTTTTTATATGAAATATACCTGTGTTTTTGGACTTTGTGTAATTTATGTTTATTTGTATTTGAAAATAAACACTGTGTTAATAACTTAATTCTATCTTTCATACAATGATACTGACACGTTACTGTACATGTGGTGACCTGGTGGAACCACAGACTGTATGTAAAGATAAATATAATAATAATTTACTGAATAATATTCAAAGATGATAAAGATCTTTATATACAGTCTATGGTCTGAACACATAACAACAATCCAGACATGTTTAGCCTAGCTTAGCACAAAGACTGGAAGCGGGGGGAAACTGTTAGCCTATAATTTCATCAAAAGAAAAAAAAATCTGCCTTCCAACAAATTCAAGTCTTTCTCATGTACAAGCTGCATCTTGTTTTTGAACAGGTAGAAATGAAAAAGCCAGAACTCAGTAATTACGCAGCTAAAATGCAGTTTCTGTGATTTTGTGCAAATTTAAAAGGCTGTTTTCACAAAAATTCAAGAAGATAGTTACTGATAGGAATTAGGGACAAAAATAAATTGTAATAAACTAGATAATCTCATCATTACAGCGCTGCACTGCTACTATTTATAACCATAGAGCGCTGCAGTCGTTAATCCAATAAAGCCAGCATGAGGGTGCACGGGACTGAATCCCTGCAACAACACGCAGCCACAGGTGCCTCATCTGCTAATCCTCCACCACAGATTAAAGCCACAATGAAGACATAATGAGGTGGGGGGAGGAACAACAGAGATTAACCAGGTTTTCTGTGGGGGACCCCTGACTTTGCATGCCAGTTTCTCTCCTCAAGGACGTTGACAGAAAGCTTAGTATCACTTTGACTTCATAATAAAAAATGAGTTAAAGGTTTGAACCTGTGACCTGGGGCCAGACCATGAAATGCTGTAAATGTTCACAAAAGCATCTGACGATAAGACTGAAAGTGAAGCAGGATTACTGGATGTGTCGTGTGTATCTGTGGAGTGTAATTAACAGTAAAGCCTCTAGGGGTCACCAGAAGAACGATTGGCTGGTAATGAGCCAACACTGGGTTTCTGCACTGATGTGAGATGATAGAAGAAGTGGACAGATTGTCTACTACAGCTTCTAACAGCTGGTTTTTAGTGGTTTAAAACATGTATTAATGTCCCCTAAATGCATGTTACTAACTCAACATCATGTGTCTCCTGTAGTTTTTTTGCTTTCTTGTCTTTCTCCTGTTGCTTTCTGCAGGTATTTCTGAATCTATCATCCTGCTATAACTCTCAACCCAACCGGTCGAGGCAGATGGCCGTACACCCTGAGTCTGGTTTAAAGGGAAGTTTTTCCAGATAACTTCTGTTATAATTCAGCGCTATATTAATAAAACTGACTTGACTGGACAGACTCAGGAATAACTATATGAAGCTTTATTCTCATCAGCATTAATGCACATGGTCAGTATAAGAAATTAAATATCTGTCGTACAAGGAAAACACTTTCAGTTTCAATTAATCTACAAGTAACAGCTTTTCATAATATAAAAATATATCTTTTCACGTAATGTGGCTCAAGATTGATTAACAGCCGTGTGATGAATTACAAATGCTAAACATTTCATAAGCAACCAGGTTTTATGTCCAGTTAACGGATTGTTCAGTGCCAATGATAACAAAACAGACTTTCTTTACGAATCACTTATTTTAAAAGAAATGTGATGTAAGGAGCGTTTCACATGAGGTAGTTATTTCACAGAGCATATCTCGCTGCATTTCATCAACATTCAGATCTTTTCAGTCCCCACATCTCTCAGAAGTTGGATTTTATTCGTCGTCAAAGTCTGCAAAAGCAGGATACCAGTAGCTGTCCTTTCTCTCCGACTTGCTTCTCGCTGCATTTTCTTTCTGTTGTTGTTGGACTTTCTTTATCCTGGAGATCTGAGCAGCGGCCAGACAGATCATACAGACCTGCCGAAGGAAACACAAACAGATTGGAAAAGTGATCAGGGCTGTTGATCGCACAATTAATGGGTTTTCAAGGTGTTGTCTACTTCTGAAAATGCATTTAATGACAAACTGTCATTTTAAGACTAAACGATCAGCTGGTGGAAAATTGCACTGATGATCAATCAATCAAACATTGACACTGGTACAAGGATAAAATGAATTTTAGGAGCTTCTTACTCTTGACTCTTTTCACATTGACAGTGATGGATTATCTATTTAAAGTTTAATCTTCTTCCTTCTTCAGACGGTGTCTCCAGAGCATTTACTGTGAAAAACAACAGAGATGTGGTGTCTGGCGTTACCTCGAGCAGCAGCAGCCCGGCGGTCAGACCGGCCACCAGCAGCAGGTTGTTTTTGGCCCACCACACAATTTTCTCCAGACAGCCGATGGTGAAGACATCCCGACCAGCTGAACGCTCCTCCAACTGCTGCATCCCATAACCACACATGGTGTTCAGCACCGTCTGCAGGAGGAAATTACAGTAGATAAGACTCTTTTTCTCCTCTTTATCTCCTGTGCAGTTTTCATGGAAATCCCCCAAAATATGGATTGATCAACAAATACAGGCCACATTTTTATAAACTTGTGTGGGTGTTTATGCTCCCCAGATGCTAGGAAAGAGCAAATGTTTTTTATATATTTTGTAGCAGGACCTCAGAATATCCCATTTCTGTTCTCCAGAGGATGAACCCTTTAGATATCAGTGACTCCATGATCTTTCCTCTAGTGTCATGCAAAGGACAAACTTTTTTTTTATCTCCACTATCATTCAAAGACAAATCATCAGGATGTTGTTTGTTCAAAGTGTTGGTCAAAAAAACATGAGATTAATATTTATACATATGCAGATGATATCCTGTTGTTTGTTCTTGTATTACTGATGACAAGCTGTAGTTCAGTGCATTTAACCTTTTAAACTGTAGAAGTAACAACATAACCAACAACTAAACCAAGACAGATGTTTAGTGTTTGTCCTGTTTGTCTAGATACTTAATTCAGGGTTATTTTGGAAGTGAAGAGTACACCCAAACTCCAGGTGTCCAGATGTCATGTTATAAACCTGTTGGGGACCACAGAGACCACTCAGGTTTTGGTTCTGACCTGGTTCTGCAGGTGAATGCAGCAAGAGAAGGGAACTCCACAGGCCTCCAGACTGGGGTTGGTGTCCGAACACTCAAAGTAGACGTTATGAGACCAGTCCTTATAGCTCTCCACTCCACAGCACTGAAACTGCAAAGACAGCAACAGTCTCTCAGTACAACACCACCAACAGACTGGACTGTAAAGACCTGATGCTGCCTCTCAGTTCTTCAGGACCGAAATCATCATCATCATCATCATCCTTCTTCTTCTTCACCTTCTTCTGGATGAAGTCGATGGCGTTCTCCAGGTCCTGGTCCTCCCTGTATCGAACGATGGCCTTCATCATCAGCCTCTCCGTCCTTTCCATTACCTGAACAACAGCAGCATCAAGTTTGATTCAAGATGAAGGACCTGATGTCTGATTTCTCAGTGCTGGTAAGTAACTAATTGCATTTTCTCAAACTCTGTATTTAAGTACAATTTTGAGGTACCTGCACTTACTTGAGTATATATTTTTTACATTCTCCGCTACTTTATTCCTCTACAGAGTTCAGGCACAAATATTGTTCTTTTACTGCACTAATTTTATTAGGTAACTTTAGTTACTCTGCAGATTAAGAATAAAAAATATAAAAAACATAAACAACAAATCAATGATGATGTTTTTCTGTAGATGAGGAAAAAATAAGACTTTATTGATCCTCAAAGGAGCTACACGACAGTAAATAAAGTAATCAGCCCCATCTTTCACTATATTTCCTGTTCTATCGGAGCTGTGTGATGTTACCATGTCAGTGAAGAGATATCCCACGACTCCGGCAGCGATCTGCAGCAGCAGGACGGCGACCAGGATCCCCAGAAACTACAGGAACAATCAACAACTCGTTACAACAGACGTCGTGAACGGTAAGACGTACTTTGACCTAGATTGTAGTACAAACATAAACAACGTGACATAAAAATAAATAGACATCTACTTTTTACTATGTAGAGTGATAAGTGATAAGTTTATCAAATAAACTCAGTGTTAAAGGTAAATCTGACATGTAAAGATGTAAAATAATCAAATATTTCACAACAACATCAAACATCAGAGAAAGGTCCAGAAACTGAACCCAGATCAGTGAATCAGAGCTTTGTGTTATCTTCTTCTTTCCTCTCCCATGAATCATGTGATGACCCCTCAGATTTATCTGATGACCCCTTGAAGGAGCCCGACCCTTCTGTTGGGAACCAGTGGACTAAACTATCTGACATAGTTAAAACCAGCTAATGACTCAGGATCAATGATCTGATAACACTTTTAGACTTTTACTTAATTAGGCCTTTAGATGCAGGACTTTAACTTGTAATGGAGTATTTTTACTCAGTGGTATTGGTATTTCTACTTGAGTAAATGTTAAGAGTACCACGTCATACCATCTTCAGCAGGCAGGTGGCATTACGCAGCGCCCCGAAACATCCGAGGAACGTGATGAGGAACATCACCGAGCCGACGACAATCAACAGCAGAGCTGGATCGACTGTCAGGGTGTCGACAACATCTACACAACACAACACACATACAGACACACACAGAGTTAAATTCTAACCATTGTACGTAACAGTCGATGATGGTTGAAACATGTCTGATAAACATTTTGTGGTTCATCCTCAGGAATGTTATCAGCAGAGCATTGTTTTTATAGGCACACACACACACCTACACTGTACTCACAAGTTTGTACAGATATCTTTATTAGGACATTGAATTGACTTCCATTCACTGTGGAGAGCCTAACCTGAACCCTGATCCTAACCTCAGTTCACACCTCTAACCTTAACCAGGACCTCAGATGTGTGTTTTGCCTCATTAGGGTCGAGCTTTGGTCCCCATTAGGACTACAGGTCCCAGCAAGGTCAGTGTTTCTACTGGAAAAGGTCCCGAAGAGGTAACAAAAACACACACAAACACAAATACTGTTGAGCTTGGTCACTTTTGGAGACCCTAACCCAAACCTAGACCATTAACTGACCCAAAAAGCAGCTTTTGTCCCCACTTGGACAAAATGTCCCCGCTTAGCCCGTCTTTAGTCTTTGTCCCCAAAATGTCCCCTGGAACAAAATTAAGGAACTGTTTGGGAAGTGGTGTTTAATCCAACCCTAACCTTTTATCTTTTTATTTTATATTGTTGAACAGCCTTAAAGCCTTAAAACCTCTGATCTAGTTTTATTTCCTTGTTTGGAGATTAAATCTGCACTTTGCCTTTAATGTACCTTTTGGCTTTCTGTAGCTGCTCACAGGTGTTGACCTGGCCTCCTGATTGGTTAAAAACATAGACCAAAATCAATCAAACTAAACAGAAATATAACGTTGTCTTTTTACTGCCAAGTTATTCTGGTTTGTAAAATACAGTAAAGAACCTTGTACAAAAGACTCACAAGGTTCTTAAAGTTCAGGTGAGGAGAACGTTACAGGTTCCTGCAGTAGAAAAGGGAGATTCAACAGAATCAGTTCAGGCTGTTATCATTATTTTTGGACCAACCTTTCTCCTTGGCGATCTTGGCGTAGATCCCCACCGCTATGAGGATGGCGCTCACGACCTGCAGAGTCACACAGAAACAGACAAAACAGACACTTTAACATTTAAAGTGCAGAATATTAACAGTCATCTTTTATGCTCATTCTTTCCTCACAGTAACACTCAGTAAATCTCTGTCTAACAACATGTCCATCAAAAGAGAAAAGAATCCGACGGTTCAGAGGTCACTGGATTCTGAGCGACACTTTCTGTCCTGGACATGATGAAACTGATCCATCTGAACATCAGAGTTTTGACAACAACACTGCGTTAAAACAAGCAGACCAAACAGCACTGACAGGTTCACTGAGAATAAACTGTCATGTTTTTTACTTTAAATATACAAATGAAGAACTTCAGCAGGAATCAAACAAATAAATTAATATTATTTAAATGTTTTCAAACCGTCCGTTTCCTGTGTAATGTTGTGTTGTGTTGAAATCACTCGTGGCAAACCCTGATTGAGCAACAGGTTTCAGAGCGTTTGCGGCTGAAAGTGAGCACACTGATGAATCTGTGAGGGAACACGAACAGTTTGGACAGAGAGACTCACCCAGAAGACGTAGCAGCAGATGAATAAAGTGTACTTGATGCCTCTGTATCCTCTCATCTCCCCTCAGCAGCTCTGTGGTTTGGTCAGACGGCGGTGAGAGGCTGGTGGAGGTTTGTTATCTGCTGACATGACTGCAGGTAAGACATGTGTCGGCCTGTCGGGATGCATTCCACTCCACAGAGGCTCATCCCCTCCTGTACTGCTGCTGTCATCCTGTCATCACAGGGAGGGAGGGAGGAGGTCTGGGCCTGTCGCTGTCAGATCACTTCACATCTGCTGCTTCAATAAAGCATCAGCAACTGATGTTGGTAATAATGTTGTGAATATTTGAGGCTCTGTCTACTTGTTAAGTCGTGACGGTACAACCGACGAACATCCTGTTTTCTTTTCCAACTTCTCTGAGGCTCTCCTGTTTTCCAGATGCTGCAGTGCTGTGTCCCATGTTGTTTGAACAAATTCACTTTTAAACAAAATTAAAGCCAAAAAAAGTTTGATGACAGTGGGTGCTAACCTAGCTAACGTTAGCACTGGTTAGGACTGCTTGGTTAAAAGCAGGTGCCCCTGATAGAAGCTATGGGATTTACAGGGTGTTTTGGTTCGCAGTCCTTTTCTGTGCTGCGTTGCTAAGACAAATGAAGCTGGACTTAGCTAGCTATCTTCACCCAGCTAAGGTGAAAACAGACGACCATGACTAGCTATTTTCACTATTTTTGGGCAGCACAGAAAAGCTGTTTTGCTTTTACCAGTGAGTGCTAACCAGTCGCAACATCAGCTAGGAAGAAAAACGAAAGGTGGAGGACACCAGCGGATGCTAACATCAGCTAGCTAACCTAGCTAACTGACAACCAAAACATGAAAACGTGGACTCATAGCAAACAAAATAGCAAAACACCCTGTGAAACCCATAGCTTATATCAGGAGTGCCTGCTTTTACCAGCAGGCGCTAACGTTAGCTAGGTTAGCTGGCTAACAGAAAGCATTAGAATGACACTGAAAAGGTTTTTGGACTTGGATTTGTTCAAATAACACAGGACAACAGCACTGCAGCATCTGGAAAAGAGGAGAGACTCAGAGAAGTTGGACCAGGAAACAGGATTTTCATCAGTCCTGATGTCACGACTTAATAAGCAGAAGCCTATTAAACATGTTCAGCTTAAAGTTCTATCAAGAACCCAAAGGTTCTGTAACATTTCTGTAAGACTACAAAGAATGTTTCTTTAAACTGTTTAAAAGCTTAAATTCATGAGCTTAATGAAAAATGCATAAAAATTAATCTTTAAAATGATTACAGGAATCTATTGGCAGAAATGTTTATAATAATGTTTTCATTAGTGTATAATCATCTGAAACTGAGTCATTGAATGAGCTGTCATATCTACAGTATACAGCTCCTCTTCCATGTTGAACTGTCATGTTTCTACAGTAACCCAGACAAACAAATACTGGATCTAGAAAGTATCTTTATGTCCCCTGAAGGCCACCGTAGGTTCTACTTGGAAAGGGACAGGTGAGGGGAGGGGTATTCAGTTGGTTGCAGTCTGCAGCGTCACCACTAGATGGCAATAAATCCTACACACTGGTCTTTTAACATGTGGCTGATGTTTATCTTTTTTTTTTTATTTTGAAGAAAATAAGACCCCTTGACTCTGACCTAAACCTACCCACAATGCATCAGGACAGTCATGTGAGTCACCTCTGTCTTCCTGCTGAGCGTGGTGTCAGATCATCTGCTGGTTTTCAGCCTTGTTTTGTCTCAGTTTGGAGGAAAATGTTGACATGTTGGTTGTAACTGAAAATCATCACATTCATCTCGTCCTTCTCTGCTCTGTCTCTTCTTTTTGTGCCTCCTCTCCCTCCTCCTCTCCTCCTCTCCCTCCTCCTCTCCTCCTCTCCTCTCCCTCCTCCTCTCCCTCCTCCTCTCCTCCTCTCCTCTTGGGTCTAGTCCTTTTGCCTTTAATCTTACCTTTTGGCTTTCTGTAGCTGCTCACAGGTGTTGACCTGGCCTCTGGGAGTTGGTTGAAAACATGAACCAAAATCAATCAAACTAAACAGAAATATAACGTTGTCTTTTACTGCCAAGTTATTCTGGTTTTATAAAATACAGTAAGAACCTTTTAAAGACTCCACCGAGTTCTTAAAGTTCAGGTGAGGGAGAAGCGTTACAGTTCCTGCAGTAGAAAGGAGATTCAACAGAATCAGTTCCAGGCTGTTATCATTATTTTGGACCAACCTTTCTCCTTGGCGATCTTGGCGTAGATCCCCGCTATGAGGATGGCGCTCACGACCTGCAAGTCACACAAGAAACAGACAAAACAGACACTTTAACGACTGAAGTGCAGAATATTAACAGTCATCTTTATGCTCATTCTTTCCTCACAGTAACACTCAAGTAGTCTCTGTCTAACAACATGTCCATCAAAGAGAAAAGAATCCATGGTTCAGGGGTCACTGGATTCTGGCCTTTCTGTCCTGGGCATAATTAGAGCGAATCCATGAACATCAGAGAGTTTTGGCAAACAACACTGCGTTAAAACAAAGCAGACCAAACAGCACATGGGTTCACTGAGAATAAACTGTCATGTTTTTTACTTTAAATATGCAAATGAAGAACTTCACTTGAGATCAAACAAATAAATTAATATTATTTAAATGTTTTCAACCGTCGTTTCTGTGTAATGTTGTGTTGTGTTGAAATCACTGCGTGGCAGAGCCCTGATTGAGCAACAGGTTTCAGGCGTTTCGCGGCTGAAAGTGACACACTGATGAATCTGTGAGGGAACACGAACAGTTTGGACAGACTCTTGTAGATGAATAAAAGTGTACTTAGTGCCTGCCAGCCTCTCATCTCCCTCAGCAGCTCTGTGGTTTGCGGTCGAGCCGGTGAGAGGCTGGTGGAGGTTTGTTATCTGCCTGACATGACTGCAGGTAAGACATGTCGGCCTGTCGGGATGCATTCCACTCTGAGGGGAGGCTCATCCCTCCTGTACTGCTGCTGTCATCCTGTCTGTCACAGGGAGGAGGAGGAGGGGTCCTGGGCCTGTCAGCTAATCAGATCACTTCATCTGCTGCTTCAGTAAAACATCAGCAACTGATGTTGGTAATAATGTTATGGAATATTTGAGGCTCATCTACTTGTTGATAGGTACAACCCGGCCAGACATCCTGTTTCTTTTCCAACTTCTCTGAGGCTCTCCTGTTTTCCAGATGCTGCAGTGCTGTGTCCCATGTTGTTTTGAACAAATTCACTTTTAAACAAAATTAAAGCCAAAAAAGTTTGATGACAGTGGGTGCTAACCCTAGCTACTTTAAAATTAACACTGTAGTTAGAACTGCGTTAAACAGGTGCCCTGATATTCTCTAGGATTTACAGGGTGTTTTGGATTTGCAGTCCTTTCTGTGCTGCGTTGCTAAGACAAATGAAGCTGGACTTAACTGGCTATCTTCACCCAGCTAAGGTGAAACAGGCGACCTTGACTAGCTATTTTCGCTATTTTGGGCAGCACAGAAAAGCTGTTTTAACACCGGTGAGTGCTAACCAGTGTAACATCAGCTAGGAAGAAAAGCTTAGTGGAGGACACCAGCGGATGCTAACATCAGCCTAGCTAACCTAGCTAACTGACAACAAAACATGGCTTGTGGACTCATAGCAAACAAAATAGCAAACACCAACAGAGCCCATAGCTTATGTCAGAATTGCCTGCTTTGTGGCGTGCGTTAACTGATTAGCTGGCTAACAAGCTTGTTAGAATGACACTGAAAGTTTTTGGACTTGGATTTGTTCAAATAACACGGGACAACAGCACTGCAGCACATCTGGAAAAGAGGAGAGACTCAGAAGTTGGACGGGAAACAGGATTTCATCGGTCCTGATGTCACGACAATAAGCGAAAGCCTATTAAACATGTTCAGCTTAAGAAGTTCTATCAGAACCAAAGGTTCTGTAACATTTCTGTAAGACTACGAAAATGTTTCTTTAAACTGTTTAAAAGCTTAAAGTTCATGAGCTTAATAATGCATAAAAAGTGTCTTTTAAAATGATTACAGAATCTATTGGCAGAAATATTTATAATAATGTTTTTCATTAGTGTATAATCATCTGAAACTGAGTCATTGAATGAGCTGTCATATCTGATGTAAACTCCTCTTCCATATTGAACTGTCGTAACACAGTAGCGGTCAAACAAACACTGGATCTAGAGAAGTATCTTTATGTCCCTGAAAGGCCACCGTGAGTTTCACTTGGAAAGGGACCGGGTGAGGGGAGGGTATTCAGTTGGTTGCAGTCTGCAGCGTCACACTAGATGGCAATAAATCCACCACACACCTGGTCTTTTAACATGTGGCTGATGTTTATCTTTTTTTTTTTTGCTGAAGAAAAATAAGACCCCTTGACTCTGGCCTAACCTGCCACAATGCATCAAGGACAGTCATGTGGTCACCTCTGTCTTCCTGCTGCTGAGGCGTGGTGTCAGATCATCTGCTGGTTTTCAGCCTTGTTTTATCTCAGTTTGGAAAATGTTGACATGTTGGTTGTAACTGAAAATCATGTACATTCATCTCGTCCTTCTCTCTCTTCTTTTTTTGTGCCTCCTCCTCCTCTCCTCCCTCTCCCTCCTCCTCTCCTCCTCTCCCCTCCCTCCTCTCCTCCTCCTCTCTCCTCTCCTCCTCTCCTCCTCTCCTCCTCTCCTCTCTCCTCTCCTCTCCCTCCTCCTCTCCTCCTCTCCTCCTCTCCCTCCTCCTCTCCTCCTCTCCTCTCCCTCCTCCTCCCTCCTCATTAAAGCAGATCCTGGCGGTTGGAGGATTACATTCTGTTGTGTTTCCTCTCCACACCGGTCGCTTTTTCCTCTGCCTCCTCCTCTGTTATTTGAGGACCTGATTGAGGATCATGGGTCTGCTGGACATCCTCACCTCCATCAAAGACCGAGCGGAAAAGTTCCTGAACGAGAAAAACGTGGTGACAGATTTCCTGGGGAAGGTGGAGGAGAAAACAGGGATAAAGAAGAAGATCCTCGCGTTTGGTACGTGAGCTCTGTTCTTCTTCTTCTTCTCCGTTCGGCTCATGACAAACATGTTCTGGATGATTCTGCTGTCGCTCTGTTTGTATATTCACTTGGTTTGTACCTACCTGTTGCATGTCAATGGAAAACTGTAGAGGATTCAGTTAATCCTCCTGTGAACATGAAGCCAAATGGCAGCTACTGCTGTGAGCAGCTGCTGTCTGGAAACGTGAACCTGTAAATGTTTTCTGGGTCAGTGTCTGTGCTGCAGTTGATTTTCTCTTCTTAAGCTCTTAAAGCTGCTCTAATCAGTATTTATATTAACAAAGGATCTAATGACTGTGTGTAAGGTGGATGATATTGTCTCTGTCTGCAGCTGTACAGAGCTTTTTAGTCTCATTTAGCTCCTAGTTTTGGTTTTCTGGCTCATTTCCTGGAAACAGCAGAAAGACTCAGTCAGAGAGCAGCTGAAGGAGGTGGAGGAGACCACAGAGGGAATACAGGACTGAGATTCATCAGCTGCAGACAAACACCACAACACATGAAGTATCTGTAACTTCTGAATCAGCTGTTTGTTAACAAGTTAGAAAACCACTTTGTAAGATGAGATTATGTCACATGATGTGCTGACGAGTGGCCAAGGAAGAGTTCAGGCACATAACATTTCTGTTTCCTTAAATGAGACTGACCTCGATCTTCTCATCTTCTCAGTCAGAAAGGAAGAGAATATGTGGATTTCCTGACAAACTGAGCTGACAGTGAACCTAGCACAGACACTGGTTCAACCCACAGCTGGTCTACAGTCTTGTTCTTAGACACATGACTGTGGTCTGTAGATGTTATGCATCAGTCCTTTACATTTAATGTGTTGTGTTGATAAGTGGAAGTTTTTTCCTTCAGGTGATATTCAGATACTTTCAGCAGCAACTTCCATGAGGATTCAGGCAGCATTTGTTGTTGATTATTCTCCAAAACAATCATCACATTCAGATGTGTTGTTACACACAGTTTATTAGCTGCACCCAGTTAAAACTAAATCAGTCGATGTTCAGGACGAGGTTATAGAGTGTTTCTACTCTTCTGTCACATCAGTGAGGGTAGGCTAAACAACAGAAACACCTCTCTGTATAATGAATGAACTGCAGCGTAAAGTTAGAATCAATTCCTCTATAGTTTCAGTAAAACTGAAATAACCAGAGTGAAGGAGGATTTACTGCTGGGTGTTCCTAATAAACTGACAGATCTGATCAGATCATTTCAACTGAAAATAAACTGGTTCTGAACCTGGAAAGTCAGTTTCTAACTGGAACCAAAAAAACATCAGGTTTCCAGGTGTGAACTGGGACATCATCAGTGGGCGTGTCCTGTCCTCCAGGTTGGACAGAGAGGATGGAGAGAGGAAACAAAGAGCTGCAGTTACTGACAGGAAACAACAACAACACAGATACTGTTCAGCATAAAAACAAACAGGATTGAAATGTTGAAAGAACAGGAAAGGAAAATACAAGCAGAGAAAGCTGAGCCATACGAATAAAAGCTAAATAAAAATATCATGCTGCTGCTGTGAAGCTATGACGATGCGTCATTTTAAACGCTACTGCCGCAAAGAATTGTGGGATGACATTAGCTCTGTTCCTTTGGTAAAGGAAGGTCCAAGGAGATAAGATAGGAAGCAGTGAAGCTCCTGAACATGTAGAGACCTGGACCAGCTCTCAGAGACTTCAGGTCATTTACCTCAGTTTGGAAACTTCATTTTGACTGCAGCCTTTGTTTGTTTCTGTTTGTTTCTGTGTGTTTCTGTTTATTAATATGAGGAAAGTCCAGCGTCCTCATTGCTTCACACAAATCTGATGTTTCCTGTCTTCATGCTTCACACCAGAGTTTATTCACTCAGTCTGTTTCACTTTGGCTTTTATCCAAACAACAGAGTTTCTGTTCGGTTTTATCAGACTCTGGTTTTGCAAAGTCATTCTCTGGATGATTTACCAATCAGTAGTTTCACAAAACTGATGTTAATTGATTATGGCAGATATTTTATGGCAGTCAGAGCTTGAATATATGAAAAATAAGAAGATAAATAAACCATAAGTATCGATGAAACCTCGCAGTCCTGCGGTAGAATCAGTTTGTTACAGCAGAGGAGTTTAACTGAGCAGGGAACAGCAGTCTATTCATACCACACTGATGCTCATACAGTGGATCAGTAACACACACACACACACTGAGGCAGGACATGATGTCAGTGTAGTGCCTGGTGCACAGTGTCCCTCGGCCTGTGCAGCGAAGTTAAAGCAGATTATCGTCAGAGAGCGACAGCAGAGCAGAGCGGCCTCCATGAGTGAACAGCAACATAAGCTGATCAGAGGTAGGACACGTTTTTACTCAACTTCCTGTCTGGATCTGACAGGTGACATCTGAATATCTGCAGGAGAATCAGTCATTTATCACACAGTGTTTGTTTCTCAACCTTCGTCTTAAAGTCTGTCCACATCTGAAAGGTTCAAAATAATGTCAACATGTTGTTTTATTGTATCTGTTGGAATGAATCTTGGTTTTCTGTTTGATGGCACTGTTTCAATCATTCGTCACAAAGCTTGTCTAAATTTGTTTTTATCACCTCGGAAATATTTCAAAAAGAAGATCTTAAATTCTAGAGATGCAGAAACAGTTGTACATGTTTTCATCTCAACCTGAATCGACCACAGACTGTTCAGATCTCGTCTTCTAAATGGAACTAAGAGAAACAACCACATCACACCTGTTTCAGCCTCTTTACACTGACTCCCTGTTGATTTTAAGATCTTGTTGATCGCCTCTAAGGCTCTTCATGGCTCCTGATTATATTTCAGTTCTTTTATGAACCTGGAGATCCTCGGGCAGAGATCTCCTGACTGTTCCAGAGACCAGGCTGAAAACTAAAGGCAACAGAGTCTTTAGGTCCTGAGGCTCTGAGGAAATAATCCTATCTGAGTCCTTGTCATCTTTTAAGTCTCGTCTTAAAACATAATTCTACTGGAAAACACCAGAGCTGTCTGTTTACTTCAGCTGTGCTTTGTTTATCTTCCAATAACTATAACATGTTTTTAAATGTGTCTGTCGACCAGGTGCCGTCTCAGTGACTGGACTCTACCTGGTGTATGGATATGGTGCCTCCCTGCTCTGCAACCTGATCGGTTTCGTCTATCCAGCTTATTATTCGTGAGTGTTTCTTATTTTGACAGTGATCTGCTTGTTGCAGTTCCTTCCTTCACAGAGACATGTTCCCGGTGTTGAGCCTCAACATTAAACCACTGACAGATGAAGTGAATAATATCTGGTTACAGTCCAGCGTTCTGCAGGGAAACCCTGGCTCCTTCATTCATCTGGATCCCGATCTAATCCAGCATCTGATCCAGCATCTGTGGGATGATCCAGAGCAAACCAGATCCATGGAGCCCTGCACCCACAGGACCCACAGGAACCACTGCCAATGTCCAAGTGCCAGACACCACAGGACACCGCCAGAGGTCCTGCATCCATGCCCCTACTGGTCAGAGCTGTTTTGGCAACACAAGAGGGACCTACACATAATAAGGCAGGCCCCACAGATACTGAATCAGATTGGGATCTGGGGAGTTACAGCAATGTTTAGGTGGGTGGTAAATGTCAAAGTAAAATCCAGATGAATGAAGGAGCCATGGTTTCCCTGCAGAACACTGGACTGTAACCAGATGTTATTCACGTCATCTGTCTGTGGTTTAACATTCAGTATGTTGAGATCTCGTCTAAAGAGATGGCAGGTCACATTGGTGTTTTCACTAAATCAGCGTCTGTCATTAAACATTGTTACCAACTATGAGTAGGTTTGGATGATTTCAACAGTTGAATCACTGTTAATTCTGAATGGACGCACTGAAATCAGTTTGCAATCGATCGGTTCAGTCACAACGACTCCTGATTGTTTCCAGCATCACTTCCTGTAACATCTGCACGTTGAGATCCAAATTAAAAGCAGACAGAACAGACACTAGGTGTTCAGATGTTATTATACAGGTCACAGGTTAAATCCAGGTGTAAACAGGGTCTCTGGTTGTTTCCACTTGTATCTGCAGAATCAAAGCCATCGAAAGTCCGAGCAAAGAAGACGACACAAAATGGCTGACCTACTGGGTGGTGTATGGCGTCTTCAGCTTGGGCGAGTTCTTCTCCGATATTTTCCTCTACTGGTTTCCATTTTACTACGCTTTTAAGGTGAGAAAACACAGAACCTGTGTCACAACCTCACAGCATTGATATTCTCACTGCGATTTTATTTAAATGCTTGTTCTGTCCTGAATGCTGGAGGACAATAAAACTAAACAAAGTTCCCTCTGCTGGTCTATCCTCTGTGGTTCCAGTGTCTCTTCCTGTTGTGGTGCATGGCCCCGATGTCGTGGAACGGCTCCCAGGTCATCTACAACAAAGTGGTTCGGCCCGTCTTCCTCCGCCATGAGGCCACGGTGGACAACATGGTGAGCAACCTCAGCGGGAAGGCCATGAGCGCCGCTGAGAACCTCACCAGAGAAGGTACAGACCAGTGTAGTGTAGTAACACACCAGTCCAGTAAAAAAATGTTAAAAATCAGATTAAATATTCCTGTTCTTCTCTTCAGTCTTGTCCAACCTGGTGAAGAATAAAGCTCTGGTGACTCCGGTGCCGCCGGTCACTCAGTCTGAAGCTAAAAGTTTACCAAGTTCATCAACGGCAGCATCATCATCTAAAACAGCTCCATCACAGCCGAGTGAAGAACGGCCGGTACGTATCTGCCACAACTAACTAGTCCACCTTAAAGACCTCTGAGTCATTTAAACAAAGTCAACACTTCTACCTTTAGACATGGTTGGATTTCATACGACCACATCTGAAGACAGAAGTAAGAGAAAACTTTAGATGATAGGTTCACATCTGACCAGTCACATCACACCATCCATGACTGACAGATTATCTATTATGAAAACTGTGATTAAAGATATATATTGATGATCTCTCTCCGCAATGTAACTGAGACAAAATTAAAAACTTTAACCCCAAAACCAAACAAAAAGAAACTGATGAGATGAGCTAAAGTTTCTGTTTGTGTGTTTGTATAAATCAATAATCTGGACACAAACACAACAGTTTGGAGAGATTTTCATTCTTGACCTTGAAAACAGCTGCTGTCAAAAACAGTCTCACCACAGTAGCTGTTCTGGAGCTTTTCAGTCACATCACACAGTCTTCCTCAGTAGGTGGATTGTTGTTTTGTCATCTGTGCTTTTCTCTTTGTGTAGAAATGAAACAATGACATGCATCATAATCTGAGATCAGAGGTGTTGTTGTCTGTATTCTTGATCTTTGGACAGAGCTAGGCTAACAGTTTCCCCCTGCTTCCAGTCATTATGCTAAACTATGCTAATTACACCCTGGCTCCAGCTCAGTATAATCAGCACACCAATGCATTACTCTAACAGCTGATTCCTCCTCTCCTCATAGAGATAGATGTTGAGCACCTTCCTGAGTGTTGAGGTCTGTTCTCAGCTCCAGTTTCTGGATGTGATTTGCTGTTTCTGGGTTTAGGCCTTTTAGACTTGCTGTATCTTCATTTTGTCAGATATTCTCAGTGTGGTCTTGCTTGGCAGGGCTGTGGGTTGGTTGATTGTTTTGTCCGTCTGTCTGTCCAGGTTTCTTCATCACATTCCTGCTCTCCAGAGGATGAACTTTAAGACAGTATTATACTTTGTACCTGTCTATGTATGGTCTGCTCACCTACAGTGCCTTTATCCTGGAGTTGGACTAGAAAGAGTAAAAATAAGGACAACTACATGTCCGTTTGTGCGTTGGCAAAGGATTATAGTTGAGGTTTTAGAGTTTAATGACTGTACAACCTTTTTTCTCCACCCTCAGGACAAACTTTAAAGTCACAGCAGAAAGTGGCCCAGAAATGTTTAAAGCAGCTGCTGGAAAACTGTGAGAACCTATCAACTAACATGATGCATGTTACAGCAGCTGGTAGCAGTGATGATGCTAAATGAGTATACACAACGTTAGCTCCACAGGTAGAGAGAAGTGAGCAACATTAGCATGAGAAGCTAATGTTGTCCTGCTGTTTCCTGCTGTGAAAGGTTCTGAGCTTAGACTCTGGTTTTGTGTGATACGTCTGTTGGTTTATATAATATAAAGTAGTTAGCACATGAGGACTAAACGTGCTAACCCAGCTGTCTTGTCACCTGTTCCAGCCTTTCCTGGGTTAACCAGTACTTGGTAAGTCCACTGGTTTGGTGTCAATAGTGTGTTTTACAGACAGTGAATGTGGTGTGAAGAGAAGTAGCCTGAACCCCAGTGACCCTCATACAAAACATCAGCCCTGTCTAAAGCTGCTTTCTTCTTCGGTGGTGGTGCTGGACTGCAGATTTGGCTGCAGCAGCAGATGGAGCTGACGAGATCTAACACCCCCTCCCGTCCCTCCTCCCCCATCCTCACCTGCTGCTCTTAATAGCATCAGCGCTCCCTGACTGATCTGCTTATTGGTTTTTAAAACATTACAAAGAACAATAGAAGAAGAATTGCAGAGTTTTCTGTTCAAGACGTTTCTCTCAATTCTTTATAAGAGAGGGAGAAGTAAAGTGGTAGAAACAGAGATATTTTCTTATGTGACGTTTTACTTGTTTTAATTTTTTGCCTGTTTGTGTCACATGTCTGCCCATCAGGATGAAGTCAGTGTAGACTGATGGTAAGTCACAGAGAGACTGTCCTCCAGTAAAAACAACCACATACGTTGTTTGTGCCACAGCTTATACAGAGCTGTAAGTTCTAAAACCAGGAAGTCAGTTAGCATGTTAGCACTTCCTGTTCCCTCGTCCCAAAGTCAGTGTGTTTCTGGTTAAATGTCTGAAATAAGGTCTGTGGTTTTAACACAAGCTCAAGACATTTTCAGGTTTTATTCTCCGACATAAAATGGGTCAGTAAATCCCCCACTCCTGATGTTTGAAGCTTTTACGTGTCTTAAAAAAGGCGGTTGCTAACGAGTGTCTAAATGAGACTACAGAGGTTGTCGGGGACGTTAACATGAAAACCCATCTACTCACCAGTCCACCTTTACAGCCTCGTTGTGTTTCTACTCACGCTCTTTCAAACTCTCACTAACTTTCTAAGAAGAAAGGCTTTTGTAGAAGAGCTCAGAGCTAAATGAAATGACCAGTTGGAAGCTTAGTGGTGGAGACGTTGACGTCATGTGACCGTGGTGTAGTTGGTTTATAGCCTAACATTAGCTTTTTACTGCTGGAGATTGGATTTAGGCTTCAAACATCAGAACAGTGGTGTTCATCTGTGAAGATTATCTGATCAACTAAACCTGGAAGGATCAGAAACTTTAGTTGGTCTCAGTTGATTTTCTGGAATAATCCAAGACACAATGAAAAAATCCCATTGGCTTTTTGTGGAGGAACCAGGCTGATGCTAACTTCAGGGCTGGACCACAGAACTACAGACCGTTCCACAACGTTAACCGGGTGTTTATTTCTGTTACCATGACAACGAAGCTCTGGTTCATTGTCCTCGGGTACGCTCTTATGGGTCGTATCTGAGGGCAGGAACAAGCGGCCTATGGTCGTTCAGGTTGGAGGACTAGTTGGATTATTTCATGTTGAAACAAACTGAGTAAAGTTTTGTGATCTTGTCTTGGGTATTTTAAGATCTTAAAACAGTTATTTCCTCTTGCTGACAGAATAATGTCTTTGTAATCCTGTGGAATAAAGTTTGTCAAGTCAAAATCACTAGAAAACAACCGACCTGCTGTCACACAGTCTGACAGAGTTCACATAGACTCTCTTATCTGAATGAAAACAGAAAACATTTACTGTCTACGGTTATTACTTTTACATTTAATGGTTAAATCATAAATCCATAAAATAGTTTGTGACTTGAGCAGCTTGTTTCTTGGTTTTCAGTCCAGGTAGCAGCAGCAGAGGAAGAGGAGGAGACTCGGTGAGGAATCATCTTCCATCCTGATGGATCCCAACAGGAAAAATCCTCCTGTCAAAGAGACTGAATTCTTTTTTTATATGAGATATGTTATATTTCTACAGCAGTCTAACAGGAAGTCACAGAGTCACAGAGCAGAAACCTCTGACCCTGCACCACACTGATGTTTCTTATTGTTGTTTTCAGTTTGTTTATATTTATGGATGTTTTTGTTTGTTTAGATGAGAAGCACCTGGAACCAGCTGTTAGTGTTGATCAGGTTCTCCACCAGGGGGCGACGTTTCCATCAGAGCAGAACATGATAATGACAGAAACAGCTGCTGAGGTTTAAACACCTGAGTCACAGCTGCACTTTGTTTGTTTATTTATTTATTTACTTATGTGTGCGTGTGTGTGTGTGTGTGTGTGTGTGTGTGTGTGTGTGTGTGTGTGTTTCAGGACCACTTCCACTTGTATTTTGGTCCGAGTATAAAAACTGCAGCAGTTATTGTTTTTCCTGTCCCTTGTTCTGGTCCAGGTCCTGAACCCTGACCTAGTCCTAGTCTTGGTCTCAGTTCTGGTCCTCGTTTTAATCTAAAGATCCTGATTCTGAATTTGGTCACAGTCCTGGTGCAGCTCCCAGTCCTGGTTCTAGTGCTGGTCTTGGGTCAAACCCCATTCCTGGTACTGCCCCTGGTTCTGGTTCTGGTTCTGGTTCTCGGTGCTTTGCAGTGTTTCTCATCACATATGTTGTTGTTATTTATCTATTTATTTATTATTTGTTTATAAATGAGATTATGACCTTTACATGATGATAAGAAATAAAAAGTTCTGATCTGAATAAAATAAAATGATTCTCCGTGAAGCAGCAAGTTTTAATACAATTTATTAAATAAATATAAAAATGTATAAAAGCCTCATTAAGTTCAGATCAAGAGGAAACAGGAAGTGTTTTCTGAGGAGATGAGCTTCACCGTTTCCAGTCTGATCTCAAGCAAATAATGTTTTAAATAAAGTTAGTTTAAAAAAAACAACAACTGTCAGTGCAGCCGGAAACGACTTCAGAATAAAAGACTGAAAACATGATACTTCTACTATCATACATGTTAAGTCAAAAATTCATCTTCAGAATCAGGCTGGAAAGTAACTAAGTACTTAGTAACTTCGTATTGACCCAATTATTGTATTAATATTGTATAGTAATATTGTAGTAATTCTGAGGTACTACTTTAGTATTTCCATCTTACGATACCTCTACTCCATTACTTTAAAGTCAGAATAATACTGTACTTTTTACTGACAGATTTAGTTACCAGTTACTTTTTTAGATCGAGATTTTAATATTAAGATTTTGCGTTAAAAATGCGGTAAACTCATAAACGCAACACACTGTTAAAGAGGAGATGGAGAATTTACAGTTTAATACACCATAAATCACATGAGAAATCTATGAGATATTAAACTAAAATTAAACGGTAAGTCGAGCAAGTAAGTGAGTAAAATCCTACACAATGATAAAAATGAAAAATGAAAAAGGCTGTGTGTTTGTACATTAATGTTTTCTTCTGACTGTAAATCTTTAGTTTGTTTTAGCTTTAATCCTCGGTTAGGATTTTATTTTGAAATCTGTGACCGGAAGTACTTTTTTTCCTTTTGTAGCCGCTGTAGCCCTGAAGCTCCGACAGTGAACCACACTAACGAACCTGCACACGATCTATTAAACATGGGGCCGACAGGTGAGTCATCTCCTCTCGTTTTTAGGGTAACGGACACACGTTAGAGTGAAATTATATCTGCGAGCGGCGGCTTTTCTCTCTCCGTTTGTCTCTGTGTTCATTTACTGATAATTAGCGCCTTAGTGCTAACGTTAGCTAGCTGCTCTGCTGCAGGCTACAGTCACCTGAGCCAGGTAATTCAAATTCACCTGAGGGGTAACGTGTCTGTCGGTTCAGTGGGTAACAGCCGGGAGAAAGCCGGTGTGTGGGTTAAACCTGCGGCTCGTTTCTCCGCAGTTTTGACTTTATTCTCTGCTGTTTATGTAGCATGTTAGCTCGCTGTGCTTACTCACTGAGCTAGCTAACTAACTTACCAACAGACTAACGATCCTGCTAACTAACTAGCTGACTAATTAAATAACTAACTGACTGATTGGAGGCTGTAATTTCATCCTCAGACACAGCTTGGGTGACAGATGTGTCTCCCGGAGCCTCTTATCATAAATGCGTGAGAAAAAAATGCGCCGAACTCCGTTTAAAAATCTGTCAATTTAAGGAAAACACATCGTCGCTGAACCTTTTTAAAACGCTTAAAACAAAACTGAATGTTTTGTCTAATTCGCCATAATCTGTTTATGAAATCGGCTGAAACAGCTGATCCCCAAACAGCCCTCCTTCACTCTGTCACTGTTTTTGGCATCATCTCATTCAACAAGACTGAAAACCTTTTCCAAACGGTCCTGATCTGCTGATGAGTCCGGCACTCGGCTGATTCTCCAGAAAACACTGGCTTAGATAAAGTTAGATAAAAGTTCTGTCTGGTGTTGTCACGTGTTGTTTCGGGGTTTGTGTTTAGTCCAGTGAGTCACTTTTAAATTTAGCAGATATTTGAATGAAGTTTGTAAGATGAGAGCTTCTCACAGAGCCAGGAACTCCCACATGTTATTTACAGGTTTTCCTGAAGAGAGAACAAACATCCTCTATTTTCCTCATGTTTACTGTTTGATGTTTTCACTTGTAAATTATGTCCAAATATTTGAGAATTTGAGAATAAACTGAATACATTTGGGTTTTAGACGAGACGAGACAGTTGGAGATGTAGGAGATGATAACAGGAATTTTCAGTTTTCTGACATTGTATAAAGAAGAGGCAGATGGTTTTCATTCATAGTCAAAGTCATAAGTCTTCTCATAGCAGAAGCTGGAACCAGATTTCTGTCTGAAAAGTGACTAAAATGATGAAGCTGCAGCTCCATTCTGTCCCATGAGCTCTGACTGTTGGTAAGGACAGAGCAGGACTTTTACCTGTAACAGAGTGATTTACAGAGACCTGTCCTGTCTCATAACGTCTTGTTTTATCTTGACAGAGAGATCTACAGTAAAAATATTTGAACATACATTGAGGTGTTAATTAAAGTGGAGTATCTCATGATGTCCTGTGACGTCCTCACCTGTCCTGTCGTCCTTGTCGTCCATCAGGTGAGGTGGTGTTTGGCAGCCCGGTGCCGGTCTGCTCTGAGAACCGGCTGCGTTGGGACCTGAGCCCCGAGCAGATCCAGCAGCTCTCCGACGAGCTCATCACCAACACCAAGACGGTTTACGACCGTGTCGGAGCGCTCGACCTCGACAGCGTCACCTTCGAGAACACGCTGAAGGCCCTCGCCGACGTGGAGGTCGAGTACACCGGTGAGTGTCTGATCGTTATCACTCCTGAAGGATTAAAAACATGTGACAACATGTTATCCACTGTCTGTCTGTCAAAGAGAAAAGTCTGTGGTGTTTTAATGAAACATCAGTGTGAGAGCAGGAGTTTGACCTTCACTCAGAGAATATGATGCTGAGCCTGAATGTTCCACGTACGTGACGTCTTCAGGTGTCGCCACAAATCAAAATATATTTCATTTATTTTCACTTTAGAGAATAAAAAGCAGCAAAGTTTCACAAATGAGGAACTGGAACCAGAGTGTTTAGAACTTTTTTTTATCAAAGATTTATTGAAAATGATGATTCAATCATCTGAATAAATCAGATTATTTTTCTGCTGATCAGTTTGTTGTTTCAGGTAGAAATGACTTTAAAGACCCTTCACTCCTCCTTAGCTGTTTCCACTTCTTCTGGTTCAGGATTAGTCCTCTGGTCTGGTTTAGGCTGGTTGGACCTGTGCTGGTCCTTACAGGAGGTCTCTGAGGTCTGGTAGAAAATACTACAGGTGTAGAAAGTGTACAGGTGTAGGTCTGTTCAGTCACTGTGATCTGAGTGGAGATAAGCTGATAGATAAAGCAGTCAGATAAATGTTATAACATCACTCTGCTCTGTTGTTCTTTAAATTAGATGATGGACAGAAAATTAGTTTGATGATTGATCAACTTTCAATCAAAAATACTAAAGATTCAAGTGTTTCAGCTCCTCAGACGTGAAGATCTGTTGGTTCAGTCAGTGTTTTAAAGCTGAAGTCCTCCTCTATCATCAGAGGAGACCACCACAATTTTATTAAATATTACATCAGGCTTATTAATCTGCAGGGAGATGATCAGTGGAACGACATCGTAAAACAAAGACCATCATCTCCTGATCTAATCTAGACCAGGTTCACTAATCCAGACCTCTGACCAGAGCTGGGATGATTTTAACTGATCAGTCGACAGAAAATCAGTTCATCATTTGTTACTTTAAAGGTAGAAATATAAAACCTTACCTCTTGGTACCTGCGATCATTTCTGATGATTAATAATCAGCAGATCAATCAATCATGAAAGTAACTGTCAGATTTATGACCTGTTTATGCAGCTGTATCTGCGATTTGTTGGCGTCATTTGTGAGACATTCAAGTTGCAGGTTGTACACTAATCAGGAGGCTCAGGGGTTTGATCAAAATGCCCCTGATGGAGTCTCAGTGATCAATATGTGTAGAAAACCTTTATATGAATACAGTGAATTTGTCGTTGATCTGCAGCTCCTCAAGTCTGAAAACAACTGAATTTAGTTTCCTCCAAATAATAATCAGTCGATATTAAAGATGTATTAAATATTAAATCTGGTCTCCTGTGGACGGAGACTGACGGTGGATTGTGCTGCAGGAGGCTGTTCAGTCCTGTTTTATAAATAAAGTTATTCTTGGTCATATCATCCCATCTGACTCTGCAGTATTAAGGTGAAAAAATGAGATATTTTTAGATGAAAAGTCTGTAGAAACAGAGACTGAGCTGAAGTTAAAGTTTGTATAAAGCAGCTGAATTTAATCATCAGTGTCTGTGATGAGAGTTTCACCAGTTTCATGTGAGAAACCATCGAATTAGAATATTTAACCTGACGTCGTCGAGGTTCTTTCACTGATCCTCAGTAGCTTTAACCCTAAAGTTATCTGGTTAACCCACTAATCCTGCTTCCTGAGCCTGAACCCAGGACACTGGTTTGGAAACTGTTCTTGGTGGTGCATTCAAGGACACTCTGATATCTGAAATTTGTTAAATCACACACACATGCACCAACAAGGAGAAGTTTCAAACTAAAATACAAAAACTACCAATAAATCAAACTCGTTTTAGTTTTCAGAGACTAAAACTGACAGAAATCAAGCGGCTGAAATGTGACTAAGCTTCTTATAGCAGCTGGAACAATGTGAGCGGCTTCTTTTAAAGCGAGCCTCCAGATATTTCTGTACAGTGGACGGACGCTGAACCTGAATGTAAAGAGGTCAAACAGCGTGAACCTGACAGCAACAGGCAGGTCTGACGTCCATTGTGAGCTGTGCAGCGAAGCTCTGAGTCAGCACAGTCAGTATGTGAAGGTAAAGACTCATCAGCAGTTTGTAGAGAAAGCAGCTGAACCAGCTGCTGCAGCTACAATAGACTCAGAGGCTTTGTTTGGAGGCAGCTGAAAACCTGAAAACACCTCCGACACAGAAACACTTTCTACTGCAGCTCCGAGTTCATCACCACATCACAGAGTGATCAGGGTCAGAGAGAGAGGCTGGAGGAAGGAAAACGAGTCAGTGCTGGTTATCTCACTGTGGAAAATGAAAATGTAAAGACAGAATGGTAAACAAGAAACAAAACTGACACTGAAACAATGATAAGAAAACTACTTGGACCGTAGTGAGCTGTGCTACCAGTTATTCTAGATTAATGAAGCTGATAGCTGCATGCTTGTCATGGAAACGTGCACAGCTAAAGCAGCGACTACTGATGTTACGCTGAGTTAAAACTGCTGTTTACACTTTGTAGTGGCTGGAAAATTATGCATCATGCAATAAATAGATACCAAGTTTATCTCTCTTTTCACACTCACTGTTCTGCAACAAATAAACAGAACCAGGAGTGAAAAGTTTATCATGTGATAAAAAATAATCACAAAAGACACAAACAATAAACCCATGAAATGATTCGTTAATCAGTGGTTTGGCAAGAATTTCATTGATACTAATTTGATCATGTTCTGAAATAAGTTTTTTAATTAAAATAAATAATTTGCAGGTTACAGCTTCAGTAGAGATTTTTGTTTTTAGCTGTTGTTGCAGAAGAAGAAATGAGCAGAGCCTCATAAATAAATAAAGAATTTCAAGAAGTAACATTGCTGTGGTGTCTTTCCTAACTGACCCCGCCCCCTTTCTTGTTTAACCCCGCCCCCTGTTTTTCAGTCCAGAGGAACATGTTGGACTTCCCGCAGCACGTGTCTCCGTGTAAGGAGGTCCGAGCGGCGAGCACCGAGGCCGACAAACGTCTGTCAGAGTTTGACGTGGAGATGAGCATGAGGGAGGACGTCTACCAGAGGATCGTCGCTCTGGAGGTGAGCTGACGGACGCAGAGCCGACAGATCGATAGGTAGATGAACGGAGAGACGATTGGTTGATCGGTCTGTCGGCCATCTTGGCTCCTTCTCGGCTTCCACCTCTTGTGTTTCACCTGTTAACCTGATGTTTGGTTCCTGGTCCCAGGAGGTGGAAACCAGCGTCTTACGTCCTGATTTGTAGCTGCTCTGATGACATTTGAACCTGTTTCTAAGTGTTTCTCATTCTCACTGGGTGTTTGTGTTTCCCGTGCAGAAGAAGGTCGATGCTGAGAGCCTCACTGCAGAGTCCAAGCGTTACATGGAACGACTGATCAAACTGGGGAAGAGGAACGGCCTCCACCTGCCCAAAGAGACGCAAGAGGTGACTGGGAAAAGTTTAAAGCTGGGCAGCAGCAGCTCCAGTGTTTGATCTCATTGGTTAATGTTGATTATCTTCACTTTCTACAGTAGAAAAGATCACATCAGTTTAGTTCTATATGTATGTTCCTGCTGTCGCTACACAGCTAATGTTAACGTTAGCATCTCGTCCTTCTCTGTAACAGGAAATCAAAACCATCAAGAAGAAGCTGAGCAACCTGTGCATCGACTTCAACAAGAACCTGAACGAGGACACCACCAGTCTGTCCTTCACCAGAGACGAGCTGGGTGAGTCTGCTGCGCCGAACCGGACCTTTCAGTCGCTCAGACTTTTCCTGTTTAAGTAATAACACCTGTTGGTTTTCAGGCGGCCTCCCCGAGGACTTCCTGAGCTCTCTGGAGAAAGATGGAGAGAAGCTGAAGGTCACTCTGAAGTATCCTCATTACTTCCCCACCATGAAGAAATGCTTTGTCCCAGAAACCCGCAGGAAGCTGGAGGAGGCCTTCAACTCCCGCTGCAAAGAGGTGAGACAGCATTAGCTGCCGTTTCTTGTCTTACAAACGGCAACATGAAGATGTTTCCTCAGTTTTATTAACAACCAGTTTCTTTAGAAAATAATCTGTAGCTCAGAAGCTAAAGGAAGCTGTTCTTTATGTTCACAGCCATGTAAGAGATCAGTCTGGTTCATTAAAACTTGGGTCTTGAGGTGGTGTTTTTATCACATCTGTCAGTAATAATGATGCTGTAGTCAACATGGAGATGTTGGGTCAGAGCGGCAGGAAACTGTAGTTCTCCTCTAAAGGTCTGAGCTGTTTGTTCTCAGGAGAACTCGTCCATCCTGAAGGAGTTGGTGGAGCTTCGGGCTCAGAAGAGTTCTCTGCTCGGCTTCACCACACACGCCGACTTCGTCCTGGAGATGAACATGGCCAAGTCTGGAAAGAAGGTGGCCGGCTTCCTGGGTGAGTCCAGTGAACAGATGGACTGATAGATGGAGATAAACTGATGAGCTCAGTAAACTGGTTCAGACAGTGAAGTAATCAGACTCCACAGTGACGTCCTCTGTGTTTAGACAGCTTCAGTTTTCTTACCTGTTCTGCTGACACCTGATACGACTTGAAACAAACCACAGCTGAAACAAAAACCTGCTCATGTCAGAAATGATCAAACTTGGCTTCATGTTTTCTGGTAATTTAATCTGCTGCTGCGTGAAAGGTTTGAAAAACATTTAGCGTTTGATTTCCACTGCGAGGAGGAGTCGACCTTCCTCTCCTGACTCCACTCGCTCTCTGTTGTCCTTCAGAGGAGCTGGCTCGTAAGCTGAAGCCTCTGGGCGACGAGGAGCGAGCGGTCATCCTCAAACTGAAGGAGAAGGAGTGTCAGAAACGAAACCTGCCGTTTAACGGAGAGCTGCACGCCTGGGACACCCGCTACTTCATGACCCAGGTAAGAGCTGCTCACCTGTGACGTCCTGTTGCTGCAGACGAGACGAGATGAAGCTGCTTCACTCTGATTTTTATCTCATTAGTGCCTGAGCACCGAGTGGTTCGAAGGCCCTACTGGAACTTCTTGGATTCTTACTTTTCTCGTAACAAATAAATCACCTTTTTGAGGGCATAAACACGCTCAAAACCTCACGAAACTTTGCACCTGAATATTTATATGTTTAAAAATAAACATATTTTAGGGGTCTTGTTCATGAGTCGTGTAAAATGACTTGATATCGCCCCCTAGAAGTTTTCAAAAAAAACCCTGCCATTGGGCTTGGTTTGTCCTCCATGGACGTCAGTCTCTTGACCTGGCCTAATACCTACAGGACATCGGCCATTTTCATTTTAATACACAAGTTTAGCTCATTTTTCATCATTTACAGACGTCGTATTAGAACAAACACCTCCTGCAGATTTTATCATAATGACCTCAAACTCTGTCAGTATCATCTAAAGACCTTTGTGATTAAAAGCTTGAGTTTTCATCAGAGGTTGTGGCGGCACCTCAATTTTCAATGTTTTGCCATGAAACAGGAAGTTGCTGTAACTCAAATATACTTTGTCCAATCAGCCCCAAACTTAACAGGTTTGATGATTCACACATTAACTTCATAATATTTGGTCAGTCTAGTCTAAAGACATGGACGATGTTGGCAAATTTCAATGTTCAGCCATGAAACAGGAAGTAGCTCTAACTCACAGGTACATTGTCCAGTCTTTCCCAAACTTTACATGTTTGATAAGAGTCACAGCCTGAAGACTTCTATAAGCCAATATTCAGATATAGTCGTAGTGCCTCCTGCTGGTTATTAGAAATGAAATGCTTCATACTTTTATCAACCCCTCCTACCATGTTGTACCAAACAACCAGCCATGGCCCGTTCAACGCTGCCTCCAGCTTTATTTTTCATTTATTTATGGATCTATAAGACACACAGAATCTTTAAAGGCAGAAACACTTCAGTTCAAACTAAACAAACACAGCTGCTGTTTTCCTGAGCTGTACAGGCAGGAGTCCACCAACCTGAACTTCCTTTTTTCCTCCTCCTCCTCCTCCTCCTTCAGGTAGAGGAGACTCAGTATGCGGTGGACCAGAACCTGCTGAAGGAGTACTTCCCCATGGAGGTGGTGACTCAGGGTCTGCTGGACATCTACCAGGAGCTGCTCGGTCTGTCCTTCGAGCAGGTGGACGGAGCGGCCGTCTGGCATCCTGACGTCACTCTGTACTGTGTGAAGGACCGCAGCACTGGACAGGTGGTCGGCCAGTTCTACCTGGACCTCTACCCCAGGTGAGATGACACGTTGTTTTGTCTGATGTGACGTACTGAGCCGTACAGTACAGTCAGCTCAGTCCTCAGGTGTCCTCACTGTCCTCATGTCGCACCTGTCCTGTGCAGGGAGGGGAAGTACGGTCACGCCGCCTGTTTCGGCCTCCAGCCCGGCTGCCTGCTGCCCGACGGCACGCGGCAGATGTCGGTGGCGGCCATGGTGGCCAACTTCAGCAAGCCGACGGCCGACGCTCCGTCTCTCCTGCAGCACGACGAGGTGGAGACGTACTTCCACGAGTTCGGCCACGTCATGCACCAACTCTGCGCCGAGGTCAGTGGATAAACCAGAGGATTCGACACTAAAGAAAAAAACGTGTGGTAGTTTGTGTTGGAATGAACAGGCCGCCATGTTAGTACGACTCAGATGAATCTGTGTTTGCAGGCAGACTACGCCATGTTCAGCGGGACTCATGTGGAGCGGGACTTTGTGGAGGCTCCGTCTCAGATGTTGGAGAACTGGGTTTGGGAGAAGGAGCCTCTGCAGAGGATGTCCAGACACTACAAGACCGGAAACGCCATCCCTGACGAGCTGCTGGACAAACTCATCAAGTCCCGGCTCGCCAACACCGGTACACAGGAAACACTGATTTGGATAAAGCCGTCTGTTGACAGAACAGTAATTACTGTGCAGTAATATTGTGTCTGATAAAAGGAGGACTTATCTGAGGACATGCGGTCTGGTCTGGTTTCCTCGTTCTGCAGGTCTGTTCAACCTGAGGCAGATCGTTCTGGCTAAAGTGGATCAGGCTCTTCACACCAGGAACGGACTCGACCCTGCGGAGGAATACGGACGACTCTGTCTGGACGTCCTGGGAATCCCTGCTTCACCAGGTCACTTACTTTACTACAGTTTACCAAACACCAGAGTTCAGAGGTTACAGAGGGGCATCATGAATTTCACAGGGATTATTGTTCCAGGTTAAAAGTTTCTCTGTGAGGATCAGGACGTGGAGAGCAGCTGTTTATTCAGCTTGTTTCTCTGATTACTGAAGATCTGAAATCCTACATCTGGTTTAAGATCAGAGTTAGAACGTTAGAAAAAGAGACGGAGACGTGAAACAATCAGAAAGAAGTCGACTGAAAATGTTTTAATGTTTTAATAACCTGTCACATCACAGTGAAATGAAACGTCACTTTTTATATTCATTTTTTATAAACGTAGAAGTGATGAAGTTCAGTCAAAGAGCTGGTGATGTCAAGATTCTCAGGAAAATGGGTTTGGAATTTTTAATCTCCAAAGTTTATTTCCAGGAGCCGTGAATGAGGATTTCTCAGTTAAACCTCTGCAGGACTTCGTCAAGTGTTTATAAAATATTTCACCTTAAGTCGGTCACATTTAATTTAACAGACACACTCCTCAGCTCAGTCAGTCTGGGGAAGTCTGGAATATACGACCATAAACCAGATTACTCCACCAGCTGATTTGTAGAGGTTAAAGCAGTTCTGTTGTGTTACTGTGAGGAAATCATGCTGCTCATCTCAGCACACAGAGAAAGGACTCCACCCAGTGGCACAGTCCAGAACTACAACCAGACCTTGACATTTTGATTTTAAGTCACAAATGAGAGCAGCATGATATGAGTACAGAAACGTGCTGCTCAGAAAGTGATGATACATCAAATAAAATGACAAAATGTGGACTATAAATCCTCCTGATGAAACTGTTTCAGTTGATTTTCACTGAGCTGCAGTTCAGACAGATTTATTGGACTTCAGTCTGAGCGGAACTGGTAGAAAAATAACTGCTTCCTCCTCCAGTCTCTCTGACCTTTGACCTCTCCTTTGTGTCCTGCAGGCACCAACATGCCGGCGACCTTCGGACACCTGGCGGGTGGTTACGATGCTCAATACTACGGTTACCTGTGGAGCGAGGTGTTCTCCATGGACATGTTCTTCGCTCGCTTCAAACAAGAAGGAATCATGAACCCCAAGGTCAGATCAGAGGAGAGGTTACTCACCTGTGCAGAGGTTCAGCTGCTGCAGCAGAAACATAAGGAAAAAACAGAAGAAATAAATTCACAAACAAAATAATTAATATAATAAAATAAGTCAGTGCTACAGTAGCACTTAAAAAACCTAGAAGGTTTCAACGCAGCACTAAAACTGACCGGTCTGGTGAAACGTCATCACGGCTCCAGGCTGCTGGTGTTTCCGATGGTCATGTGTCGATGTAGAGCTGCTGTGAAACAACGAGCGATGGCGTCGGGGAAAAGTTCAACAGCCAACAGGGCTGGTCCTGCTGTTGTGGTTGAGCCAAAAAATAAGACTAATGATGTAAATACATTTTTAAAAAACCCACAAAGACACAAAACACAAAGTGCAAAGTGTGATATTATCAGGCACAACAAGTCCTTTATTTTCTGTCCAATATGTAAAGTAAGAACGTTCATTATGTCTTGAAGGACGAGCGCTCGGCCTCAGCCTGCAGCGCAAAACCTGCTGCTCTCTAACAGAAGAAGTAATGAGAGCACAGATATCAGATTTATTCAGACCAGAGCCGAACGGTTTATTGAATTATAACCAAACTAAAGCGACTGTGTAAACACCCACTAAAACACCTGGAAGGAAACTCGTGGTGAGGAAAATGGCCGCCGCCTCAGAGGAGACAGGTCGACAACTCGCTACGTTAATAGACAGAAAAGCTGCTGCAGGCGTCTGTCAGTCTCTGTAACATCACAGATGGACAGACAGAGACAACAAATGCCTGAAAGTCAGAACTAATTATCAGTTATCTGCTGATGGTTGCTCTGCTGGTCTGCAAATACATTTTCCCAAAATTGTTCAGCCCTAATTCAGGTACATATTTTGGCCACATGTTGGCGTTTCTCCAGGCTGAGTCCTCGGTCCGAGTCTGGCTCCTGTCAGATGCTACCTCCACCTGTGGGTAGATTCTGGCTGGTATCAGCTGGTGTCAGCTGACATGCAGTGAGATGATCTGATTGGTCCGAAAAGCTCAGAACAAAGAGTTTCATTTTAAAACCTTTTCACAAAAGTGCTAACTAAAGAATGGAGAGAACACCTGAGCTGTTCAGTTCAGGTTAGGTGTCAGCTGACTGACTCACTGTCTCCTGATTGGTCCTCCAGGTGGGTCTGGACTACAGGAAGTTCATCCTGCGGCCCGGCGGCTCTGAGGACGCCTCCGAGATGCTGAGGAAGTTCCTCGGGCGGGAACCCAAACAGGAAGCGTTCCTGCTGAGCAAAGGACTGACGGTGGAGCTGGATGCCGGCACGCCGTGTCCCTGCTGACCAATCACAGCAGCCGGCTCTGCCCCTCCCCTCCACCCCCTCCAGCACTGGCCCACACAACGGACTGAGGAGGTTTTCTAGAAAAAAAAACGGTTTAAATGTTACCCAACATGGAAAAACAACCCGTAAATAAAATGATTTGAGGTGATTTCTGTGTGTGTGAATACCTGACGCTACACAACAACACCAACAACAGAGGCTGAACACCTGGTTCCTGTTTTACTTTAATTACTTTAATTTAATGTGGTGAGAGTTCAGGAAGATGTAACACGAGACTCATAGACTTAGAGATTAAATGTCCACAAACAGTTTCTTTAAAGACAAAACACGAGAAGACAAAATTAATTCACTGAATTATTGAATCGAAAAGGTTTTAAATTTGTCGAGCTGCCTCTTTTAAAGTCGCTATGATCGTCTCTTAATGAAAACTAGTTAATCAGATTATCTGGAATCATATTTTCAACTGTTTAACTGCCAGTTCAGATCAGAATGTGTTCGTGGACGGACCTTTAATATAACCTGTATTCATTTATTTTGAGGGGTTTGTAATTAGTGTTTTAGGTGATGGCAAAAAATCTAAATAACTTTGAACTAGAGCTCCTGCTGAAGTATGAAGAACTGAGCTGTTCAAAAAGAAGCTTTTCTGATTAGAAAGTTAAATCTTTGATTTATCTTAGCGAGGAAATAATCTGATATGAAGCAGTAGTTGTAGAAAAACTACAGGACCCAGTATACAGCCCTGTGGCACTCCATATCCCATGATTCACAACTGTGTCCGTTCAGTTTGTCGTGTTTACCAGTCTCTTCCCACACATTTCCACATCCATATTAATTTCTAGAAGCTTCTATCAAACTCTGAATGTATTAATGGAAAAACCTACAACTTCTCTCAACAGATACAAAGTCCAGTCAGTTTTTACTCAGTCGCTAACTTCACTTCTGATGGGAGCCTGAGTGAGTTATTGTAATGAGCTGTTTGGTGGTGAGTGACTCCACAGACTGGTTTCATACAGACGTCACCGTCTGATAAGAGTCTGAAGGGTTGGTTACTGTCAGCAGGTAGACAGGTGGAGGTGTTTACCAGGTGGAGTTAATGATGTAATGTCCTCAGAGATCTGCACGTCAACAGCTCTGCTTAAAAAAAAAACAGCCTGAAGGTAAAAGTGCAGAACAAACAGATTCACAGGTTTAACACCATCACCTGCTGCTGTTCAGAGTTTCTCTTCATTAAAGGACCAGAACTGTGTTTCTGTCTGTTTGAGTCCTTAAAGTACAAAACAGTTTTTTCATTTGTTTCACTTCATTTATGTCAAAACCTCTTTAGGAAAGTCTCTTTCTGCCTCTTTCTTTTAGAAAGGAGCAAAAACTGGTGTCAAACAGCTGTAATCTAAAAAAGGTTTCTTCCATTAAAGGATTTCTTCCTCAGCATCCGACAGTTCAGTGTAGTGTGGTGAGCACAGAAGAAATCCTGAGCTGTTTATATTGATTTTAATGGAAGAAACATTTATCTTTGGAAATTACAGTCAGACGTTGTGAGATGTCTTTAAAGACATTTAATAGAGTCTTTCTGCTGTAGTTCACTTTCTTCCTGTCTCCATTTAATGTTTAAGAGAACAGCTGCTTTTATACTGAAGAAATGTCAAATTGTTTGTTGTTCAATGAACAGTTTATCAGCTGATAATTATGAAGGAGAAAGAGCTCTGAAAACTGTTTTAAATAATAAATTATAAATAATAAAGAGATTTTCAGATGAATTTTTCAGGCATCAAAAAGTTTCCTGTCGTCAGAGGAAATTAGGATGAAAGTTGTAGAATGACTGAACCATAGTTAGAGAAACTGTGTTGAGCTTTGTTAAAATGATGTAAAATCCCTTCAAAAGATAAAATAGTTTTTCCTAAAAATATCAGAATTTATTCCTCTTATAGAAAATGTTGATGATTATCAGGAAAACAACTCAGATAAACTAAAATACCACAAAGTATGACTAATAAATATAATTAAAGAACAGATAAGGTACACAGAGTTCATGTGATGTTTAAAGACTCCTTGTAATGACGTAACCAAATCCACACTGTGTGAAAACTGCCTCAGTCCTTTATAAAACTATGATCTGTTGTTCAGTAAGTTCACGTTGTATCTGTAACTTTAAACTTTTAAAGTTTTATCTTTATCTTTTTAAAGTTATCTGTTTGAGCTGTTTATCTTTTCATCATGAGGTTTGTAACTGTCTCCAGGTGCAGCAGATGTCCTCCAGCTCTACAGTAGCTTTGTTATCCTCATTATCATCCTTCACCTGGTGTAATTAGCACTGAGCTACAGCTGTTGAACCGCCGCCGCCGGAGGGCCCCTGAGGGATCCCGAGGGCCTCCCCCCCGACTCCCACCGGCCTCCACCGGCCCCTGCTTGGTGAACACTCAGGTGAGTTCAATACTGAGCAGGTGAACTGAGCTGGTTTAGTGTGAGTGTGGTTTACAGTCCAAGTGGGAACGACTTCTGAAACCCACAGAGAAACATAAAGGAACATTACAAAATTCTTACATTACAAAAAATCAAGACCAAAATGAATCAACCAAAACTGTGTAATGTGAGAAAAACTTTATTCAGCACTAAGGACATAGAAGTCAACAAACTGCTGACAAAATAATAGTTAATTTAATTAATTAATATGCTGTTTGATTGTTTGTATCTAAACCACAGCAAATATGAAAAACTATAAAAATAGCTAGTTTATTTACAGTTTATTTATTCATTTATTTACAGTTAAGTTTAGGTTAGCTAATAGTTATATCTAGGTTAGCTAACAGATTTAGCAGTTAAAACAATAAGGTTATGTTAGGAGTTAGGTTTAGCTGTTAAAATGGTTAGATTTAGGTTAGCTAACAGTTTTAGCAGTTAGAACACTTTGGTTTAGGTTAGCCAACAGGTTTATCAGTTAAAACAGTTGGGTTTAGGGTTAGGGTTAGCTAATAGTTAGTTTTAGCAGTTAAAACAGTTTTGTCTAGGTCAGCTAGTGTTTAGTTTTAGCACTGTGGTTCAGGTTAGCTAATGGTTAGATGTTCATTCCAGAAGCCTCACAGTTCAGGTTGGTAGCCGCTCAAACATTTTGTTTCAGGGCCCAGTATCATCAGTGTATTAGCCTTCAAATTATTACTCTGTTGATACTTGTGTCATGTAAGAGGCTTGAATGAAGTGAAGGTTATATTCTGAATTAATGGCTGTGCTACTTAATGTGTTCCTGTGATATTTTCCTGCTGTATTTATTTTATGTAGGAAACTACTTTGTTGTCATTTATCACAGGATGACCACAGGACATGTAAAAGCTTCATAGCAGTAAATAGGTTAGATTATGCAGAAACACAGGGCTTTAACAGTACAGGGAAATATATATATATATATTTTTTTGGGGGGGGGCAGGAGATAATAAAAGTGTTGTGTTTCAGTCTCTTAATCCAGTTTTACTTCAGTTGAACACAGTGCTACAGGTGTAGGTGTGTTTACAGGTGCAGCAGCAGGTCATGAGGGACAGATGGTTGTCGTGGAGGAAAGTCTCAGAGGGGAAGACACAGAGGAGACTGACGAGCAGCCGAGGGAGAGAAGATCAGACAGACGGCAGAGGAAGAAGAAGACGGTGGTTTCAGGATGAAGACGATGGCGGAGCGTCTGGCAGCAGCAGCAGGAGGTGGAGGAGACGTCAGCCTGCAGGACGTCCTGAGAGGACGGACAGACGGAGCCCAGAGGATGAAGACCAGCTCCAACATGATCCGGGTCTTCATCAGCTCCACATTCACAGGTCAGATCAACTCACTGTAACTGGTCTCTGTCAGGCTGTCTGCAGGTCTTGACAAGTCTTGAAAAGCTGATGGTTTCTCTGTCCTCTGGTCAGATATGAGCAGTGAGAGGAAAGCTCTGCTGGAGAAAGCTTACCCTGAAGTCCTGACCTTCTGTCGCAGTCTGGGGCTGATGTTTGAGGTCGGGTCAACATCTTAAACCATCCAGTAACTGATGAACTGATCTGTTCATTGATCGGTGATTATTTCCTCCTCAGGTGGTGGATCTGCGTTGGGGGATTCGAAACGTCACATCTGGAGACCACGAGTCCTGTGAGACCTTTCTGCAGGAGATCGAGAGCTGTAAGAGGATTTCAGCCGGTCCAGCGTTCGTCGTGAGTCTCTCATCTTCCTTAAAGTTTGATTTATAGATCTTTGAGGCAGCTTTCCAGACCTGGAAAAGTCCTGGAATATGACACAATGAACAAAATGTCAAAGTTTTATCAAAACCCATTTTTGATTTCAGTCATGGTTTTAATTTTTAATTTTTTCAGTTCCTTTCATTGTTGGTGGCAGAGTCCGCCATCATTTTCTGCTGCTGAGGGCTGCAGCTAATAACCATTTTCATTATTGATTAATCGTTTGGTCTGTAAAACATTGTGAAAATTGAAAATTGTGAGAAGTGGCATCAGAATTTTTAAAAGTCCAGAGAGACGTCTTCAGATGTCTCGTTCAGCTGGACCAACAGTCCCAAAGAGATTCAGTTTACTGTGAAAGGAAACAGAGGAAGGCTGAAAATCCTCTTACTGCAGAAACTAAAACAAGGCAATTGATCATCAATTGATTCATGATTAATCATCAAACCATGTCAGTGCTTATTGATGTGCTACAGTAATAAAATGAGGTTGCTACAGTTTTCAAATCCCTCAAACTTTAATTCAGTTTTTGACATTTGTCTTTGTAGCAGCTCAAAGTCCAGCTCTGCTGAATCCATATTTAATTTGTCTGATTAAAATCAGACTTCAGGAAGCTGAAACCCTAAAAACTAAATACTTTGCTCTCTGAAGCACTGGAAATATTTCCTACTGAAAATACAAAAAATAAAAATACTTATTATCCAGACAGAAGATGAGATGGAGAGTTCTCACAATAAGACACAAACTTCCTCCTCTTTTATTTTTAGATATAATAAATGTCTGGTTGGGGGAAAAAAGACAGATGTAATGCTCATTTTTTTGTACACATCCTTTGAAGCTTTATATGTGTAAAGTCATTATTCAGTCCCATTTATCTCAGATCTAGGGAAGTAGAATAACAAACATCACCTCTGCTCAAAAAATACATTACAAAAATTAATTTTAGACGTTTTATTCACTTACCCGCTGTTTTATTCAGATATTCCACTACTTTTGTGAAACTAACTCAGTGGTAAACCCATTTCATGGGTACAGTTTTTGTTTACACACAAGATTTGCAGAATTTCAAAAAATCGAACTTTAATTTTTCAGCATTTGGGCCAAATTACTTAATTCCACAGTGCAAAGAAGAAATCCTCAGAAATCCACAGAGAGACGAGAGTGTTCTGAACATTTTAATGTGAAACACTGTGTTATGTGATTTGTAAGCAGCTTTAAAAGGTTAATTTAAGAAATTATGTAAAAAGCGAGAAAATAGTCTTAAAAATCAGTATAAAGCAGCTTTATTTCCAGTGTTTTGGACAGTTGTGTATTAGATCTTTTTATTGGACATTTCTGTTGGAGTTGAAGTAAAAGTGAAAACTTGTATAAAAGAATTGAATCAATAATTATCTTGTGACTCCGTCTCATTTTCTTCTGTTTTCATCTCTTTGTCTCTCGGCTCTGAAGGCTCTGCTGGGGAACCGGTACGGACACCGAGCTCTCCCTCGCCTCCTCCCAGAGAAACTGTTTGAAGTCCTTTTGTCCAAACTCCCCAAAAACCCTGAAGGCGTCAAACAGCTGAGTCAGTGGTTCCTAAAAGACAACAATGCCGTCCCACCCACCTATGTCCTTCAGCCAATCACGGCTCACTTCCCCCACTACAGCGACCTCCGACCTGAGAGTGGGCCTAAGCGCGACAGCGACGTCTTGTCCTGGCGCCTCACAGAGACTCAACTGTTGCAGCTCCTACGGTCCGCCGCCGCCGCCGCCGAGGCCGCCGGGGACGTCACAGCCGGGCAGAAACAACACTTCTACACATCAGGTCAGAGGCGTCTCACACAGTCTGTCTGTTTGTCTCAGAGGATCTGTCAAACCTGAGTCTTCTCCTTCTGGTCCACAGTCACAGAGCAGGAGTTCGAGCAGGGTTTGTGGAGAGACGGTGGCGAAGGCGAACCGTCGGCCCTGCTCTTCGTCAGGGAGATCCCCCGACAGAGGGTGAGGGACGGTCCCAAGCGTCTCGCCAAGTTCATGGACGTGACGGCTGACGGGCTGCTGGACGCAGAAGCTCAGGGACTCCTTGCCGGCCTCAAGTCTCGACTCTACGCCTCGTCGCAGAAGATCCTCAACCTGCACTGTGTGGAGCTCAGCAAGGGCGGCGTCGACCCCAAACGCAAGGAGCACGCTCAGTACCTGGACGGCATCTGTGAGCAGTTTGTGTCGCAGATGAAGGCCCGGATCACGGCGGCGGTGGACTCCCTGGCCGAGGAGGGACGGAGGAAGATCTGGGGCAGCGTCGAGGAAGATGAGGGGGAAATGTCAGACTGGATGGTTGAGGAGGTCGGACAGCACGTCGCCATGAGTGCAGACCTGTGCAGGGGCCTCCACGGGAGAGAGGCCCTGCTGGGAAAGCTCTGCCTCGCCATGTGGGAGTCCACCAACGTCCGCCACGGCCCGCTGGTCGTCCACGGTGCCGCCGGCATGGGGAAGACTGCTCTGCTGTGCAAGCTGGCGCAGGAGATGCGGAGCATCTTGGAGGGCGGATCGGTGGTGGCGATCAGGCTGCTGTCGGCCCGTCATCCTCGAAGACCAGACGTCGACCATGTCCTCCGCAGCGTCTGCTTCCAGGTGTGTCTGGCCTGCGGTTTGGCTCCGCCCTCGCCACTGACGGCTGGCACTCACCTGGAGCTGCTCAGGTTCTTCAGGAGCGTCCTGGCCCAGGTCTCCCAGCAGGGGAACACTCTGCTCCTCATCCTGGACGGTCTGGATCAGCTCTCAGACCAGCACCACGCTCACAGGCTCCGCTGGCTGCCCGTCGACCTCCCGCCCAACGTCCACCTGGTGGTTTCCATGGACACCAACAGCGAGGCGTTCGCCAACATGCGGCTGAGGTTGGAGAGGTTGGAGAGCTTCTTCGAGGTGGAGCGTTTGTCTCGTGACGAAGGGAAACAGATCGTGGAGTCGAACCTGCGAGCGTCGCAGCGAACTCTGACCCCGGAGCAGAACGACGCCGTGCTGCGGAGCTTCGAGTCCACTGGCTGTCCCCTCCACCTGAAACTGATCCTGTCTGCAGCCAGACGCTGGAGCTCCTTCACCCCGCTGTCAGAGATACGTCTGGGCGCCAACGCACAGGAAATGATGTCACAGCTGTTCATGATGCTGGAGGAGAAACATGGGAAGCAGCTGGTGGGCGGGGCCTTAGGATACCTCGCTCTGGCAAGGTGAGGAGGAGGAGACGGTCTCACCTGTAACTATCATAACTAACTACGACTGATATGACAAAGACAAGAAGCTGGAGCCAGTGACGGTTTTATATTTTATATTTTATCAAATATATTTAAAATCCCTAAAAAACATAAAAATATTTAATATCTAATATTTCTCTTATTACATTTATTTTTCTGTTCGTTTAGAACTCGAAGCTTCTTTATTTATATCTGTTAAAGGAAAAGACACATTGTTAGCTTAGCTTAGCATAAAGACAGGAAGTGGAGGAAACAGCAAAATAAAATAAAATCATAAAAATGAAATAAATAAACTGTTATTAAATTTTTTTTATTGTAAACTCAGTCACATGATCATGAGGACGATCAGCTGATCACCAGTAATGACATCATGTCTCCACAGGGAGGGTCTGCTGGAGGCCGAGCTGCGCGACGCCATGTCCCTGGATGATGACATCATCTGCGAGGTGTACAGGCACTCGCTGCCTCCGACGCCCTCGTTGATCCGGCTGCCCCCCCTCCTCTGGGCCCGGCTCAGACAGGACCTGGAGGACCAGCTGGAGGAGCGGTGGACGGGCGGGGTCGCCGCCATCGCCCTGAACAACCGGTACGAGAAGAGAAACCTGGTAACTGAGCAGATCAGATTAGAACCACAGATCTGACCTCTGTGTGTTTCAGGCGTCTGTCTGAGGCGGCTTCATCTCGCTATCTGACGTCAGAGCGCCGGGGGCGGAGCCACAGGATCCTGGGGGAGTACTTCCTGGGTCGGTGGTCGGGGAAACTGAAGCCGGTGTCTCTGCCTGGTCTGTCGCTGCTCCTCTCCGACAGAAAGGTAGGAGGGTCAGGTCGACAGGAAGGAGGTGAAGAGGTCAAATGTGTTTTTAATTTTCCTCATATTTAACCCTGTTTTCACAGTGAACCTCTACGATTATTCACTTCTTACATGGACCTGGATTTTAAGGATCATTCTGTGTCGATTAAATGTCTCAGAGTTTTTAGGTTGGTTGTTGTACTGACACTTCCTGTGCTGTGTCAGGTCCCTCCCCAGCCGCTGTGGTTTGCTCCAGGATTGGCTAACGTCAGGAAGCTGCAGGAGCTGCCTTATCACCTGCTGCACGCCGGCCTGTGGGAGGAGCTGCGACAGGAGGTCATCTGTAAGATAAGCCCCGCCCACTGCCACCACACACATGGAGTCAGACGTCATCACTTCCTGTCAGAGCAGTGGGTGAATGTGTGTCACTGTGTTTCTCAGGCAGTGCTGAGTGGCTGTTCTGTAAGAGCAGGGTGTGTGGAGTGTCCAGTGTGATCCACGACCTGGACCAGTGCTCCCAGTACATGGACTGCACCGAGACCAGTCTGGTCCGAGACGCTCTGGTCCTGATCAAACCCAGCCTGGACTTCCTGGACAATCACATGGGTCAGTTAGTTTGGTTTTATCTGACATATTAATGTGCTGTCATCAGATCCACTCTGTGATGTTAAAAATCTCTTGCAGACATGTCTCTGTTCTACACCGAGCTCTTGGCCAGACTCTGCTCCCTGGCTCCGAGCTTCCCCTCTGTGACTAGCCGGGCGTGTTTTGGGAGGAGTGGTTACCGACGCGTCCGGAGCCGATCTCGCCCCAGTGCAGCTTGCAGCAGCCAGGGCGCTGCAGCACACCGAGCGAGGCCTGGAAATATTTACATCGTAACACTGAGAATAAAAGGAAGGCAGGAACAAGTGATCAAAACTAAACTGAACACAGTTTCTAATCCAACTTCCAGAAGTAAAAAGCCAATGTTAGCTATAAACCAACTACACCATCGTCATACGATCGCCAACGCTCACCACAAGCCCAACTGCCTATTTAGCTCTGAGCTCTTCTACAAAAGCCTTCTTAGAAAGTTAGTGATAGTTTGAAAGAGCGTGAGAAACACAACCAGGCCAAAGGTGGACTGGGGTGACAGATGGGTTTTCATGTTAACGCCCCCGACAACCCTGTAGTCTCATTTAGACACTCGCTAGCAAACCGCCTTTTTAAGACACGTAAAAGCTTCAAACATCAGAGTGGGGATTTACTGACCCACTTGTTTGAGGAATAAACCTGAAAATGTCTTGAGCTAGTGAAACTACACTTTATTTCAGACATTTAACCAGAAACACACTGACTTTGGGACGAGGGAACAGGAAGCAGCTAATGACAACATGTTAATTGACCTCCCAGACTCAAACTGAACTTTCCTCAGTTTATCTTCGCTCACGCCAACAAACTGTGTAGAAACAGGATTCATTGTGACTGTGTTTGATACAGTTTTTTGGACTCAGGTGTTAATAGTGTGATGTGCAGGCAGCAGGTCTACCTGTCCTCCTGTCTTCTGTGTGTTCTCTGTGTGACGCCAGTGAGGCGGAGCCTGCTGCCGGGCTGATGACAGCGTGGTGGCAGTGTGAGTCTCAGTGACCAGTATTCCGCCCACTCTGCTGGGACACACCGTCAGTCTGAGCTACAGTGAACAACAACAACAACAACAACAGTAGTACAATATTCGTGTTGTAGGTGCAGTCCTGTCCGTTAAGGTGATTGACAACCTGGGCCGGCTGCCTCTCATTGGCTGCTGACGGCTCTGAGGAGGTGGAGCCCGGATGAACTGCCAGCAGCTGCTCTGCACCAGGAGGTGGCAGGTACCTGTTGACTCCGCCCCTGTCAGTACACCTCCACCTGTGAACAGACACGGCTGCTCTGTGTTTACAATTCAACACACAGGTGACTACTTAACACCAGCTTCCAGTTACTTTAGTTTTGAGAAATCAGTTTTTTTCCAAGTTTGTTGGATGGGATCTAAATACTATTACCCATGAGTCTCAGCGGCCGTTGCTCAGCAGAAGGCGGCGATCAGAGGTGTGACCACGATCACTGAACACCCAGGATCAGACTGAAGCTGAGAGTCTCATCAGTTTGATATTTAGCTTCAAATAACAGAGTGAAGCTCTGTAACTGATGTTTGCTTCTGTGGTGAAGTGCATCCTGGGAGTTGTAGTTGACCTCTCCTCTTCAGTTTCTCGCAGCTTTGACCAGATGACTCTTGTTCAGCCAGGTTTCCTGTTGTTCCAGGTGAAGGTGTGGAGGCAGGATTGGGCCGAGCTCCTCCTCCTCAGCAGCAGCAGTGATGAAGACTGTGGTTCTGGGAGTTCTGATGAATCTGTAGTTTGTCTGTCTGAGTTTGGTGTGGCTGGGGAGTGACCAGCCTGGGAAACAGGACTGACCGTGGAGACTCAGCTGGAAAACTCTCCAGACGTTGACCTGGTGAAATCTGGGTCACGTTACCGAAACGTGGGAGTGTCGTGGTTTCGAAGAAGGCTTCTCTATCAGGTACGCTGACCGCCTGAAGTCACGAACATTCAATCCGATGTTAAACCTCAGGTGATATTTCTTCCTCCTGTGTGCAGATCTCCAGACGGCCGATAGACGGCTGCTGAGTTTCCCTCTGGTTCCTTCTTTACTTTCTGTTACTGAAGATGAAAAAATACTGATCGCAGGTCCGACTGCACCGACACCAAATACATAAATACAAATGCTTTCAGCTGCAAACACATGAAAACCAAATTGTCGACTTCTAGGCACTACTGAGAAATGATTTTAGTCTAATTTAAAACACAACAAAACATGTAACACAAATTCCTTTTAACGCCAACACATTTTTTGGACGTGTGATTAATTCATTTATCTGTGATTATGACGTTTGGTCAACGTGGAAAATATCTCTCTGACGTTCATTTTTAGAAAGATAAAAAATGTAACATTAATCATGTAAGTTACTCATGTGTTAACATTTGAAAAGAAATGGAAAATATCCTTTTAAGGTAGATTTCCTACAATAGTACCTATTAAAAATATGATCTCTTCAGTTTCTTTCTTTCAAGTTGTAGAAAGTTTGATGATTTGAAATGTGAAGTCAGTGTTTACGTTCATTTTACTGTCTGACTTGTTGTTCTTTCAGTGAAATACACTGAACATGTTTTTATTTTACAATAATATAACTTTTTATTTCATATTATGCTCTAGACAAGCAGTTTTACATTTTTAAATGGAAATTAAATAATTGATTAAAATATTTCATTGTGATTAACGTGTGATTGTCTAGTTAACGTGCAATTAATCACAAAATACATGACCATTTTTTATCTGTTCTAAATGGCTTCCCGCAGATTTTAATACATCAACGTGGCGGTGGACAACATGCCTTTTTATGCAGATGTTTATTTATTATTATTGGAAATAGTCTTTAAACTTTAACACCAGAGAGAGAGATCAAATATAATACTATCAAAACCAATTTGGAATCTAAAAGATGTTTTTGTTCCAACTACATTAAATTTCACTGTAGCTAAACCCATTTTTCCCGTTAAGTTTTGAAACCCTGCTGGAGACCACTTTTGTTTCTGTGGGAATCAGTATGTTGTTGTAGATGAACAGAAAATAAAGGGCAAGCGCCTTGTGACTCCGTCAAAGGTCGTCAGGAAACCCCTGTCTCTTCAGGCGCTGATCAAACCTCTGAGCCTTCACATCACAGAGATTCTGTGGACAAGTTCCCGACCTCCCGGTATTAACACGACGACAGCGTTTTACTCTGTGGCCTGCGCCTCGACTGCAGACTGCCTGCCTCTGGAGCTGCAGACCAACTCATCCCAACTTCCTCAGACTCAAACTGAACTTTTCCTCAGTTTATCTTCGTCTACGTCAACAACCAGGTGTAGAAACAGGATTCATTGTGACTGTGTTTGATACAGTTTTTTGGACTCAGGTGTTGTCAGGTGTGATGGGTGCAGGTGCAGCAGGTTCACCTGTCCTCCTGTCTTCAGGTGTTCTCTGTGTGGACGTCAGTGTGGAGGCGGAGCTTCTGGTTGCCGGGTCAGATGACAGCGTGGTGGCAGTGTGGAGTCTCAGTGACCAGCAGCTCGTCCACACTCTGCTGGGACACACCGGTCAGTCTGAGCTGCGTAAACAACAACAACAACAACAACAACAACAACAGTAGTAATAACAGTCTGTGTTGTGTAGGTGCAGTCCTGTCCGTTAAGGTGATTGACAACTCGTCCGGCTGCCTCTCATTGGCTGCTGACGGCTCTCTGAGGAGGTGGAGCCTGATGAACGGCCAGCAGCTGCTCTGCGTCCAGGAGGTGGTACCTGTTGACTCCGCCCCCTCGTCAGTACACCTCCACCTGTGTGAACAGACACGGCTGCTCTGTGTTTACACCAACACACAGGTAAGACTACGAACACCAGCTTCAGTTACTTCTTTGTTTCTGAGAAATCAGTTTTTTTCTCAAGTTTGTTGGATGGATCTAAATACTACATTACCCATGAGTCTCAGCGGCTGTTGCTCTGCAGAAGGCGGCGATCAGAGGTGTGACCACGATCACTGAACTGACCCAGGATCAGACTGAAGCTGAGAGTCTCATCAGTTTGATATTTAGCTTCAACAACAGAGTGAAGCTCTGTAACTCATGTTTGTCGGTGAAGTGCATCCTGGGAGTTGTAGTTGACCTCTCCTCTTCAGTTTCTCACAGCTTTGACCAGATGACTCTTGTTCACGTCAGGTTTCCTGTTGTTCCAGGTGAAGGTGTGGAGGCAGGACGGGGCCGAGCTCCTCCTCCTCCTCAGCAGCAGCAGTGATGAAGACTCGGTGGTTCTGGGAGTTCTGGATGAATCTGTAGTTTGTCTGTCTGAGTTTGGTGTGGTCAGAGTGACTCAGCCTGGGAACAGGACTCGGACTGTGGAGACTCAGCTGGAAAACTCTCCGAGACGTTTGACTCTGGTGAAATCTGTCACGTTACCGAAACGTGGGAGAGTGTTTGTGGTTTCTGAAGAAGGCTTCCTCTATCAGGTACGTCGACCGCTCTGAAGTCACGAACATTCAACTCGATGTTAAATCCCTCAGGTGATATTTTCCCTCCTGTGTGCAGATCTCCAGGACGGGCCGACAGACGGCTGCTGAGTTTCCTCTGGTTCCTTCTTTACTTTCTGTTACTGAAGATGAAAAAATACTGATCGCAGGTTCGACTGCACCGACACCAACAACACAACACAACAAGCTGCAGCTGCAAACACATGAAAACCAACACGACTTCTTAGGCATCACTGAGAAATGATTTTAGTCTAATTTAAAAACACAATAATAAAACACGGTAACACAAATTCCTTTTAACGCCAACACATTTTTTGACGTGTGATTAACGCACATACGATCTGTGATTATGACGTTTGGTCAACGTGAAAATATCTCTCTGACGTTCATTTAGAAAAGATAAAAAATGTACGATTAATCACGTGTTAATTATGTGTTAACATTTGAAAAAGAAATGGAAAAATATCCCTTTAAGGTAGATTTACAATAGGCCTATTAAAAATACATCTCTTCAGTTTCTTTCTTCAAGTTGTAGAAAGTTTGATGATTTGAAATGTGTGAAGTCAGTGTTTACGTTCACTTTACTGTCTGGACTCTGTTCTTCAGTGAAATACACTGAACATGTTTTATTTACAATAACATAACTTTATTTCTATATTATGTCGAGACAAGCAGTTTTTACATTTTTAAAATGATAACTAGTCAATCGATTAAAATATTTCATTGTGATTAACGTGTGATTGTCTAGTTAACGTGCAATTAATCACAAATACATGACTCATTTTTTATCTGTTCTAAATGTATCTTACAGATTTTAATACATCAACGTGGCGGTGGACAAACATGCCTTTTTTATGCAGATGTTTATTTATTATTATTGGAACAGTCTTTAAACTTTAACACCAGAGATCAAATATAATATCATCAAAAACCAACTGAATTCAAAAGATGTTTTTGTTCCAACTACATTTAAATTCCCCGTCATAGGCTAAACTCCATTTTTTCCCGTTAAGTTTTGAAACCCCTGCTGGAGACCACTTTGTTTCTGTGAATCAGTATGTTGTTGTAGATGAACAGAAAATAAAGTGCGGCGTCTTTGTGACCTGTCAGCGTCGTCAGTGTAAAACTCTGTCTCTTCAGGCGCTGATCAAACTCTGAGCCTCTTCAACATCGACAGAGACTCTGTGGACAAGTTCCTCGACCTCCGACACGACGACAGCGTTTTATCGGCCTGCGTCTCCTCGGACTGCAGACTGCTCGTCTCTGGAGCTGCAGACCAACTCATCCGAGTAAGAGACAACACACTGAATAAAGAAACTTTATTGATTAAAGGTCAGTTTGACTGTAAATATCCTCCCTCCCTCTGTATGAACCTGGTCTCTGGCAGATCTGGTCTGTGACCACCGGGGCCTTGTTGGACTCTCTCTGTGGCTCAGATTCTCCCGTCACGTCTGTGCTTTTGTATAAAAACTTTGTGGTTTCGGCCTCGACGGCCGCCACCTCCGTCTGCCTGTGGAGTCTGAAGTACGACACCCAACACAAACCCACCGCCCACGTCCCGTCAGGCTGCGCACACGTCGCCGTCACCAAAGACGCAGATCGGGTTTTCTTCGTCCGACACCCGAGTCAGACGGAGGTCATCAGCTGGAACAACAACACAGGTCGCTGCTTTTAGAGATGACAACACACAAAACTAAATCAGTGCAACAGAAAACTGTGTTTAGAGTGACGGTGAAAACATGAACAGGTAGAACAGGTAGAGAGGAGTCATATTAAATATGTTTAATCTCTGAACAGTGTCCACAGTGTGTAGACACATGGCTTCAGTATAAACAGACAGTGAATCTGATCGTCTAAAGGAACTAAACTCTGACCCCCCCTGCAGGTTGTGTGTCGGAGCGTCTCGCCGTCTCTGCTCAGGTTTGCTGTCTGGACTTGGCTCAGCACAAACGTTTGCTCCTGTGCGGCCTGACGTCCGGGACCGTCCTGATCTACCCGCTGGCCCTGCCCCAGGAGACGCTCTGCATCCCGCCCCCGGAGAGCCTGTCCCGGGTGCTCTGTATGGCCGTCAGCTCGCAGGAGAAGCACGTGGCCGTGGCCTACGAGGACTCGGTGTGTCTGTTCGAGATCACCACCAGAGACAGCTTCCCCACGGTGGAGGGGCCGCTGGACAGGTTCCCCCTGTCCCTCCTCCACGGCCCGCTGTCCTCCATGGCGCTGCTGTCCGACCGCCGCCTGCTGTACGGGACCACCTGTGGGGAGGTGAAGCTCCACCACTTTGGCGGCGGCGGCGGCGGCGGCTCCGACCTGGAGCCTCACCGCAGCAGAGTGACCTGTGTGACGGCCAGTAACTGGGGGAGTCACGCCCTGGTGGGCTCCGAGGACGCCGTGCAGAGGCTGTGGGCCCTGAACCCGCTGGTCCTGGACCACACCATGGAGTACAAGGTCAGGGTCACTGTGCATCTGCATTCATACCTGTTCAAATGTGACGTGTGAGGAACTTGAGTTTATCGTTCAGTGGTTTTTGTTTGTGTTCAGGGGTTTTTCTTCGAGGGCGTCCTCTGTGCTGCTTTCTCCGACAGCGACCAGTTCGTCTTCACCGGGTCTCAGGACAGAACCGTCAAAGTCTGGGACGTCACCTCAGGTACGGACTGAAAACCAAACAACTTCTCTACAGTCAGAGGTCTGGATATCAGAACATGTAGTGAACCAAACTAATGATTTACAGCTTCATAAGGAGCTGAACCTCTCTAACACGAGCTCCTGTCGCTGATCTGAAACTGAAGCATGTTTCTGCGGTTTCCTGCTCATCATCGAGGCTGTGACATGTTAATCAGCTGTAGCTTCAGAGGTGGATTTTATGCTAAGCTAAGCTAACTGCTACTGCTGCTGGCTGTAGCTTCTCAAGAGTAGGATCGGTCTTTTCACACTGATGGCATTTTCTGTTGAGTTTTTTCACACACAACAGAAATATTACACAGTGAAAAAGTGATGTCTTTTTTATTTTGGGGATTTTTGGTAAATTTTTCTGAGCTTAATTTTTCGCAGGAGAGTATTTTGCACTCTTGCGTTCTTTATTAGCGTCACGCTGAACGTGAAAAGACCTCTCATGTTTCCCAAAACATTACCTTTTATAACAAAAAATATCTCAGTAAACGTCTTCTCACACACAGCACGTTGCGAATAAAGAATGTGAAAGTGAAAAATATTTTTTTTTAAATCACTTTTCCGCTGAGTAATATTCACGTTCTGTGTTAGAAAAAATAAATTGACCTGCGAATTAATCGCAAGAAAAAACACCCTCAGTGTGAAAAGACCTTCAGACTGATCCCAGTCTTGTGTGAAGCTAGGAGCTAGTTAGCTTAGCCTAGCTTAGCATAAAATCCACCCACCAGCACCTCTGAGGCTACAGCTGATTAAAAGATCATAAGACCCTAAGAAACGTTTTTCTCTGTTTTGATGCAAATTTTCATCTAATATCAAAAACAAAATTTCAGAGTTTAGCGTTTATTTAGTTTTAGTTTGAATCTGTTTGTCGTAGTGAATTTTGTCCTTGTCTCTTGCTGTACAGGAAACCTCCTGTATGTTCAGTACGTCTACTCGCCCGTTGTCAGGATGGTCACCTACAGGAACGGCTTCGTGGCGTTGTCCCAGCAGGGTGTCGTCATCAGAGAAGTGTTTCGCTGTCCGGACCACATCAGTCCGGACTACAACCCTCTGAGGAATGTCAAGGCCCAGTACCGGGTCACGTCCAGGGAGAAGACCCGGGGCAGCCAGCAGGCCTCCGTGTCCGAGCTCCAGGACTTTAACCCGGCCCAGTTCAACCTGAACCTCGTCAACATGCTCGGATCCAAACCCTCATCTGCCTGTCTCATACTGTAGGACACCGGGGCCCAAACCGTGGTCCCCGGACCTCCAGGGACCTCCAGGTTTCACATTAGGGAACAAAATATTTTCATTCTCATTGTTATAGTATTTTTTTATTCTCACTGATGTTAAAGCTAAATATAAATACACAGCACATCTGTTTTCATGTACAGTTACTGCAGATGTTTAGTTTTTTATTAATTATTACACAGTCAACAGACACTGAACTAAATCACCTGCTCCAGAATATTCTGCTTCAGCTGCTCATATACATTTAAAATACGTAGCTACAACACATTTAACCATAAATAAAGTTCAGCGTTCAGATGGTCAGAGGAGAGGTGGATCGACTGCTGAGACTCTGACTGATCAGAGGAAGCTTCAAGACTTCACAGGGTGAGTGTTTGATTCTCAAATGACAGATTTTCCTCAGGAATGTTCCTTTAAAATCTGTTGAACTTTACAAAATGTGCATGCTTATGTAATCAGAGCTGCGTATGGTTTGATTCCCCACAAATCCTGTTTTTGTTCGCTTCACTTTTATTGTTTCAGTTTGATTCTTTCACTAAAAAAAACATCAGTCCACATGATATATTTTATATAAATGAATAAATAAACTTGATACATATAAACTAATGACAGATGAGGAAATGACATAATGAAAAGCAGAAAGGTAAGAGAAGGGATAGCTGGCTGTTTCATTCTTGATATGAAAAAGGTTCATGAATGATTTGGCTGCTAATCATTAATTTGACCAGTAGATGTCACCAGTGAGCTTCAAGTAATGAGCCAATGGGCTGGAAAACCTGCTGTCTGGATCCAGAGAAAGTTCTGGATTAGAGTCTGAATTAGAATTTAAAATGATTCATTGATTATCAAAGTAGTTCCTGATTATTTTTCTGGAGGTCAACTAATCAATGAATCGACAAATTGTTGCAGCTCTAATCAAATGTGATGTATAAATGATAACAGCACTGATTAGTTTGGTAGTTACAGATGATAAAAAAGAAAGAAACTGATTGTGTTTATTTCTGTTTATAAAGAAGGAACTGTAAAAACAGCAGAGACAAAAACAGGATTTTAAAAAGTCTTAAAAAGTTTGTGAAAGAATGAAGAAACAAACCTTCTGTATTCAAGTGAAATCAGGCTGCGCTTGAAATGATCATTAAACAGACGTGAGCAGCAGTGAGATGTTTGCTCAGAAAATGATTTTCAGCTCAGTCATAAACTCAGAGAGTTTCAGAGTTAAACATTAACAGACCTGTTGTGACCTGCTGATCCACCTGATCCACCAACACCTCAGACTCTCAGCGTCGCTCTGCTCCGACTTTAACACTCAGAGCTTCAAGTTTTTAATCCACTGCTGAAGTTTTATTGTTTTACTTTACAATTCCTTCAGGTTTCAGGACTTTGTTCTTTCTTCAGTCGGAGCGAAGAATCAGCGATGGGAAAACTCTCTGCACTGATTTCCTGCTTGTTGCTGACAGTTGGAGCAGTAACGGCCCAGACAGGTACTCACTGTGTTAACAAGTACTATAACAACGTAGTTAGAGAATCAGTCTATCAGTTAATCATCTGAAATCAAGTCAGTGGATATTTAAAAGCTGCAACTAACAATATTTTCACCATCGGTCAACCTGCGCATTTTATTTTACCAACAGTTCAAAACCCAAAGATTCAGTTTCATGAAACAGAAACAAAACAATAAATCAATCATAAAAATAGCTGCAGATTTTCTGTAAATCAACTAATCCATTAACCATCTTATCATTTCAACTCTAGAATGTTGTGATCATGGATTAATTGTTTTACAAAGAGCAAGATGTGGACAATGAATCTCTGTCAGAGTTTGAAGAAACCAGTTTATTTCCTGTGAATATCTTTACTGGGGTCATGTAATTGAGACACAGCTTGTAATGTAGTAATATGTTGTTCATGTGCTGATGGTTTATTTTAGCAGCTATAAGAGTTTAGCTGTGTTTAGTTTTAGTTCATGTAACTTCATGTATCAACCATTAGAGAACAAACTAAACTCAGTAAAGTATTTCAGCTGCTAAATAAACTAAAGCCAACGTGAACTAAAATCTTTTGACTGTTAAAATAAATCTTTCACAGGGGTCGGATGACCTCTGACCTCTGACCTCTGACCTCGCTGTGTTTGTGTTTCAGCTCAGACTCAGGTCAGTGAGCGTCTGCTGCCTCAGTGGCTCACCGGCCTCATCCGTCTCTGGCTTCCTCTTCCTCACCTTCGTCGGCTTCTTGGTGAAAAAGGCCTGGTGCGAGGAGTCCAGCAGGTGAGTGGGGTGGGGTCCACACTGGATAAACCAATCTGTGTGTTTGATTCAGTAATTAAAGGCTAAATGGTGTTTTTCTCTTGGTGTGCAGGGGCATGACGATCGTGGAGTCCACCGTGAGAGAAAATGAATTTGCTATGACCAACGGCAACACCTATGAGACCACGCTGGACATGGTCAGGTACGACCACAGTCCTCTAAAGAACTACACGTCGGTCTGTAGTTCTAGGGTTTGTGGACATTTTACACTTTGAGTTCAGTACGTTAATAAACTGGTGTGTGTGTGTTTACTGATCAGGAGCACCGAGGACACGAACGCCTACGAAAACCTGGCAATTGATGGCACTGACGACAAAGTTACCGCCATGTGACCAACATGAACTGATCCTATTGGCTGTCTGAATGTCATCCTCACCAACTCTGGACACGGCAACACAATTACTTTTTACAGACACAAATGTACATTAGAGATGACCGTTTCTCTTTGTTTTTACGTAAGTGTTGTCCCAGGCAGGTGGACTTGCATCTCTGGGTAGAACCTGTAAATCACTGAGCAGAAAGTGTGAGATTATATGATTATTAAATATTTCACACTGGATCTGAGATTTAAACTCAATCAATGAAACATGTATTTGACTTGTTAAATCTTCAGAGCAGTAAATAAGAGCAGTCTGTCCCATGATCTTAGTGCTGATTAATAAGTTATCTTTTCTAACAAACTGCTGTGTCAACTCTCGTCACTGATCAATGAAACAACGACCTTTTCATTAATAATTAAACAGTTTGACACAAAACAGACTATTGTTTACTGCACTATTATTTACATGGCATTTTTACTTAATGGTTACTTTTCATATTAAGAGTTTCTATTTCAAAAAAGTAGTATAGTATAGCAAAAAAAAAGTCAAAATATTTCATTTTACTGCGGCAAAAACTGTGGTTTTGACACCTTACTATATTATGACATTATTTTTTCAATTCCTTTTACATCATAGAATATCATATATTTCTACCTTTGACCCCTTTACCATACGGGCTTATACTTTAATCGCTTTTGATGGCCTTTACTATACCTATGTTTTATATTTTAATGCTTTATAAATACCAAGGACATGGCTACCGTTCTATAAACTCTATCATCCCCATACCAATTTGCCTTGGCATCCTATCCTGCTCTCCACCGTGACCAATAACGGCCCCGATCCACCAACAAAACACCTGAACACCCAACATCTCTACCGGTCCATCCAACATCCCACAAAGCTGACCATTCTTTAGCCAGAGACCGCCAGTGTTCGGGACAAAGCCAGGCCTCCAGAGACCAGGCCAGCTGACTCATAGCCTCAATCCAGACTAGCCAGGGCCAGAGATTAGGGTTACGGCTTTTAACCAGAGATTAGGGTTAGGGTTAGATTTACAGTTTTTATCCAGAGATTAGGGTTAGGGTTACTGCTCTTAGCCAGAGATAAGGATTAGAGTTAGGGTTGTTAGCCAGATCATTTTTGTGATATTAAATCGAAAATAGAGAAACTCAACTCAAAAGTTAAGATAAAAAACTTTATTGATTCTGTTCTAGACAACATTCTCTCTGTAAATACCTATTTTAAAGAGTACGGTCTAGACCTGCTCTATATGAAAAGTGCCTTGAGATGACTTTTGTTGTGATTCGGCGCTATGTAAATAAAATTGAATTGAACTGAACATTTACTAAACCACAGCAAAGACAGTGACTGGTTTGGAGGCACTTTGTTTTATTCTCTCACCCAACATTTAATGTAATTTTGATCACATACGAGTATATGTTTATTACAGTCTTCAGTCTTCTAACATCTCTAAACATCTTAGAGAACATTTAACTAATTTTGTTGTCCTCTTCAGGTGATGCCATCTCCTCCTCATGTTAATCACAGAAACTGTCCAAAGCTTCACATCTTGAAAATTTGTTACAAATAATCAAAGAAGAAAAAGGAAGTTTAATTATCCCTCAAATGCCTCTATTACTACACACTGGCCACTAAGACATTTTTTGACACCTTACTATACTATGACATTTTTTGATTCTTTACTGTACTATAAAAGTTTTTGACCATTTTTTGACCATTTTTGATGCCCATGACATTTTTACACCATTTTTGATGCCATACTATTACTATGACATTTTCTCTGACCATTTTGATGCCATACTATACTATGGCTGTGTTCGAAACCGCATACTAACGCACTATTCACTGTCTGACGCCTGACGCCAAAGTTAGTATGTAGTGTTCACACCGCATAGTATGCAAATTTTGCACGAGAAATGCCCGGATGTATACTAAATCGACAAGAATTTACAGAGTATGCACCGAGCTTACTCGATACTCAACCGCCCCATTAATGTATTGCGTTCCGGGCCAGACTGCGTACAATGACGGACCTTCTTATAAACAATATATAAGAATCATAATACACACATAATAATAATAACTGATTTTAATGAAAGAGACCTTTTTTCAAGGTTTTTTCTTACTTTCCTCAGTCTTAGCAGTTCACATCACATTAATTTACTGGGAGCCAGCGATCTGATTGAAACTTGACGTGTTAATATTTCCTGAGGGAAATCCAGAATTGATGTACATCTGATATCGTACCGCAGACGACGAGCCGATCGCCTCCGTTGCCTCCCTGCTGTGAGTGACAGCAGGCTGGAGAGGCACAACTGAAGCCTCGGACCCAGGATAACGGTGGTAAACAAGGCAGGCCGCCAGCAGTTTCCTCTCTCACATCTCCAAAACTTCGGAGCAGATTTATAAACAGGTGTTTATAACACAAACCAAATACAAATTAAAAATCTATGGCAATATTGTCGCCTAAAAAATCAATGTAATTAGCGACAGAGAAACGATCAATAAACGTGAAAAATCTTTGCTTTAAATTGCCGCCAGTTGTCGTTGCCGCCGGTGGTGAAATGCATTCCTGGATTAATTGCAGTGTATGCTTCCAGTAGAACGGCCACCTACTTACAACACTCATTTAGTAAGCAGTATACACTATATACTGTTTGAGTATGCAGTAGCAGCACGTTAGTATGCGGTTTCGTAACACAGCCTATGACATTTTTTTTTTTTGATGATTTTGATGCCATACTATACTATGACATTTTTTGACCGCTTCGATGACATTTATGGTGGTTTTTAAAGTCATACTAAAATATGACATTTTTTTGTCTTACTTCATTATGACATTTTTGACAATTTTTGATGGCTTACTACTGTGATATATTTCACTTTTTTAATGCCTTAATATAATATCACACTTTTGACACCTTTCTATGACATTTTTTAAAATCCATCTAAAATCTATAGTATTACTTTTTTTTATATTTGTTGATGCCTTTCTATAAACGTAACATTTTTACTTCTATTTTGAATTACTATTACTTATGCATTGCTTTTATATGACAGATCACTTTCACTGTTACCTCTAATATTAGATTTCTTTTACCATTACATATTACCTTTGATATTTTTAATTACTTTGACATTACTTCTATTAATACAGACTACTTGTATATTACTTTTATATTGCAGATTACTTCTATTATTACACTTTCCTAATATACTGAATACTGAACATAAACAGTTTAATGTCAGTGCTCTGTGTTGGACAGTTGATGTGAAGCTGCTGGTGAATTACCTGGAGGCCTCTGTCCTGGTCTCAAAGAACTTCTTCATCTTTGTGATCGTGGACTACGTCTCTGTGATCGCGGACAATGTCTCTGAGATTATGGACAAAGTCTCTGTAATCATGAACAATGTCTTTGTGATCGTGGACGATGTCTCTGAGATCATAGACGGTGTCTCTGTAACCATCGACAAATATCTCCATGATCGCGGTCATGCCGTCGAATCGAGGAACCACAGTGTCACTACCGATTCTTGCGCAGAGCTCTGCGAAGCATGGGACAATGTCTCTGATCATGGACAACGTCTCTCTCATCTTTGACAAGGTCTCTGCGACCATAGACAATGTCTCTGATCGTGGACGATGTCTCCCTCATCCTCAACAATGTCTCTCCAATCATGGACCATGTCTCAGCGATCGTGGACGATGTCGTGGACGAAGTGGTGACACCTGGAGGAAATCAAAGAGAAACATACAAAGGGAAATGATCAATACACTACTACCTATTCATCATCAACAGTTTAACCATGAAAACACAGAGAAATATTCAACATTACAGCTGAACTAGAGCATTTAACAAAACATTTATCCCTATCATACTAAGATATTGTCATGCCTTACTATACTATGATATTTCCACAACATTTTTGATACTTCACTATACCACTCAACCAGTTGAGGCAGATGTCCGCCCCACCCTGAGTCTGGTTCTGTTCAAGGTTTCTGCCTCTTAAAGGAAGTTTTTTCTTGCCAGTGTCGCCTGGTGCCAAGTACGGTCTAGACACCATACTATACTGAATTTTTTAAATGTCTTACTACATTATGACTTTTTTGACCGTTTTTGATGTCTTAATACTGTGAATTATTTCCCATACTACTTCAGATGCCTGCTAATACTTACATCTATTAATACAGACTACTTATACATTATTTTGCATAGCAGATTACTTCTATTGTTACACTTGGTCTGATTTTATTGAATACCAAACATAAACAGCTTCAATGTCAGTGCCTGTGTTGACACAGTTGATGCAAAGCTGTTGGTGAATTCACCTGGAGGCCTCTGTCCTGGTCTCAAAGAACTTCTTCATCTTTGTGGATCGTGATCACGCCCCTGTGATCACGGACAACTTCTGAGATTATGGACAAAGTCTCGCGATCATGAACAATGTCTCTGTGATCGCGGGACGATGTCTCTGAGATCATAGACTTGTCTCTGTAACCAATGGCTAAATATCTCCATCATCAGCGCGTCATGCCGTCAATCGAGGAACCACAGTGTCACCACTGACCTGGCGCAGAGCTTCCAGCGGCTACGGGACAATGTCTCTGATCATGGACAACGTCTTCTCATCTTTGACAAGGTCTCTCATGACTACAGTGGACAATGTCTCTGATCGACCGCGTCTCCCTCTATCCTCAATAACAACTTCTCCGATCATGGACCATGTCTCAGCGATTGTGGACGCTGCCTCTGTGATTGCGGACAGTGTCTCTGAGATTATGGACAAAGTTCCCGCGATCGATAATGTTCTGAACGCCGGGCAATGCCGACTAATCGGGACCGAAGTCATCACGAGTCATGGATAATGTTCTGACTGGACGATGTCTCCTCATCCTCAACAATGTCTCTCCAATCATGGACGATGTCGTGGACGAAGTGGTGACATCTGGAGGAAATCAAAGAGAAACATACAAAGAAATCCATGATATTTTCTGATGTTGTAGTATACAATGACATTTCTTTAAATCCATTTTGACGCTCACTATACCATGACATTTTTGGCCATTTTTTGTCTTTTTTGTTTTTTTGTTTTTGTTTTTTTTACATTATTTATTAATACAGACTACTTGTACATTATTTTGACTTTACTTAATATTGCTAGTCTTTAATGTCAGTGGTCTGTGTTACAGTTGATGAAGTTGTTGGTGAATTACTCTGGAGGCCTCTGTCCCGGTCTCAAAGAACTTCATCTTTGTGATCGCGGATCACGCTCTGTGGATCGCGACAATGTCTCTGAGATTATGGACAAAGTCTCTGTAATCATAGAACAATGTCTTTGTGATCAGGGATTTGTCTCTTTGAGATTATAGACGGTGTCTCTGTGATCATCGGCTAAATATTTCCACGATCGCGTCATGCCGTCAATCGAGGAACCACAGTGTGTCACTACCGATTCTTACAGAGCTTCCGCGAAGCATGGACAATGTCTTGATCGCGGACAACGCCCTCTATCTTTGACAAGGTCTTCGGCGATCATAGACAATGTCTCTGATCGTGGACGCGTCTCCCTCATCCTCAACAATATCCGATCATGGACCATGTCTCAGCGACAGGGACGCTGTCTTGTGATTGCGGACAGTGTCTCTGAGATTATGGACAGTCTCTGGCGATCATCGACAATGTCTTCCATGAACGCTGCAATGCCGATTAATCGGGACCGGAATAATACGAGTCATGTGGACAATGTCTCTGATCGTGATTTATGCTCTCATCCTCAACAATGTCTCTCCAATCATGGACGGCGTCGTGGACGGCGGTGACATCTGAGGAAATCAAAGAGAAACATAAGCAAAGAACCATGACATTTTCTGGATGCTGTAGTATACAATGACATTTTTTTGCCATTTTTGTCTTTTTGTTTTTTTTTAAACATTACTTCTATTAATACAGACTACTTATACATTATTTGACTTCATTTAATATTATACTGTTCTTTAATGTCAGTATGCTCTGTGTTGGACAGTTGATGTAAAGCTGTTTGTGAATTACCTGGAGGCCTCTGTCCTGGTCTCAAAGAACTTCTTCATCTTTGTGATCGTGGACTACGTCTCTGTGATCACGGACAATGTCTCTGAGATTATGGACAAAGTCTCTGTAATCATGAATAATGTCTCTGGTGGATCGCGGACTATGTCTCTGAGATCAGTGACGGTGTTCTGTAACCATCGACAACATTGCATGATCACAACATGCCGCTTTAATCGAGGGAACCATAGTGTCACCACTGATTCTGCGCAGAGCTCTGCGAAGCATGGGACAATGTCTCTGATCATGGACAACGCCTCTCTCATTCGACAAGGTCTCATGCACTATAGACAATGTCTCTGGATCGTGATTTATGTCTCCTCATCTCAACAATGTCTCTCCAATCATGGACCATGTCTCAGTTGATCGCGATTTATGTCAGGACGGCGTGGACACCTGGAGGAAATCAAAGAGAAACATACAAGGGAAATGATCAATACACTATCACTCTATTCATCATCAACAGTTTAACCACATGAAACACAGAGAGAAATATTCAACATTACAGCTGAACTAGAGCATTTAACAAACATTTATCCTTTATCATACTAAGATATTGTCATGCCTTACTATACTATGATATTTCCACAACATTTTTGATACTTCACTATACCACTCAACCAGTTGAGGCAGATGTCCGCCCCACCCTGAGTCTGGTTCCTGTTCAAGGTTTCCCGCCTCTTAAAGGAAGTTTTTTCACAGTGTCGCCTTGGTGCCAAGTACTAGACACCCATACTATACTGAATTTTTTAAATGTCTTACTACATTATGACTTTTTTAACCGTTTTTGATGTCTTAATACTGTGAATTATTTCATACTACTTCAGATGTTGCTAATTACTTTTACATCTATTAATACAGACTACTTATACATTATTTTTGTATAGCAGATTACTTCTATTGTTACAGTTGTCTGATTTATTGAATACTAAACATAAACAGTTTAATGTCAGTGCTCTGTGTTGACAGTTGATGTAAGCTGTTGGTGAATTACCTGGAGGTCGTCCTGGTCTCAAAGAACTTTCATCTTTGTGATCAGGATCATTCTGTGATCACGTGACAATGCGTTCTGAGATTATGGACAGTCTCTGCGATCATGAACAATGTCCTGCGATCGTGACCCATGTCTCCGAGATCATAGACGCTGTCTCGTAACCATCGACAAATATCTCCACGATCGCGTCATGCCGCCGAATCGAGGAACCACAGTGTCACTACCGCATTCTGCACAGAGTTTGCGAAGCATGGGACAATGTCTCTGATCATGGACAACGCCTCTCATCTTGGACAAGGTCTCAAGCACTACAGACACAAGTTCTGATCGTGGACCATGTCTCTCTATCCTCAACAATGTCTCCGATCATGGACCATGTCTCAGCGATTGTGGACGCTGCCCTGTGATTGCGGACAGTGGTTCTGAGATTATGGACAAAGTCTCATGCATCATCGATAATGTCTTCTGAACGCTGCACGCCGACTAATCGGGACTGAGTCACTACTTAGTCATGGACAATGTCTTGATCGTGACTTATGTCTCCTCATCCTCAATAATGTCTCCAATCATGGATTTATGTCGTGACTAAGTGGTGACATCTGGAGGAAATCAAAGAGAAACATACAAAGAACCATGACATTTTCTGATGTTGTAGTATACAATGACATTTTTTAACCATTTTTGACGTCTCACTATACCATGACATTTTTGGCCATTTTTTGTCTTTTTTTTTTACATTACTTCTATTAATACAGACTACTTGTACATTATTTTGACTTTACTTAATATTGCTAATGTCTTTAATGTCAGTGCCTGTGTTGACAGTTGATGTAAAGTTGCTCAGAATTACCTGGAGGCCCTGTCCTGGTCTCAAAGAACTTTCATCTTTTGTGATCGTGGACTACGCTCTGTGATCACGGACAATGTCTCTGAGATTATGGACAAAGTCTCTGTAATCATGAACAATGTCTTTGTGATCGTGACGGCGTCTCGAGATCATAGACGGTCTCTGTAACCATCGACAATATCTCCATGATCGCGGTCATGCCGCCGACCGAGGAACCACAGTGTCACTACCGATTCTGCGCAGAGCTCTCCGCGGCCATGGGACAATGTCTCTGATCGCATAACGCCCTCTCATCTTTGACAGCTTCGCTACCATAGACAATGTCTTGATCGTGGATTTATGTCTCTATCCTCAACAATGTCTCTCCAATCATGGCCGATGTCCCAGCGATCGCGGGACGATGCGTCGTGGACGGGTGGTGACACTCTGGAGGAAATCAAAGAGAAACATACAAAGGAAATGATCAATACACTACTACCTATTCCTCATCAACAGTTTAAATCCATGAAACACAGAGAAATATTCATTATTACAGCTGAACTAGAGCTTTAACAAACATTTATCCCTTATCATACTAAGATATTGTCATGCTCTTACTATACTATGATATTTCCACAACATTTTTGATACTTCACTATACCACTAACCAGTTGAGGCAGATGTCCACCACCCTGAGTCTGGTTGGTTCTGTTCAGTTTCTGCCCTTAAAGGAAGTTTTTTCTTGCCAGTGTCGCTAAGTTAAGTGCACAATGGCTCCAACACCATACTATACTGAATTTTTTAAATGTCTTACTACATTGCGACTTTTTTGACCGTTTTGATGTCTTAATACTGTGAATTATTTCTATACTACTTCAGATGTTACTAATTACTTTTACATTACTTCTATTAATACAGAATATACATTATTTTCTTGTATAGCAGATTACTTCTATTAAGTTGCTAATTTGTCTGATTTATTGAATACTAAACATAAACAGTTTAATGTCAGTGGTCTGTGTTGACAAGATGTAAAGTTGCTGGTGAATTACCTGAGGCCTCTGGTCCTGGTCTCAAAGAACTTCTTCATCTTTTGCTGATCGGGACAACGCCCTGTGATCACGGATAATGTCTCGAGATTATTATGGACAAAGTCTCTGCGATCATCGATAATGTCTCCATGAACGCCGCACGTCGATTTAATCGGGACCGAAATACCATTTAGTCATGGACAATGTCTCTGATCGTGGACGATGTCTCCCTCATCCTCAACGATGTCTCTCCAATCATGGACGATGTCGTGGACGAAGTGGTGACATCTGGAGGAAATCAAAGAGAAACATACAAAGAACCATGACATTTTCTGATGTTGTAGTATACAATGACATTTTTAACCATTTTTGACGTCTCACTATACCATGACATTTTTGGCCATTTTTTGTCTTTTTTGTTTTTGTTTTTTTTACATTACTTCTATTAATACAGACTACTTGGTACATTATTTTGACTCTTACTTCTAATATTGCTAATGTCTTTTAATGTCAGTGGTCTGTGTTGGACAGTTGATGTAAAGCTGTTTGTGAATTACCTGGAGGCCTCTGTCCTGGTCTCAAAGAACTTCTTCATCTTTGTGATCGTGGACTACGTCTCTGTGGATCGCGACAATGTCTCTGGAGATTATGGACAAAGTCTCTGTAATCATGAATAATGTCTTTGTGATCGTGACTTATGTCTCTGAGATCATAGACGGTGTCTCGTGATCATCGACAAATATCTCCACGATCGCTGTCATGTCATTTAATCGAGGAACCACAGGTTACCACCGACTCTTATGCGCAGAGCTCATGCTAATGGACAATGTCTTGATCATGGACAACGCCCTTCATCTTTGACAAGGTCTCTCACTATAGATACGCCGTTCCTGATCGTGGACTTATGTCTCCCTCATCCTCAACAATGCTTCTCCGATCATGGACCACGTCTCAGCGATTGTGGACGCCAGTTCTGCGGATTGCGGATATGTCTCTGAGATTATGGACAAAGTCTCTGCGATCACTCCATAATGTTCCCCATGAACGCCGCAATGCCGATCAATCGGGATCGAGTCACCACGAGTCATGACAATGTCTCTGATCGTGACGATGTCTCCCTCTATCCTCAACAATGTCTTCCAATCATGGGATTATGTCGGGACGGCAGTGACATCTGAGGAAATCAAAGAGAAACATACAAAGAACCATGACATTTTTCTGATGCTGTAGTATACAATGACATTTTTGCCATTTTTTGTCTTTTGTTAAACATTACTTCTATTAATACAGACTACTTATACATTATTTTGACTCTTTACCTAATATTGCCACGTCTTTAATGTCAGTGCCTGTGTTGACAGTTGATGTAGTTGTTTAGAATTACCTGGAGGCCTCTGTCCTGGTCTCAAAGAACTTCTTCATCTTTGTGATCGCGGACCACGCCTCTGTGATCGCGCGGACAATGTCTCTGAGATTATGGACAAGTCTCTGTAATCATGAACAATGTCTTTGTGATCGTGGGATTTTATGTCTCTGAGATCATAGACGGCCCTGTAACCATCGACAAATATCTCCATGATCGCGTCATGCCGCCGAATCGAGGAAACTACAGTGTCACTATTTCTATTTCAAAAAGAGCTTCATGAAGCATGGGACAATGTCTCTCTGATCATGGACAACGCTCTCCCATCTTTGACAGGTCTCATGCACTACAGTATAATGTTCCCTGATCGTGATTTATGTCTCCCCTCATCCTCAACAATGTCTCTCTCCAATCATGACCATGTCTCAAAGCGATCGTGACTATGTCGTGACGGCGGTGATAATTCCGGAGGAAATCAAAGAGAAACATACAAAGGGAAATGGACTCACTACACTACTACCTATTCATCATCAACAGCTTAACCATGAAAACACAGAGAAATATTCAACATTACAGCTGAACTAGAGTATTTAATAAAACATTTATCCCTTTTATCATACTAAGATATTGTCATGCCTTACTATACTATGATATTTCCATGCAACATTTTTGATACTTCACTATACCACTTCAACCAGTTGAGGCAGATGTCCGCCCCCACCCTGAGTCTGGTCTGTCTGGTTTCTGCCTAAAGGAAGTTTTTTCTTGCCAGTGTCAGCCTGGTGCCAAGTACGGTCTTAGACACCAGTACTATACTGAATTTTTAAATGTCTTAATACTACATTATGACTTTTTAACTGCTTTTTGATGTCTTAGCATTGTGAATTATTTCATACTACTTCAGATGTTGCTAATTACTTTTACATCTATTAATACAGACTACTTATACATTATTTTTGTATAGCAGATTACTTCTATTGTTACACTTGTCTGATTTATTGAATACTAAACATAAACAGTTTAATGTCAGTGCTCTGTGTTGGACAGTTGATGTAAAGCTGTTGGTGAATTACCTGGAGGCCTCTGTCCTGGTCTCAAAGAACTTCTTCATCTTTGTGATCGTGGACTACGTCTCTGTGATCACGGACAATGTCTCTGAGATTATGGACAAAGTCTCATGATCATGAACAATGTCTCGTGATCGTGACTCCATGTCTCGAGATCATAGACGTTGTCTCTGTAACCATCGACAATACCCATGACCGTCATGCCGTCAATCGAGGAACCACAGTGTCACTACCGATTCTCGGCGCAGAGCTTCCGCGAAGCATGGGACAATGTCTCGATCATGGACAACGCCTCTCATCTTTGACAAGGTCTCTATGCATCATAGACAATGTCTCTGATCGTGGACCATGTCTCCTCATCCTCTCAACAATGTCTCTCCGATCATGGACCATGTCTCAGCCGATTGTGATCGCTGCCCCCTGTGACGCGGGACAGTGTCTCTGAGATTGGCGGACAAAGTCTCGCGATTTCATCGACAATGTTCCATGAACGCCGCAATGCCGACTAATCGGGACCGGAAATACCACGAGTCATGGACAATGTCTCTCGATTGCGGGACGATGTCTCCTCATCCTCACCAATGTCTCTCCAATCATGGACGTATGTCGTGACGGCGGTGAGCATCTGAGGAAATCAAAGAGAAACATACAAAGAACCATGACATTTTCTGATGTTGTAGTATACAATGACATTTTTTAACCATTTTGACGCCTCACTATACCATGACATTTTGGCCATTTTTGTCTTTTTTTTTACATTACTTTCTATTAATACAGACCATTTGTACATTATTTTGACTTACTTAATATTGCTACGTCTTTTTAGCCGTCAGTGGTCTGTGTTGACAGTTGATGTAAAGCTGTTTGTGAATTACCTGGAGGCCTCTGTCCTGGTCTCAAAGAACTTCTTCATCTTCAGGATCGTGATCATTTCAGATCGCGGATAATGTCTCTGAGATTATGGACAAAGTCTCTGTAATCATGAACAATGTCTTTGTGATCGTGGACGATGTCTCTTGAGATCATAGATTTGTGTCTCTGTGATCATCGACAACATTCTATCGATCATGGGGTCATGCTGGCCGAATCGAGGAACCACAGTGTCACTACCGATTCTTGCGCAGAGCTCATGTACATGGGACAATGTCTCTGATCATGGACAACGCCTCTCATCTTGACAGGTCTCATGCATCATAGACAATGTCTCTGATCGTGGACGGCGTCTCCTCATCTTCAACAATCTCCGATCATGGACCATGTCTCAGCGATTGTGGACGCCGCTCTGGGTGATTGCGGACAGTGTCTCTGAGATTATGGACAAAGTCTCATGCATCACTTCCATAATGTCTCCATGAACGCCGGCACGCCACTAATCGGGATCGAACATCACGAGTCATGGACAAGTCTCTGATCGGGATTTATGTCTCCTCTATCCTCAACAATGTCTTCCAATCATGGATTTATGTCGTGGATTTAAGTGGTGACATCTGGAGGAAATCAAAGAGAAACATACAAAGAACCATGACATTTTCTTGATGCTGTAGTACAATGACATTTTTTTGCCATTTTTTTGTCTTTTTTTTTTTTTTTTTTTAAACATTACTCTATTAATACAGACTATTTATATTATTTTGACTTCATTTAATATTAAGTACGTCTTTTAATGTCAGTGCTCTGTGTTGGACAGTTGATAAAGCTGTTTGTGAATTACCTGGAGGCCTCTGTCCCGTCTCAAAGAACTTCTTCATCTGTGGACGTGGATCGCCTTGATCAAGGACAATGTCTCTGAGATTATGGACAAAGTCTGTAATCATGAACAATGTCTTTGTGATCGTGAGTTTATGTCTTGAGATTATAGATGTGTCTCCTGTAACCATCACAAATATCTCCAGATGATCGCGTCATGCCGAATCGAGGAACCACAGTGTCACCACCATTCTTATGCAGAGTTTCCGCGAAGCATGGGACAATGTCTCTGATCATGGACAACGCTCTCCCATCTTTGACAGTGGTCTCTCTCATGATCATGGGATGTCTTGATCGTGACTATGTCTCCCCATCCTCAACAATGTCTCTCCAATCATGGACCATGTCTCAGCGATCGTGGACTATGTCGTGGACGAAGTGGTGACACCTGGAGGAAATCAAAGAGAAACATACAAAGGGAAATGATCAATACACTACTACCTATTCATCATCAACAGTTTAACCATGAAAACACAGAGAAATATTCAACATTGTGTTGAACTAGAGCATTTTAACAAACATTTATCCCTTATCATATTTAAGATATTGTCATGCCTTACTATACTATGATATTTCCACAACATTTTGATATCACTATACCACTGAACCAGTTGAGGCAGATGTCCACTTCAATTCTGGAGTCTGGTTCCTGTTCGCTGTTTCTGCCTCTTAAAGGAAGTTTTTTCTTGCCAGTGTCGCCTGGTGCCAAGTACGGCTCAGGAGCACCATACTATACTGAATTTTATAAATGTCTTACTACATTATGACTTTTTAAACTGTTTTTGATGTCTTAATACTGTGAATTATTTCATACTTCAGATGTTGCTAATTACTTTACATCTATTAATACAGACTACTTATACATTATTTGTGGTTAGCAGATTACTTCATTGTTACACTTGGTTCGATTTATTGAATACAAATATAAACAGTTTAATGTCAGTGCTCTGTGTTGACAGTTGATGTAAAGCTGTTGGTGAATTCATCACCTGAGGCCTCTGTCCTGGTCTCAAAGAACTTCTTCTATCTTTGTGATCAGTGGATCGCCTCTGTGATCACGGACAATGTCTCCAGATTATGACAAAGTCTCTCTGCGATCATGAACAATGTCTCTGTGATCGTGGGACGTATGTCTCGAGATTTATAGACGCTGTCTCTGTAACCATCGACAAACATCTCCACGATCGCGTCATGCCAGCCGAATCGAGGAACCACAGTGTCACTACCGATTCTTGCGCAGAGTTTCAGCGGGTTACGGGACAATGTCTCTGATCATGGACAACGTCTCTCTCATCTTTGACAAGGTCTCTGCGACCATAGACACAAGTCTCTGATCGGACCATGTCTTCCCCATCCTCAACAATGTCTCTCCGATCATGGACCATGTCTCAGCGATTGTGAGGCCGCTCTGTGGATTAAGTGACAGTGTCTCTGAGATTATGGACAGTCTCTGGCGATCATCGACAATGTCTCTGAACGCCGCAATGCCGACTAATCGGGACCGAGTCACCACGCAGTCATGGACAATGTCTCTGATCGCGATCGATGTCTCCTCATCCCTCAACAATGTTCCTCCAATCATGGACAACGCCTCAGCGATCGCGGACTATGTCGTGATTTATGTCGCGGGACGGTTAAGACACTGAGGAAATCAAAGAGAAAACATACAAAGGAAAATGACATTTTCTGATGTTGTAGTATACAATGACATTTTTTTTAAACCACTTCTGACGTCTCACTATACCATGACATTTTTTGGTCATTTTTTGGCTAATTTTTTTTACATTACTTCTATTAATACAGACTACTTGTACATTATTTTTATAACAGATTATTTTGACTCTTATTTCTAATATTGCTAATTTCTTTTAATGTCAGTGGTCTGTGATGGACAGTTGATGTAAAGCGGTTTGTGAATTACCTGGAGGCCTCTGTCCTGGTCTCCAAGAACTTCTTCATCTTGTCTCTCCGATCATGGACGTTTCTGTGATCATGGACGATGTCGTGGACGAAGTAGTGACAGCTGGAGGAAGTCAAAGAGAAACATACAAAGAAAAAATGAATGAATATATGAATATGAATATATTTTTTGGCATTTCAAAAAATGTTATATTAAAGCATCAAAAACTGTCCAAAAATAACAACAACAAAAAAAAAATCATAGTATATCTATCTATTCATAATTCATACTGCTTGTCCGTTAAGGGCCATGGGGGGGTAAATCCAAGGTGACATTGGGTGAGAGGTAGGTATACCCCGACAGATCCCTCAGAAGTTCATACTGCCAGCATATAAACCATTCACACTCACATTCACATCTATGGACAGTTCAGAGTCACCAATGTTTAGCATAGTAAGGTATTTAAAACAGATGTGAAAGACTGTGAGCCTGTCCTCTGAATAAGATAAACCTGTCCAGTTAAAACCACAAGAAAGTTTTAACAAAATATCTTAGATAAAAGTACTTTTCTTGCAGGGTCATCAGGTAAATCTGAGGGGTCGTCAGAAACACAGATCAGATTCACTCATATGTTTTCAGGTTCTGGACTTGACCTAAAAATTGTCCTTAAGTAGGCTATAGTGGCCAAGTAAATGAACTCGGTTACTTTTCACGAGTGAAAAAAGCAACAGGAAGACTCGAGCAGCTGTGGTGGATTGTGCTCTCTTCACATTTTATTAAAACACAGATCATTGAGTTTAACAGAGTGGACGATCAACAACCAATAAACATGTTCACAGCTCGTTCAACAGCCACATCAGAGCCAACAGAGAGCCTCTTTGGATCAATATCAGTGAACGATGAAGATGTCGGGTGATGGAGTCTGGGTCAGGTGAGACTGAGCTGCAGGTTTTAGGATTTTAACAGTTTCTGATTCACTACAACCTCTCCAACAGAACACAAACTACAAAAAATAAAAAGCAACATTAATATAATTGTACAATCGAATAGTATCAGACTTAAATTATACCTGGATTGTGTTGTTGTTTAGCTGATTCTACCTGGATGGCATTAATGTTAGCTAGCTAGCTAGGTTTCTTAGTTCAGCTAGGACTACCACATCATGGCGGACGACCATTGTTTAACGTAGCGCAACAGCAGCAGGTTAGTTGATGTCTGGGCATGAGTGACGCTGAACTACGCACAGTCCGTTAGTAAAGTAAAGTTCTATTTACCTGTGGATTCAGGTGTTTGTCCGCGTCGCCTCCGTTGTGTTTTCCAGCGCGGTTTAAATGAAACCACGCCCACTTCCGTATGACGAAAGCCGCTTCGGCGACACGGCAGAGTACGCGCGCTCACGCGGCTCTCGCAGAATTCTTTCAGAGCCGATTCGTTGAGGTTGTCGTCACGCGGAAGTGGGCGTGGTTTTGTCTAAACTGGACTGAAAAAACGAGCGGATTTGTTGAGTAAAGATTTAGTAGTAGTGACAAGATAGCTCACTCAAGTCTTGATTAATTGTTCAGTCTATAAAATGTCAGGATGAAATGAAAAATGTCTTCAGTCAGAAACCCCTCTACAGTAACATTAAACAGCAAAAAGCAGGAAATCTTTGTTTTAGAAGATGAAACCAGCAAATCATTAATTATCAGAAGAGATGATTATTTTTATTTTGTTGCAGCTCCACAGGATAAATTTTATAAGGGCTGCAAGGAAATTCATTTCATTAGTCTGAGTTTTCCTTCTTTGTGTTTTTGATTTTTGGGGGGTGAAATGTTAAAAACAAGAAGCTGAAATCTAAAAATACCTGTCGTTTAAAAACCTGCAGAAAACTCATCGACCCACTGAATGAATGAAAAGACGGGACAGATGTTTGTGGCGTTTAAAGATTCTTTAAAGGGATTTTAGTGTCGTGGCTGCAACACGAGGAAACAACAGGAAAGATGAGATCATTCATTATCAGAAAACAAGAGATGGATATTTTCATGGCACTGCAGCTGTGATCAGACCTGATCCAGAACACGAACACAGGTTCATCACTGAGTGGCTCCTGACGTCAAATACCAGAAGAAAAATGATGAAAATGATAGGATTAAAAGTTAAAGTGTTTCAGGCTCGTCTCTGACTGCAGAAGAAATGCTACAACATCTTTAATTTCATGATAACTTATTGATAAGTCTGCCTCAGCTCAATTGTTGGTGGACTAGAGATGAATTTAGATGAATGAAACTCTGGGTATTTTTGTAAATCCTGGGTCCAAACAGGACCAGGCAACAAGAAAAAAAAGACAATTTTATTCTTCAAGAATAAAGAGTCACAGTCCTTATTCTTACTGTGCAATGTTCAATACATGTTGTAGTTTGACTTGTTAAACAATATCCTGGAATTTGGGAGAAAATACAATAAAGATAAAAGTGAGGAAATCAGTTAAAGCCTCACTCCAGGGATTTTTCATCATGTTTTCTACTTCACTGTGTGATTTAAGACAAATAAACACAATAAAGACGAGTAAAGAAGTCGGTTTATGTTTATGTAAAGCAAACATGTTGGTCCAAAACTTTACCAGGTGCTCTGGAGTAGAAAACAAACGCACCTTTGTCAGGGGCAAAAACTGTAACATAAATATATCATGTAATAATATAACAAACAAACCTAACTAATTTGAATATTTTAACGCCACAGTCAGAATAAGATGTGAGGGCTTTAATGTTGTTTTCTTCTAAAGGTTCAACAGGAATTAGTGTTGGTAAATATTTCATACGACTGAATAAGACTTTGAATCACAGACTGGATTATAAAATGACACTAAACTCTGACTGATGTCCACTGAATTTGTAGTTTCAACCTCTTGTAACAAGATTTATGAGCCGTAACAAGGTTTATGAGCCACTCAGCAACAGAGGTCCGATCATCCTGGACCAGGTCTAAGCTCTGAAAGGTGCTACAGGATGGATGGAGGGATGGATGGATGGCACAGAGTGTTACAGCAGCCACATGTTGGACATTAACTGTGTGAGTTCACATCAAAGCAGAAAAAATAAACCTACAGATCACAGACTGAAAAGTCAGAAACCACAAACTGAACCTGACCGATTGTGTCAACAACAACACAACAACACAATGTTTGTTTGGTTCTTTAGAAGCTGACGAAGTCCAGTCACAGCCTTCAGCTTAAACCTGTAGGTCAACATTTAGACAGTTTCACAGAGATTAGAGACATAAAGTTTGTGATAGAGAACAAAAAAAACTGATGACAAATATCAACATTGCTTTTGGATTGGAGCAACTTTTCAAAACCAAACTTTGTCCATAATAACTCAAAGAGTTGAACTGTATGTTCATGTAACCTGAGCTGTTTAACTCATCTCCTTCGACCTCAGGACATAGACTGATCAATCAGCCCTCGTACATCCTAGTAATTTATTAATAGTTTCCTGTGAAGTTGACTGGTGATATAAGACAAGTACATTTACTGAAATTCTCTCCGCACACACAAGCATGAAAAGAAATGAAAATTCAAACTATGGAACATCGATCAATCATTCGATCGATCACTGATTAGTTTGGTTTTGTGTTTAGTCTAGATGCAGCTGTTGATGAATAACATTAAACTAAATGATATCTCTGTTTTCTTTCTGGGTTGGACCAATTAAATCACTCGGTTGTTACGAGGAAATCATTAATAAATGAGATAAAATAAAGAGCGACCACAGCTTCGACACAGCTGCAGGTTTTCTGTTGTGGTTTCTGACAGTACACACAAAACATATCATCATCATCATCATCATAAAACAACAACAAATAAACACTGTTAATTTCCAGCAAAATCAAAAATAAATTACATTTCATCTACAAATAAAGAGCCAAAAATTAAGACAATAATTATGACACAAGAATCTAGAACATAAAGTGTTCTGCAGTTGATTGATATGTTTAAAGAACAGAAACAAGCTGTTCTCACTTCGTTGTCGAGACGGACCTCTGCAGCCGATGTTAATTTTTCACTCAGATGTCTGTGGTATTAAACTAAACTTTATACACGTTACCTTCACATTGAAAACAACAGTCTGAACGTTTGATAAACCCTCCTGTTCCCTGTCTGAGATAAATCCAGTGTTTCTGAGCAGGTTTAAAGTTTCATGTCT
>BRZM01000155.1:64169-181442 GCA_033238685.1 Lates japonicus | reverse complement strand
GTTATTCATATGTGGGAACAAAAGTAGAAGAATAAATGAATCAAAAATTAAAACAGGAGGACTTGAAAAGAAAAGATTTTGCAGCAACAGACGTAAAAATCATCCCATCAGACGAAGGACAGGATGAATGGGATGGGTGGGAGTAAACATGGTTAACTGAACCAATCTACCAGGTAGTGAGCAGTTACACGCTCCATCTGCTCCATCAAGATACTGGCATCACAAAATTTAGTGGAACGAGCACAAAGTGTTTTAGCTGCTAAACTAAGCTACTAGCTAACAGGAACCAAAATGTTTTACCTACTAAACTGAGTTTTCTGGGACTAGGGAATCAACTGAACCATTAGCTAACTTACTCCAATTTTTTTAGCCACTAAACTGTTATGGCCTGGGGAATAAACTTAACCTAACCTGACCTGAGCTGTTTTAGCTAATAAACTCGACAGTTAGCCAGTTTTAGTCGCTAAACTGCTAGCAAACAACTCCTGTGATAACTTAAACTAGCAGCTGAAATTAACAGTCAGCTTAATGAATTTTAGCTGCCAAACTGCTTGAATCAGTCACTTTTAGCAGCTAAAATGCCTTGTTAGCTAATTGGAACCAAACTTTTTAGCTACTAAACTAAATTATTAAGGACTGGTGAATAAACTAAATTGTTAAATAAACTGAACAAACTATTTTAGTTGCTACACTAATCAGTTAGCTCACCCGATTCAAAGTGTTTTAGTGACAAAATTGCTAGCTAACTGGAATTAATCAGTATTTGCTGTTAAATCAAACTTTTAAGCAACTTGAATAAAACATTTTAGCTGAACCAAGCCTAACGTAACCTAACCAAATGTTAGCTAACCTCATTCAAATCATCCAAGCTGTTAGCTAAATTGAATCAATCACTTTTAGCAGGTAATCTCAACTTAGATAACTGGGACCAAACTTGTTTAGCTGCTAAACTCAAGTGTTAGGGATGTCTTTAAACTAATGCCCACTTCAAACCAATTTTAGCTGCTAACCTGAATTAGCTGCTGCACCTGGCTGCTAGCTAACAGGCCACAGAGCAGAAAACGTCCTGGTCAACCTCAGACTTGGTGCTCGTTTCGCAAAATTTCACTGTATTGCCGCTTGTTAGCAGAGATCTGGAGATGATTGACCTGATTGTAGCTGGTGTAGATTTCACCTGTGAGGTTTCTGCTCAGCGCTGCAGGTGAGGGGGGGGGGGGCAGAAAGCAGTGCAGCGCAGGCAAAAAAGACCTCGTAATACTGAGAGTTTACCAGCGAGTAACTCTGGAAATCACAGCGTTCCTCTTCAGCTTTAACGCTTTGGCGTTAATTGCTCCAGTTACATACAAAATCTCAGGTGTGGAGGGTGGAGGAACCGAAATAAGAAGAAACAATAAAATAAAACAAGACTCTCCACATTGGATCTTGTGCACCCTCTCAGGACTGGACTGTAGCTCAAGGCACATTGATGAGGAACAAGTGTTTTCGTGCAATCTGATAACGTACGGATGAAAGAGAACGTTGTGGAAACCGAAAAAGCAGAACTGATCTGTTGATGAAGGAGTAGGAAGGAAGGAGGAAGGAGGAGAAATAAAAAAGAATGGATGCTGAGAAGCGAAGAGAGCTGGTTGTTTGAGAAGGAGAGCGATAGAAAAGGCCTTGACGGGGCCAAACTAATAGACGGCTGCTGGCAAGTGCCTGATGTTGGGTTTACAATATAGTGTCTTTATCTCACTAACTACATCATCTATGGAAAAAACTGTCACTAACACTAAAACATGCAGATTTTTTTTATTCTTTTTTTGTAAATTTTTCACTTAAATTCACTTTTGTTCGACGCTGGATGGTCGTAAGAGTGTGTGTGTATGAGTGTGTGTGCATGTGTGTGTGTGTATATATATATTTATATATATAGTATAGGAAAAGGAAAAACAAAACTGAAGTTTAATAAAATGGTAAGTTGCATGTGAAGCGCTCGGCTGTCTTGTCTATTTGTGGACGAAAGCTTCCAGAGAGTTACCCTCTGCTCTGCCTCTTTATCACTAAACCACACCCCCTGATTACACGCTCGCGGGCCATTGGCCAACTGCAGGAATAAGTGCTTTAGATTGGTGCAGGAGCTCTAGGAGACCCAGCCAATCGTTGGGCAGCCCGTTACCGGGTGGCACCCGTTTTTAAAAGATTATCTCGCCAACAGAAACCAGAGAAAATGTGATTACTTTTAAGTTTAAATTCAGTCGTTATTATATTTTCTCCTGATTTTTTTTTTCATCATGAGAAATTCAAATTTTTCTTTTTTTAAAAAGTAAAATGATGTGCTCATTAAAATAAGTTAATCGCTTAGCTTTTTTTTTCTTCTTTTAAACAAAATGAAAGCTGCAAGAAATGCTTTAAAAAATTTAAAATTATGATATTTCTTAAAGGGATTCTTGTTCTACCATGCTAACAGCTTTACAAGATGAACAAACAACAAATAATAAACAATAAAAGTGAATACAGCTCCCCTTATTTCTCACAAGACTATGGTTTCTAGTTCAACGCTGTGTTGTTGTCTTTTGTACCCCAATATTTTAGAGTCCCAGAGGTGTGAGCGGACTAGAAAGAAAAATATATATTTATATATACTTTTCAACAACTGTTTTCAACGAGCTATCTTACAAAGATATTTAACTATCCAACAGCTAGCCAACAAAATTGCACTTTCCTCATGATCAATATTCCACTGGTAAAGTTTTAGTCACTCGTCTCTCTCCTGTCTCTGCCTGCTTCGTTTTCGGACACCAGAGTTTTCTGCCCACCCCCTTTTTGCATGCTGTAGCTTCACCCAGGCTGGTGGATGGATAGAGGAGGAGGAAGAGGAGGAGGAGGAGGAGGAGGAAGAGGGACCGGCTGAAATGACGGCTAAGAGAGAAAAAAATCAATGAGCCATGAAGCCAAAGCCTCCCAGATAAACGAGCTTGGATCCACCAGTGTCTGGTCGCAACACTTCACATCAACAAACCCCTGCTTCCCCCACATTTAAACCCCCCCCACCCCCACCCCACCCAGGCCTCCCCATCACCTCCCATGGTTCATGTCATGCCGCCTCCACCTCCCTGTCAGGTCAGTTCACTCACGTTAAACAACTGGTCCCATGTCCTTGGAAAGAGCCTCCTCCTTTCCTGACCTGCCACCAACAGGCGGGGTCAAGATGGAGGGTGGAGTCCATCACAGGAGGTGTGTGAGGGCTCAGGTAAGTGGGTGGGAGGAGGCGAAGTGTTAGCTAATTAGTATCTGGTGAATAACACCTCTCTCTCCCCTTTGGGAAACCCTGACGCATCACGTCGTCCGTCCTCTGACAAACCAACCCCACCATCTAGATCCAACAGGATTGGGGGGGGTGTTGTACCACTGCGAGAGCTCTGTGATTCAGTCTTGTGGCGTTCCAGCAGAGGCTCAATCCCACCCCAACAAATTTTTCAGCGGTCTGGTTTCTGGGGGCGTGAGGGGGGCGGGGTGAGGGGTGAGGGGTGAGGGGAATCTGGCACACTATACGGGGCGTTGACATGAACCACATGTCTCCAGGGAAGTGGCGTACAGTTTACAGAGCGGGTGTTTGACACAGGGGTCGAGAGTCGTTTGATCCGCTGTAGCCATGCTGATGCTGCTGAGGTCTCTATGCAGGCGCTGGTGGGGGGCAGGTCAGGCAAGAGGTGGGGGGTGGGAGTGTTGGAGTTGGGCGGAGGGCAAGACAGGGCTCTGTGTCGCAGCTGGTGAGGTCAAAGGTGGAGGAGGCTGCAGCGATCCTCGTGCCAGGAGGTGGAGGGTGGAGGGCCTCTGGGTCCTTGTCCCAGGTACACTGTGGAGGAGGAGGGGAGGGAGTCAGGAGGAGGTGTCACTGGCGACCAGGGATGGATTGCTGAGCGCATAAATATGTAGAACTAATGGGAATTAGCAGATAAAAGTGAAATTTGCAAAATTGCAGGTTAGCCAGTGACAAGGAATTTAAATGTAGTTGAAATAAAAACATCTGCAGTAATCTTCGTTAAGATTTAAAGTAAATCATCCTGGTTCCCTCCACAAAAAAGCCAATGAATTTTCTTCACGTCTCCACACTAAACTTCAACTGGGTCATTTCATTTGGCTCTGACTCCTTCTACAAAGCCACTGTTCTTAGAAAGTTAGTGATAGTTTAGGCGTGGTAAGCATGAGGCTGTAAGGTGGACTGGTGAGTAGATGGGTTTTCGTATTAGCGTCCCCGACAACCTCTGGTCTCATTTAGACACTCGTTAGCAACCGCCTTTTTAGACAAATAAAAGCTTCGACATCAGGGTGGAGAGTTTACTGACCCATTTGTGTCGAGGAGAATAAAACCTGAAAATGTCTTGAGCTTGTGTTAAAACCACAGACCTTATTTCAGACATTTTAACCAGAAACACACTGACTTTGGGACGGCCAGACAGGAAGTGCTAACATGCAACATGCTAACTCACTTCCTGGTTTTGAAACAAATTCACAGACTGTAGGATCACACACAAAGTTAATGGGTGCAATACATTTTCCTCTGGAGTGAGAGACACATCTGGTAGGTTAAATATTCACTTAATGTTGCTCTGGAAGCTGAAATACTTCAGTGATCTAGAATCTAAATAAAACGAAAACTGTACTTTTACTTTTTGGGACAATTAGTTTAAAAATGTATAGTGAAAAATTTGTACTAAATGGTTTTGTTGTGTTTTTACATTCACAAACGTCTTCTCATAGGTTAGTTCTAACCTAACACAGATTTTAAAATTCTCCTGGACAATTTCAGTACCATTCACAATAAACCTGTTAGATTTTAATAGACATGAGCTTTTCTCGACCTGCAGGGCATAACACCACCTCAGACCTGAGATGCGGGACGTGATGCTTCTTCTGCCTTTGGGGTTGCGACACTTTCTCTCTGCACAATATCACCCATTACTGTGTGTGTGTGTGTGTGTGTGTGTATAATCCATCTCTCTGATGAGCGTGTCGATCGCCAAAGGTGCATCGTTCACGTTCATGAACCCCCCAACCCCCCACCCCCCGCTCTTCCTCCTCTTCTCGCTTGCCCATGAGTTCAAGTTCATCCCGCCTTACATCATGTCTGGACATAGGGACAACCAGGCGGCCAGACGTGTTCTACCGCCATCCAGGCAAGCATCACCATCCCACCCCTCCTCCTCCTTTTCTTCTTCACGTTCGTCCCCTCTCTCCATCCTTCCTCCTCCTCCTCCACCCGTCGCTCTGCGCTTCTTCTCACACACACACACACACACACACACACACTCTTCACCGACATTTAACAATTTAGAAAATAATAATGTTTTGAATGCTGAATGTAAAGTGGAAGTTTAATAAAACACATGGAGTGTGGTTTGTGTGTATCTCTCTCTCTCTGTATTATTGTGTTGCAGGGTTTCAGACCTCACTTTGCTCCTGTTCGTTTAGTTCTATTGCGGTGTGTGTTAGTGTGTGTGTGTGTGTGTGTGCAGTAGTGATGGGGGAGAGACTGGAAGGTTAGTTTTAATCAATACAACTTGCTGGCTGGGACTTTTCTGCCTCCTCCTCCCCTCTCCCTCCTCCTGTGTGTCCCGAGTCTCGGCCTCTCTCTCCCTCTCTCGCTCCCTGCACAGCTCTCCTCTGTCCTGAAGACTCCAGAAGATGGAAACTCTCCTGAGCCAGACAGTGTGTGTGTGTGGAGTAATGTACCACCTGAGGCTGATGCTGACAGCTGTGATTCAGACTGTAGATACTCATCACACACACACAGACAGAAGGGAGGAGGAGGAAGAGAGAGAAAGATGGAGAGTTTACAGATGGAGGGTTTCTGTCGAACATGCAAATTTTAACAGAATTTCCTGACGCCAAAAGAAAATGTGATTTAATAAATTGTTGTACAAATATTAAGGTTGGTTTGTTAAAGTGGCGCTGCGATTGAAACCAGAGTAGAAGAAAAAAGGTGGCTGATGCAAACACCTACAGACTGAAAGGAGCGAGAAATTTAAGGATCAATCCTGGTGTTTTCATATTCTGAGCGATAATCCTCCATCTGATCAGAGTCACTCAGGTCGATGATCTGATGGTTGTAAAGATAGTCTTGTCAGATTCTCACATGGTGTGAGGTGTGTTGCAGACTTTCTCTCCTGATCTGCTCTGGCGTCCTCAATACTGCTGGAGCAGGCAGCCGTGGCGTAAACGAAGGCGTACGCACAACCGACAAAGAGGCGTGGTGAAATCGGCCATGTCTGATGTGGTCAGATGTGCGATTGTTCAAGTCAGACTCTGGTTGTTGAGTGGTGAATCTGTTGGTGGTGTGTGGTGTGGCTCTGACTGAAATAGCGTAGCCATCTTGATACAACTGTGGAATAAACACAGTGGGTTAAATACACCAGAATCTGTAAACTCGCTGCTTCGGTTTGTGGTCTGCAAGATTTCCAACTGACTGAAGCTGATGAAGCAGTGATTGAGGCTGTTCCAGAGCCCTGAAGGATTTGATGTGTTTATGTTTACACAGGTTTCCCATTGCATATCTACACATTTCAAGCAGCAAACATGTTTTTATAGAAAGAAAAAACAAAATGCTAAAAATTTCAAATTCTGGATAAAACTGAAACTATTTACTGGATATTGTGTGAAATAGAGTATTAAATAAATTGCTCCCCAAGCAGCATGAGCGTCTTAAACCACAGCGAGTAGAAGAAATATTTACTTTATTTCTAATTTGCTGATTTTTATTAAAATCAACCTCACCTCTCTCTCTCTCTGTCTGATAGTGTTTCTATGTCTCTGCTTGACCTGTCTAGGTCTGGAGTCAGCACTTCACACAAGACACACACCTGTAACACACACTGTGGGTGGGTCATGGAGTGGGCGTGGTGTTTTACTAGTGTGTGTGTTTCACCTTGAAGAGACACACACATGTCAGTCAGGTCATGTCTGTCTGTTGTGGTGTGTGTGTGTGTGTGTGTGTTGGTTAGCTGTGATTGCCAACTCCCTCCCCCTCCCCTCCATCTTGTCTCCACTTGGAGGCAGCCGCCACCGTATACGGCAGCCACCCACGCCCGCGGCTGACCGTGTGGGCACATTGCCGCTCTCACTGATACCAGTGCCATCTGCCCCCCAAACACACACACACACAGGAATGCAGACTGTCAGGTTGGTCTCCATGGCGATGGCAGGAGGAGGGAGTGTTTACTGTACTGTCCGTGCTTCGCTCTCCAACAGAAGCTGAATGTCGACCACATACGGTGACTTTTGTTCCCTGTCTCTATGTGTGTGTGTGTTATGTTGATTTTGTGTGTCTGTGTGTATTATTATTATTGTGTGTGTGCAATAGCATTCACATCTGTAGTTTTATACGACCTCAGACCATCTGATATAAAGTGTCCTCCATTCCTACGAAAATCTCAATTCCCAATGCAAACTCACATCTCCTCAGCTTTCCAAAAATGTTCTGACTTTTTATAACGTCTCTACACAAACATCAAACAAAAATGTCCCTGATAAAACAGAACTGTCCTCCTTCTAACCAGCTCGAACTTTCAAATGTCCCCATGTTTCCAAAAATATCCTCAGTAATTTCTCTTCAACCTAAACTTATCAGGTCCTTACTTTGTTAAATGCACATAATGATCTAACTTTCTAAATTAGTCCATATTTTCTAAAAAGCTCCACCTTCTCAAAATGTTCCATCTTTCCAAAAAACATTCTCACTTTCTAAAAATATCCTGAGTTTTTCTTCACATTTCAAGCGATGTCTTCAATCTGAAAACTGTCCTCACTTTTGAAAAATGTCTTTATGTCCCAGAAATGTCCTCAGTTCTTTCAACTGTCTGCAGAATGTCAACAATCACCAAAAACTTTTCTGTCCTGAGGTTAAAATTGTTCCACACTTTCCAAAATATTACATTTCTAAAATGTCCTGACTTCGATGTCCGTTTTCTCTGTCCAGATGTTTCTAACTGCTAAAATGTGTAGCTTTTCAAAATGTCCCTAACTTGCAAAAGTCTCTCGCTAAAACGTCTTCTTTACGAAAATGTTCACACACGTTAATAAAATACCCTCAACTTAAAAACATCTACCCGTCCCAATCTTCTCTTTTCTCCAGATGTTTCTAACTTTACTACAAATGTCCTCTTTCCAAGACAAAAAAATCTCACTTTATAAAATGGTCCTCAAATTGAATTTGACCTCTGACCTTTACATTAAAATGATTTCTACAAAGATAATGTTGTTTCTTTGTAGATTTTTGAAAAAAGTAAAATGAATGGAGAGAAAAGAGAGAAAGAGAAAAGAGAAAGAAGCGGCGTCCCAGAGACGGAGGAAGAATAAATAACAGTCTGTTTCTAGCAGCGGTGACAAACACCTAGCTCATGTCTTGGGGTGTGAGTGTATGAGTGTGCATGATGTGTGTGTGTGTGTGTGTGTGTGTGTGTGTGTGTGTGGGTGGCTTGCAGTGAGCAGGGCTGTGGGTTATTGACTCTGTCACAGGCCAGCGCAGCGCACGCCACCTAAAACTAATCAAACATGTCTCGATTGTCCAACAACAGGATCCCACCTCACTGTCATCTGAGTGTGTGTGTGTGTGTGTGTGTGTGTGTGTGATGGAGTTAAGTCAAAGGCTGCCCAATCGTTACATGCAATCAGCTGGCAAACAGACCCCACAATACTGCACACACACACACACACACACACACACACAGTATTCTGTTAAATGTGGATGTTGCATTCACCCTGACCACCTGCTCTATTGTAAGCTGAAGTGCTGCTTTTTGTTTACAAGTGTTTCCCCATCCTGCTCCCTGGTTAGCTGTCAGACATTCTGGTTGGCACTTTAACCTGCTGTTAACCCGTGGAAGAGCGATGCTTCAGGCTCTGTTAGCAGTTACCTGACTGGTTAAACTGACAATGGGGCGATCTCTGGTCTTAGAAATACAAATACACACCACTGTCATGCGAAACTGGAAGAGACAAACACAGGCTGGACACACAAGATTCTGTGTTTGTCTGCTGTAAAGAACCAGAGTAAATGTAGCACCAACAACACATGTTTAAAATCTGTGTAAAGCGTTAGCTGTGTAAACAACTAAATCTATTCAGTGTCATTCTCCTGCTTCCTGAAGAGGAACAGAAGAGAATGGTTCAAATTTTAAATGAATGAGGAAAAATTTGATGCTACTTATGCAGCTAACCTAGCTAACGTTACATCTTTGTGTTTCAGTTGTCAGTCACAGAAAAGTGACAGCTGGAAACATATCGAAAGATGTGGCTCAAACAGAAAACACCTGTAAAACCCTGAGCTGATATCAGGGGGACCAGCTGCTACAGTGGGTGCTAATATTTAGCTATGCGTTAACGAAATCAACTGAGCAGATCCAGGATATTAGAAGTCTACATCCATGAGCTCAGGTCTGAGTGTGTGTTACTGTATGGTTGCTGAGGGATGTTAAAGCCGGGGTCTGGGTCCGGCTGACGAACCGCTGGGCTGGAGATGTGGTGGGGGTGGAGTAGGCACTGCTGGGCACATAAGGCGCCAGACCCGCCTCCTGGTCCAACACCTCAGACCAGACTCAAAAATATCCTCATGAAACCAGCTCCAGGATGTGTTTAGCCTGAAAGCAGCACCAAAGACTGGAAACAAAGGGAAACTGTTAGCATGCACTCTGTGGGAGAATAAAGTTTAGATCTAGGTCACAAAGATTTATTTTCCTCCTTGATATTAAAGTAAATCTAGACTTCCTCATCTCCAGGATGAAACCAACAAAAACAGGAGCATTAAATATAAATATATACTTGTTCACGTGTTGATGGTGTGGGGAGGATTAAATATTTTGGCACCGGCACAAATCTGTTTGCCAGTGACAGAAATGAAATCTTTGAAACCCCTGAAGTGAAATTTAATCCAAACACAACCGACTCCTCCTCACAGATTAGGGCATTTGTTTGGGTTTGAAGTAAATATCAGATTAATAATTAAAGCATTTATTTTAGTTTTTTTGTGTTGTTGTTGTGGGGGCGTTTTAGCCTCCGGAAACATAAAATACTTAATCTGCAGTAAAGTTAAGTATAATGTTATAATTAGTCCTGTGTGTGTGTGTGTGGACTCACTGGGTGAGGTGGGTGGAGATTGCCTCCCCTCGGTGGAGGAGGTGGAGAGCGGCTTGAGCGTCGGCCAGACGGGACGGGAGGCGGGCCATCGGGGAGGCGGAGGGAGGAGGCAGCATGGGCGTCGGCAGGGAAAGGGTTGTGGACCTTTCCTGGGGCCTTCCTGGCTAGGCTGAGAAGGCGAGGAGGGGACACAGGTACAAACCATTAAACAGAAACCACCCTATTGACTTATTTACACTGAAAAAACACATCAACAGGTAGGTCACATATGGTTTCACCTGTAACAATAACCCTCTACTGTCCTTTAGTGTGTGTGTGTGTGTCCAGCAATTTCCAGGCGGTCACAAGAATTCTGCTGCCGCTCTGCATTTATCCTGCTAATCTATAAGCATAATACAGCACCTCGCCTCCCACCTCTCTGCCTCCTCTGTCTCTGACTCTTTTCTTTCCCTCTGCACTGAAACCCATTGGGTGTGTCCTCACACCTGTTCACAGATCTGTGTTACATAGGGTTTCAGCCGACTACTTTCTGTTTCAAGTCCTGTCTTTTTATAACGTTATAACTAAATCCTAAACCAGATGATTTTTCACCTGACATCCTGCACCCAGCTCAAAAAGCGTCACAAAAGAAACATCGATTTTAACATGAAATTGTTTTATTTAGTGTTTTTACCTATTTTAAATACTTGGTCATTTGTTTTAGAAGGAGACCTCTGAGGAGAACTCAGCTCTGAACATCAACACAAGAGAATCTGAGCTAAAAACAAGCTAGGCTAATCTTAGCAGCTCAGCTAGCTGAGCAGGCGCTGATTTTAACGTGAAATAGTTTTATTCTGTATTTTACTCATTTTAATCACTGAGTCTGTTTGTTTGGGAGGAGATATGTGGAGAATTCAGCTCCCAGTAAAATGCAAACAATATTTTACTTTGGGAGTTAAAACCCAGCTAAGAGCGAGACTATCATTTGGTTTGAACCAATTCTTGCTTTCTTGAGAGGCCTGGAGGCAGCCTTTATTGTGGTTTCAGAAGCCTGGTCTTCTTCTTAAAACTGTGTGGTTCTCTGTGTAACAGAGGCATGTTGTACATGTTGCACTGATGAAGTAGTGCTGTGGAAATGGACGGATTCTACAGAACCCCGTGAGGTTATTAACTTGGCAAACCATCAGGTTTTGTTCACTTGTCCAATGTTCTGCTGAGAGGCCATCCGGGTCCCTTGATTGCGTCTGGACTGTAGATGATCAAGCGTCACCTGTCAGTGAACAATCTCTCTTAGCTCTTTACTTAAAGGCGTTTAAAGTCACTGAGAAAAGGATTTAAAATCATCAGAACTGTTCAGGCAGAAACCTCAGTGTCTGCCTTTAAATCATCTCTAAAAACTTTAAACAAACGACTTTAGCATAATTATTAATTAAGGCGTTTATCGAGTTTATTTATATGTTACTTTAACTGTTTTGTATTGTTTGTTTATTCGACTTGATTTAAAGTTTACTGTTGTTTTATTTGTGCTTCCTCATGGAAGCAGTTGTTTTTGAAGATGCTAAATAAATAAAATAATAATAGTATTATTATTATTCATATATTATTTTTACTATAAACTTTATTTTGTGTGGTGAAATCTTCAAATCATGTTTCAGGACAAATGTGTTCAGAGCTCAGTCCACATCAGGTCAGTTTTTTACCATGTGCAAAAAATAAAAAACACAACAGACTGTGTGTGTGTGTGTGTGTGTGGTAGGGGTGGTGGGGGTGTGATTCAGTGTCTGAACACAGATATATCAACTATCTCACTGCAGAGGCCACACACACACACACACACACACACACACACACACACACACACACACACTCCACTCTGCAGTGTTTTCTATACTACAAACAGATACTGATCCCACCTTTACAGAGGCTGACTAATCCAGATATTGATATTTATTATTTATTGGATTGTAAGTGTTATTGTCTCTGTTGGTTGTGTGTGTGTGGGTGTGTTGATGCTTCGTTGAAACCCACCATTGCTAACAGGCGAGGTCAGGACAGACCAGTTGGACGAACTCCTTGGCGTCTCCTGCGGATGATGCAGTGGCGGGTGGGAATGAGGCCAGGCTGCTGCAGGATGGGGGAGGGAGATGGAGCTGGAGGGGCGTGGGGGCTCGCTGTGAGGGGAAAGGAGGAGAGAAACAGAGAAAATTATTAAGGTAAGAGGGAGAGTTGGGAGAGCGGTGGGGAGTTAATTGAGGAGGAGGGAGGGGAGGAGGGGGAGAGAGGAGATTTAAGTTGATTAAAGGCGTGGCCTAACTTGTACGAATACGATAGCGGACACAGGCGACAGATGAAACCATGACAATGAACCATGATACTAATCAAACTCCTTCCTCTCCACCTCCTCTCCTCTCCTCCCCATTCCCCCTCCTCCTTGCCTCTCTCCTCCTCCTCATTTCACTCTCCCTTCTCTCTTCCTGTTTCCTTCTTTCTCCTCTCCTCTCTTGTTTCCTCCTCTCCTCTCCTCTCCTCTCTTCCTCTCCTCTCTTTCCTCTCCTCTCCTCCTCCTCTCCTCTCCTCTCTTCTCCTTCCCTCTTTCCTCCCCTCCTCTCCTCCTCTAATCTAATTAAACCTCTAATTGGTCTAATATTCTCTGATTGCTAGATTTGGTGGGTAGAGGCCTCGTTGAGACTGTGATGTATAGGCTCTGAGAGATGAGGCAGAGGGAGAGGGGGAGGCAGAAGAGAGACATTAAGTAGTAGAGACAGGAGAGGATGAAGAGACTTCAAGAGTAAAAGAGAGAGAGAGAGAGAGAGGATGGAGGAGGAGAGTTAAACTGCACTAATTCCTTAAAGTCTGCTGTGATTTATCACTCTGACAATACCACACTGACGAGAGAGAGTGTGTTTTGTGTGAGAATGTGTGTGTGGGGTGGGTGTGTGTGTGTGGTGTGTGGTGGGTGGGTGCGTATGGCCTCTCTTGATGATGTGTTTACAGTGATCGTTGGATGGATGGCTCTGCCCTCACACACACAATCCTGGTGTGTGTGTGTGTGTGTGTGTGTGTGTGTGCGATAATAGAGGTCCTAATTTGGCATGTACAGCCACCTGTGTGTGTTTATGGGCTAGGTTGTGTTACATGGATAAATTGTTGTGTATTTTTTGCTAATGAAACAACTTTTCGGATTTTTAGAGCGACAGCATCTCTGTTTGTAAAAGACAAGGCTGTAAACACACTGGACGTCTCGGGCTTCAGATGCTGGAATGAAACATGCATGGGAGCCGATAAAGACTAGATCATGCGCTCCTTGCCCCGCCCCTCAATTTACCTCTTTATGTGAAAACAGTGACAGAAATCCGAAATCAAAACCACCGATCGACATTGTTAAAAAAGAGAGAGTAGAAATCGTGACTGCAAAAAATATTAAAATAAAGCAAAAAAACAATAAAAAGATTTTTTGATGCTTGTGTTTTCATTTTCAGTGAAACATTTTAAAAACTTTTCAAACAAATATTTCATTGTCAATGTTTCTTTTTATCAGTTTGAGTTTTTCTGACAAATTTTATTTTTTGGAGTCAAGTTGTTAATGTCACTGTTCTGGCCTCAAGCGCTCCATGGTGTTTTGGGTTTAGAACTGAGCATGACCAAGACACAAATTTTATGTCTGCAGTGTTTCCTGTGAAAATGATTGTTGCTATAAAATTTGTAATTAACATTAAGTAGTTTAACTACTTAGTTAGAGTATGTAACTTTTAAATATTTTATTTAGGTTGGACAATTTCACTTTACCCTTCAGTTCATCGTAAAATTCTAATTTAAAATTATTAAATTCAAATTATATGATTTTCACTGAGCAGGAAAATGTAATCTGAAAAGTAACTGTAGCTGTCAGACGTATGGTGGAGTAAAGCGTCCAATATTTGTGTAAGAATATAAGATTCTTAAAATTGGAAACACTCAGGTAAAGTACCTTGAATACAGTACTGGAGTAAATATTGTAGTTACACATTCACACTCTGGAAGAGTTACAAAATAATCAGCTGTTAAATGGGCTAACGAGAGTCACAGAGGTCACTACGGGTCTGAGGTCACTGGGTCACAGGTGTTTGGTCTCTCTGCAGAGCAAATCTGATATAAGTCACTAACAGGTCCGTCTTTAGACAAAAGCGAAGGAGACTTGGCGTGTGTGTGTGTGTGAGGTGTGTGAGGAGTGTGTGTGTGTGTGTGTGTGTGTTTGTGTGTGGTATGGGGACCGGCGTATAGCAGCCAGACACAGAAAAAAGGCAGGATTAGTTCCACTTTGCCAAATTGCCCCATAAACTGCCTCAGACGCCCTCCCTCCTCCCCCACTTCTCCTCCTCTCCCTCCCTCCCACTCCCTCCCCCACTTCTCCTCCTCCTCCTCCCTCCCACTTCTCCTCCTCCTCCTCCTCCCTCCTCCCTCCCATCCTCCTCCTCCTCCCTCCTTCCCTCCTCCCTCCTCCGCCGTCTCTCCCCTGCCAGCACCAGAAGATATTTGCCATGGGGTGGATTGATAAATGATGAGGAGGAGAAGAGTTTAAAACAGCAGAGCTCCTTCATTTGCACTGGAGGAGGAAAAGGAGGAGGAGGAGGAAAGGGAGGAGAGAGGTGAAGGATGAGTAGGGAAAGAAGGATGGAGGAGAAGGAGGATGATGGGAAGATCTAGAGAAAGAGGAGGAGGAGGAAAGAGATGAGAGGTGAAGGAGAGAAAAGGAGGAGGAGGAGATGGGAGAAGAGGAGGAGGAGGAGGAGAGAACCCGTCACTGTGAGGGAGAGGATGATGGTGAAGGTAAAGATGGAGGAGAGGAGGAGAAGGGAGACCAGGAGGAGCTAAGATGGAGGTGGACTGAAGGAAACTCAGGCAGTCAGATCTGAGGGCGTCAGCGACACAGATTAGTTTATTTTGAAAAGACAGGGTGACACAGGAAGTTGTCAGGGCCACTCTACCTTTAAACCCTGAGGAGGAACCACCTCGATCCTCTAATCTGCTGCAACACCAGCAGAAGTTCCGATTTCCTCCACAGAGAAGCGGGAAAACATCCAGGAGTAAACAACATACGACAGATTAGGAGTCTTCACGGAAGGTCCTCCAGGATCCTGGTCTGGTCTGAGTCTGGGCTAAATCCTCCTGTTTTGAGTAAACTCCCTGGTTTTGTTATTATGGTTTGTTGGACTTTTTAAACTGGAGGAACCAGGAACTAAAGGTCCCTCATTGGGCCCATGGTTCCCAGAACAGGTAAACCCTCAGTTCTAGTCAGGTCTGACAGGAGTCTGTTGTATACATGCTGGTCTCAGGTCTGCTCTGGTTTTTTATACTTTTTATTTCTTGACTTTATTCATTCACCGACATTGTCCGTTGCCTGTAACAACCTGCCAGACTGATTTCTCTGAGACTTAATTAGAGTTTTCAGGATACTAAGCCACAATAAAAAGTCTCTACCGTTAGCTTTGTTAGCGTCGGGCAGGTCTGCCACCGTCATGATGTGGTGGGCAGGTGGGCGAAGCAGGTGGTGACGTGATTAGCTAAATTTAATGGCTCAAACTTTATTTTTCTTCATTGGTTTAAAATTTAGATAATTTTTGGACTCTGATGTAACGACAACTTTGGGACAGCAGAGATGCAGAGATACAGCCCAGTTGACACTGCTGATGTTCAGTTAGTTGGCTGTTGATCAGCCTCTATGAGTCAGAATGACACGCATTTGCAGTGATGCGGTTGGTCTGACAGGGGCTGTATGGGCGCATCCACAATGCCACAACATTTAAGTTTCAGTTTCAAAATGGCACAAGATTTAATCAGTCCATCCAACGCTGGTGTTGTACAAAATTCAGGGTATCTCAAGTGTGACTGAGATATCATTAAAGGAATGGGAATGAGGACGATGTGGAAACATGGCTGACTTATTCGGCCTTCTCACTGAGCCTTTGGCTTTGTTTTGGACGTTTAGAAACTAAGGAAAATAAGATGAATCGAAGGAGAAGTGAGGCAGATATTTCTTCTTCACTCTTCAGCTCTCATCATGGTTCCACTGAAATCTGTATCTATATGTGCAGTGGGAGGCTCACTCTGCCAGAGAGTGTGACCAAGGTGAGATGGAGGATCACACTCCTACCTCAGTACCCTCTCCCCTTTGATTCATACCTCTGGAGTACAGATGCCTAGGTGATGGACCGCTGCACAACCTGCTTTTCACCTCCCTCCTCTCCCTCCCCCCTTGCCTCCCATCTACCTGGCAGCTCACAAAAAACTCTGTGGGCATCTCTTGCCGTCAGCTCACTGCTGATCCTTGGTCTGAGGCAGGTCTGGGGCTTTACAGCTACGGAGGAGGAAGAGGGAGGAGGGAGGACTGCTGGAGGTGGATTTAATCTTATCAGCATCAGTGCTTCTTAAACAACTGCTGACAGGCCTCCTGGTGGCGGGTAAATATGACCAGCACGGCGAGTGGGGGAGGGAGCAGGTCGGACATGCAGGCACACTGCAGTTCGACTCTCAAGCTTAAAACTATGTGAAAACTCATTTAATTTGTGACTATAAGATGAATATCTATGAACTCCCAATTGCTTACAGGAGGAAAACACTGCAAATTCGATTCTGACTCTGTTTTTATTCTCTATCACTGCATGCGTCACACCTGGCAACTGTCAAATGCCTGAGGACTGAGGCTTTGTTCCTCTGCAGAACTCTAAATAATCCCATCACTAGCGTGTGGACGCTAAGCATTTTCTGGTGGTTATCAACCTGATCACTGGCTTAAAAACACCCATGCATTCGTTTTTGACTTCTTCCTTTTCACGTGTGCGAGAACAGGCCACGTTAATCTGGGCCAGTCTGGTACCCATCTTTGTTACAGAGAACTGTATTTTAGAATATATTTGGTAAAACAAGTAGTTGTAATCCTTTTCTAATCTAGTTATATAAAACTATTCTTTTAGTTATGACTTCTGTAATTGTGGTTTTGATCATATGGTTTCAAATGCAGTGAGAGAACATTGAGCTATTCTGGGGTTATTCTTCAATAATAAATTCAAAATCTAAACATATATTATGAGATGCTTATATAATAGGTACCACTAACACTATTTTGACTTCTTGTCTCTCTACCTGCTGTATTTGTTATAAGGTGGAACATAATGGAGCTGCTTACACATTTTATGATCCAAAATCCTAGAAAGGAGTGGCCAGAATGGATTTGCCTGATAGAGAAAGTGATAGAACCAGCAGGCCTTGGGGTTAGCTACTTTGACCTGTCAGGTGCAGTCCAAAAGCACCTCTAACTGTGTCTCACCCCTTCAGGTTTGCTGCAACTAGCAGTTCAAATATAAAGGTGTTTTGAACCTGTGGATTATGTGGTGCAACTAATAGTCTTGAGACTGGGCTCCTGGGCCTGGCTTTGCGGACCTGGATTCATGATCTCAGATCTGTTTCTGCTCTTAGTCCTGCCTCCAGCTCAGGTGGTTTTCTCATAATGTGGTACAGCAATGGCAGAGATGCAGGCAGACCGAACTTCATCCTTTGATCTGGTGAGCGCCATTGCCGACGCTTGGAATATCCCTCAGTAAAGTTAGACTAGCAAGACTGTTGAAGTTCGACATTTTAAAAGTGATTGGGCTTTTGGCTCTGCAACAAGATAGGAGACTGGACTTCAAACATCAAAGTCATCATTTCCTATTGGAGGATATTGTTTATTTTATTAGTCAGTGAACTGTATCATCTCAGACCCAACATCGTTTTCAGTCAGTTGCATTTGATATATTGGAGGCTGGTCATGAATCAAACCAGATGGATCTTTTCGTGATCTTATCTGGATGTGTGGGTGGTTAGCATCATAACCCTGCTTACAAAAACAGTTGTTCCTTGATCCGAAAGATGACAATATCCTCACAGCTTCATACATATTTGATAAAACAATATGTATCTGAGCTGGTACCAATTTCAATTCTTTACGGTAGAACACCAGATACTTGTCAGGGCGTTCAGGGTCCATGAAATATTGAAAATTTAGACTGCAGAAAGTGATGAAAAGACATTGTCTGACATATACCATGGAGGTGGGGTGGTGATGCCTATGACATAATAAAAGAAATTAGGTATTAGCTGCCATCGAAGACTCTGATTACTATTATTATACCTATTTCATTCTAAAGATGCTCATCCTCAGATAGTTCAAGTTCTTCCTATATAAATTTTGGACAGTTTAGATAGTAGTTGTTTTGCATCCATTTACATTTTAAAAGCAGAATATTCAGATGAAAAGGAAAAAACAAGACTTCAGGCGGGCCGGTCTTCTACTCCTTGGAAGATTTGAAATAAGTTTAAAATAAAGTCTCGTCATTTATGATTAACCAACTCAGTCAGACATGACAGTCAGCACTGAGGTGAGCTGGAAATCGTCTTCGAAGTCCAGTCCGTTGAGCATCCAGGCGTCCTTTGCGGCTCAGCTAGGAGTGGGCAACTAGAAATTTAAAGACTGCTGCTGGAAAATTTGGAAGTAAATTATGAGATCTTAAACTTTTTGAATTAACGAAAGATTACAACGTAGGATAAAAATTCGATACATTTTCCTGAAAACGCCACGCTGTTTAGTTTCTATAAAAGGGGATCAATTCAAGGGTTCGGATGCCTCTTAGGTCCGAAGTCTCTCTTCTGCGCTGCCTGGTGGGATTACCCAGCTGCCCCAAACACAGACGGGCGATAGCATCACCGAAGCCTGTGAGTTTATTTATGGTACATGGTTTTAGCTGGCTAATATTTTCTAGTGTTGCTTGCTAATCCTGCGATCAGTATGTAGGCTTCACCTTGTGGGTGGATAATCATTCATCCATGCAGGGCTAGATGTTTCAATCGTCATTGGTAATTAAGCCGACTAACAGAACATGTGCTGGATCACACAGCGTAGCTAAGTTACAACTAAACCTTCTTGCCCTCAGCTCTGTAACATTGCCACCACGCAGGCTGGTTCATGACCACAGGTGTGTGCGCCATAAGAGTTTTTGGATTTCTCCAACGACGTTGAAACAAACAAAACATGAATCATTCAAACCACCGTCCTGTTGTTATGAACTCAGTGGAAAAAGTTAAATATAACAACAACAAAAAGAAACAAGAGCTTTGAAGTCAATCTATTGCAGTTGAAACCAGATAAGCTTATAGATGAAGCATCCTCACTCTTTATTCCTGGTCCCTCACTATATACCTCCTCCCCTCCCTCTATCATCCCTGAAACACGGTTCTTGCTCAGTTACTGACACATTTAATTATATAATATAGGGTTTGTCTCCTTGAATTGGGTGAAACCTGGCAGGCTGATTTATCGTTGGCTAGTTGTCGGTTTTACCACTTCGATGGGTTTTTTTCTTCTATGGCTTCCTCAGGATGAGTGGTTGTGCCGAGCAAGTTGTCTCTCATGGGTAATTAACAACCCTTCTTTGGAATCAAATGCAGAAGTTTCAATAGCTGCTGAACTCAGACTTAAAGTCATCAAAACCATAGTTCATCTGATATCCAGCAGAAACTCTAGGAGGAAGGAACCCCAGATAGGTTTGAGTAAGTTTATAACAGCCGCTTCTGGGAAGAGTTATGGGTAATATACACCAGCATAACAGTGTTTCTTTTGCTTCAGAAGTGATGCTCTGTCTTTGATCAGGCGTGCGGGAGGCATGATGGTGGCCATGCCAGCAGGATGCTGGACACTAACAGCGGTATGCTGCTTGGTCCTGCTCTAAATCGACAGCTGAGCTATACACATCACAGATAGTGTTGGCGGCGGCCCATGGACCGCTGAGGATTTGTCACCTGGCTGAGCCACGGCCGAGAAGAGCCGGCGTCTTATCCTGCTGACATATAGCTTCAATCAGGAGGCGGGGAAAAAATCTACAACATATAACAGGAGAAAGAGCAGTGAGCAGCAGCACAGGCTACAGACACACAGAGGGGAATCATATGGGAAGCAATCGAGTTCAGGTCTAATCAGTCTCCACCTCCACTGAACAAGTCCCTAACTAGACAAGTCACCTTAAACACAAACAAGTCACATAGCCTGAACAAGTCACCTGAACCGTCCATTTTCTGATCACCTCACCTGATTCCTGTTCAGTCAGGATTCTGGTAAACCCTTCAGTCATTGGCCCAGGTGCAAACAACCTCAGGACTAAATCTTTAAAGTCTTTGAGTCTTGAAAAACTAAAAACTATGATGAGCATTTCGCGCTACTTGAGAGCCAGATGAGTTAGAGTTTTGCTTTTTTTCTAGATGGTTCAGGTTTATCAACAGGTCTGAGTAAGTTTTTAGATGAAAAGTGTTGATAGTAAACCGTCATACTCATTCCTATCTGCAGGTCTGTGACCAGCAACCTCCAATTTCCATCACTGTCATTCAAGCACAGCAGCTATCAAGTGCTATAGAAACGATCTTGGCCGTCGGTCAGCATGTGGCGAAACACAGGGCTAGCCCGCTGACATCACACACAACTATTTAAAGACTTCATATTTAATATGTAAGTAAATGTTAGTGAAGGAGATCAGCTCCTCCACAGTATTGAGATCCTGAGAGTTGTTTTAGACCAGATCGGGATATATATTATCTCTAGCAATATACAGATTTCACCCTGGGGTAGTTATGTACTGGCTCATTCAAGCTGTACATATTCAGGAGTTCTTTCGTCCATTAGAAGCTCATGACCATGGGGTGAGCCAGACATTGAATCAACATAGTGATCAAAACCAATCTTCTTCAGTTCTAATTTCGCCACAGAATTCGTTCAGTAGGTATCACGATAGCTACTATGAAAGTCACACAATAACTAAACAAACTAACGAATTGGGCAGTAGTATTCCAGCGAAGCCTTCTATTTCTGCTCCTTAAAATTCCTGTTTTATGTGAGTCTAGTAGTAATGTACAGTGTTTGAGGTTTACTGGACCTGCAAAATCAGACCGGATTCCAAAATCCTGGGAGTTTATCGCTAAGTTTCACATCTGTTGTTTTCTCCCAGAGGTTGTTTTTCCTCTCTCTGTTTTTCCAGAGCAGAAGGTAGAAAAGAATCCCATCCATATCAGCTATTATTCTAGAGAAAGTTGGGTAAAAACTGGATTTATTTATTACAACTATATAAGTAAACTTCTGTCATAATCTATTATTGAATCTCTTTTAAAAATGTGAGTTGTTGTTTGGACATCACTTTCTTTAGGCCTGATGAAAAGCAGTATAACTCTGAAAACAGAAGTCAATCCTTCAAAGGCTGCGGCTCTGGCGGCACCAAACAGTGCAGCTGGCGGCAACAGTAGTAGATGTATCAGCGACTGTTGGCGTGGCGTCGTATTGCCATCCATTACGAAACTGGCGCCAAAACTCAGCAGTCAGGTAGTCTTTGTAAATCTCTCCAGTCTGTTTCAGTCGTCTGCTCATTTGCTCACCATTTGGCAAAGGCATGAATCTTTAAATATTATTCAACTGCGAGGCTGCGGGATTATTACTGATTTCTAACCCTGGTAGTTTATCCTCCTCCAATGAACATATTCAAATAAATTTCTGAGAAAGTTTATTAAAATCATAAATACAGTCTAATATTAATTCTTGTCAGTTCTCAGCAAAACTATATAGTGATCTCGACAGATTTAAAATAATTATTTGGATGTGGTACAATTAATTGTAATGATGCTAAAGACTGGATGGTGTCTCAGTTTGGGCATTTCAGAACAATGCCTTTCGATCATTTTGTACAAATATTGATCTCAGCAGATATAATATAAGTATATGAACTATTTGATCAGACACAGATGGTGAACAGGTCAGGTGAGCTGCATTGTTTGCAGTGTGATTTTAGTTGTTTGACGTCATTCATTTGAGAGAACAAGACAGACTGGAGATGCTTTACTGTATAAGATGAACTGTGGAGAATCCAGGGACTGGCCAAAATGCAGCCACTGAAGAATTGTGATGTCTCCTCAAATCAAAGCTTTAACAAAGGCAGCGTAGTTTAATGACGTTATACAGGGCTGTGGTTGTGACTGCTGCTGATGTTAGCTCAGCTCGTTTCTGACTCCTTCCAGATCAGTGGATTTCAAACTGAATGGCTAATTCAAAACCAGGCGAAACGCTGGGAGAAAACAGTTTCATGCTTTAAAAATCACGGAATTTTACTGCTGCTAACGTTTGTTCAAACTGTTTCTTTATGAGAACCTCAGTCCAGGCGACCAGCGGCTAAATCCTTCATCTGTTTAAAACCACAAGATCAAAGTCCATCTTCAACATTCGCCCGACTAGATAAAAGTTAATTTTGGCCTTCGATGACACAACACTGGCCCATGCCAAAAGTATGATGCCGGTAGCTGGTGACCGATGATGGGTGTTACTTTGATTGAGTAAGATTAGAAAATCACCGGCAGGAAATCAAGAACTCAACTCAGCGACATAGATCAGGGTCCAGTGAAGCAGACGGTTAAGTCCACAATTAATATTAACGCTTCTCTCTGTGATGACCAGATCTTTCTCAGCTGCAATAATCTGCATTCAATAATGTTTTATCTGGTTTCCATCCGTGATCTACAACCTCAAATCTCTGCATATAAAACAACCTATGTTGTTTTCAGCAGTGGATCCTACTGCTGCCGTCTGACTGGTGGTCTGTGGATTTATAACTCTGACTCTCTGTCTGAGGCATTCATCGTCTCCTCTGACATATCTCTTGTTTGGCTTCTTGTGAATTAGCTATTCTTTAGCTTTAACTTTAAGTAATTCAATATTACTAGACTAACAGCTCAGTTTGCGACAATGACAGATTATCAGGAAGTTTTAATAATAACTGGTTATCCAAATACCGTGTTTTTGAGAGATTAGCATCAGCCTGGTTCCCTCAAAAAGCAACAGGAGGAAGTGGTAACATGCTAACATATAGCAGCTTCTTGGTTTTAGAACAGTACTTGCAGCTCTGTTGTTAGGGATTTCTGAGCCCACAATGATCAGGAAAATGGGGTCCAGATGTCGAATATCAAAATTCCTCGCCTTCACACACAGTACTTTAATTAAAATCACAACACATTAAACTAGAGCCATTTTTATCTCTTTTTTATCTTTTGTGTTTTTATTAACACCGCATCTGACTCAGACTTTACTGTCTTATCAGGTGTTTCAATTCCTCAAATACTTTTGGAATATTAACCATCAATAAAAGCAGCCTTCCAGCAACAGTGCTCAGACTACATACAGCTGCATCAACCTTTGAGTCAGGTGAGGCCTGCTGCAGCTCTGCAAGTAAAAACATGGACCAAACTCTGCAGATAAAGAAGAAAAACTTGAATTTATATGCCTCCTGACTCTCAGCAGAGTCCTGCTCATTACAAAGACAAATCCTGTCAGCAGGGAGGCCTTGACCTGACTTTTGAGCTTGCCTCTCTTAATGGGACCTTGGTAAAATACACCACACTACTCAGCTTCGGCTGGAAATCAGTGCAGCAAGCTGTTTCTGCAGCTGAGGAGGAGGAAGGAAGGAAGGAGGAGGAGGGAGGAGGAGGAGGGCAGGGCAGTTCAATCTTCTGTTACTGATTCCCGTCTGCACTCTCTGTATCAAGGACTTGTCACCCACAAAGTGAGACTGCTCTCCACCTTGGCTTTCATCGCTCAAATTCATCTTGCTGAGAGCTTTAACGGTTGGCAGACATGAAACTTTCGTCTAGGCTCCTTCCCTCAGATCAGACACCAGGTTTTAATTTGGACCGTGAAGAAGCTGGTCTGTTTGGCCCTCTAAAGTCCATTTAGATGTTTCCATCTCACTTTTACTGCACCTCTATTGGGCGATGGTCTTCTTGAGAGGAGGAGTGTACAGTCAGTAAACAGGGCACATGCTTACCACTTGTCCATCAGTGGGTGGACCCAACGACAGGATGTGAGCCAAAAAGGACTTACTCATAGCACAGCATTCTCTGTCTCAGGGTCAAAGCTCACCGTTGCTAATTTATTATTAAGAAAATTGCTGATGCACGAAATATTTTCCCTTCATTTCTTTTTTCCATCACCTTTGATGACAGAACAGAAATAATCTCTGTGTGTTCAAAGGAGTAATTCTAGTTTTCAAACTTTTGATTCTGCTTTTTGCACTTTCGCTCACTGAGTTTAAAGGAGCTATGTACAGGATTTGCCTAATAACAAAGTAGCCTGGCGTGCTGACTGTTTACTTTCAATCTAGAGAAAGTTGTGGTTCAGCATTAGAGCTATATTCCTGTACTCACTGGAAGCTGTCTCCAGAGGTGGAAGTAAAACCAGCGTTGCTTCTAGTTTCTTCACTTTCAGAAGTTAGCATGCTTTAACCAGCTGTCTCACTACTTGATGGCGTCTCACTGCTTGGCTTTGGGCTGCTCCACACCCAGTGAGCTGCTGGATTGATATTCCTAACCTCTTTATTATAAACACTAACCGTGGCTCGACGTGACTATCTCCTTTCTCCTGATGAAAAACCCAGGTTCAAGCGTAAAATGCAAACCTTTTAACTGGTTGCAGCACCTTTAAGCTCTCTGCTTCTGCTGAGATGAAACATCTTCCTTCTTTCACATTACACTGAATGGTGGGCCCAGAATTCATACATGAAAACGCGCAGTGATTGAAGAGGACACTGTGGACCTGAGGCTGGAGCCAGAAGTTGAGCGGGAGCCATGTTTCAGGAGCAGAGACATTGAGCTGTAAACGAAACTCTTTATTCAATTATCAACACAGCCTAACACTGCCATCACTAAACTCCCAGAGGCCATGGGCCACTCCGTGGTCATGAGGAAGTTGTTGCTTTCCTCAGCTTTCCTTTTCTCCGAGCACAATAGAGACTCAGCCTTTTAAGCTTTTGGAGGTGATGGAGGAAAGTGTGTTTATCCACAAGCATCTTATTGAGAGCTGCAGGAGCTGCAGACCTCCACCACCAGCTCTGTCTTCCATTTCCTCAGTGACTCCTCCCTTGCTTTATTCTCACTGATTCTCTAGTTTGGTCTAAATCAAACTGTAATGATCCTCGTGCTGAGAGCTGGGTCATCACGCTGTAGAGGTGGGCGAGAATAAAATGTCAGAGGCTGAGAGCAATAGAACAGTAGGGTCACACCCCAGGAAGAGAGCTGCCAAGTTTCTAGTCTTACGCTGTTCGACTTCCTTAAAAACTAACTGACTCAAACCAAGATAATGCTAAATCTGACATGGAGAATCGTCTCAGACGCAACTGATTTTCTGTTTTTATCTCAAATCTTTTCCTGTCCATGTCACTAGCACCAAAATATGGTGACATAGCAAAACCTGTCATGAATAACACCAAAATAACATCTCCTGTCTGGACCTCCGTGGACTGAAATTTGGCCCCAGAAGTGGATTTTTTCACTTCTATTGTTGTGTTTTAATCAGCTCACCACATCATTTCATTTATATTTATTTAAAGTTTGGTTTATACTTCTGCATGATCAATACTGAACCTATTTGTGGTTTCCTTCTGTCTCTGTGGTACACACCTCAACACTGGATGGGTTAATCACTTTGTTGTTTTCACCGTTCACATCTTCACATGCAGTAAGTGAGCATAATTAATCGATGATCATTAACTGATCGCACTGAGACTGTTGTACAGGATTGATTTGATACGTTCTATCGAACAGGGGTTGTGGCGGCGTAGCTGCGGGAACTGGTGGTTGGTTTTGTTATTGGCACGACTCGCAGATCTTTGTTGTTTCTTCTGTTTGACTAACATCTTTGCTTCAGAGATTTATTTGGATCATTTCTTCATGAGGAGAAACACACTTCCTGTTTCTTTTTCGGTATCGTATAATGATGAATTGAAAATTGATGGTTAGTTTCCGATGAGTCGATCAACAGCCTTGCAGTCCTGCCTGAGCAGGATGAGTTTCACCCAGCAACGGAGGTGGCGCTCTTAATGATACCTTTGAGGCGTTCTGGTGACTCCAGCATAAAGGGATCCTAGTTGACAATCTGCCAAGAAAAAAAACGCCGTTGTTGAAATTTATTCAGGGGGAATTCACAAACGTCACAGTGTGTCACACACACACACACACACACAGATGTTTGATTAGGACAGGCCCGTTAATTGAAAGGTCAACCGAGCTGGGGTCCGTAAACTACTTGGAAGTTAAAGGCGGGCAGCAACCTCAAATGTTGATCAGTGTCACACACACACACACACACACACACACACACAAACTGGATAGTTAAGTCTTTCTTTTGCTTTATTTCTCTTTTCTCTTTATGTTTTTATTCTCTATTTATCTGAGTCAAACAATGGTGAAAATGTTTCATACACATGGACACTCATGTGTCCCATCAGCTGTGTGTGTCTGAGTCTCAATATTCATTTATACACACACAGAGAACACTGATCTAGGGTCAGGGTTTCTACGCATAGGGGACAACTGATGAATAAAATTAATCATTGGATTATTTTTGACAACATCCTCATCTTTAATCCGTACAACATATGTGCAGTGCTGCTAGATCATAATAATATGATCCATATATCACAAATAAATATTAGTAATGTGACGGGTGAAAATTATTACTTTTATGTTATGTTGTGTGTGTATATTGTGTATATATTGTGTGTATGTGTATCTTCCTCTCAACTCCAAGCATCAATTTTTCATGGGCCTGTAAGCACAGCTGTAATGAGGAGGTGGGCAGGCAGCCGGGGTACACTGGAGACACACACACTACACCACCACACACACACATAGCAATGATTTGTGGATCAGCATGGTGTCATGTGATTAGATATTGTCATGTGATCTAATTCCTCTATGGCTATTTCAGTTTGTTTGAAGGTGTCGAGACACGCAGTTCAATGTAATGTAATCTGGCCTCTAATGTAACGGAATTACAGGTGATATGTCTCGGCTTTATAACCATCGTCTGACGGATGCGTCCGTCTCGGGCGGCTGCTCCTCCCGGATGGAGTCCCACCACGAAGATGCTGAGGCGGGAACGATCCCTGTTTCCCGCCAGACTGAGACCCAGACCCTGTCGCTCCTTCTCCAGCTCCACACACAGCAGCTCCCCCCGCAGGTCTCCATAACGCTCACACCAACGCTCTGCAGCGGGAGGACGGAGGAGGAGGGTTAAACAACAGATTCTGTTATTTATCTGTGACTCTCAGATCAGATTGGAGTTCACGTCTCTTTTCAAATGGGAGCAGATTTTAATATATTAGATGTTATAAATGTTCTCTACTATAAATTTATCAAAACTCCGCAGCAGCAGTTTCTCTGTAAACATCTATCAGGGGCCAAACTGTTTTTTCTTGACGACAGGCTGTTATTTTCCCGTCTATGTTGCGGTTCAAATGTTTTGACAGAAAAAAAAACAACCTAACTGCAGGGAGGAAAGAGGAGGGAACTGATGGAGACAAGAACTACACCCTGACGGGTAAACTCTTCAGTTATGGTCAAGTTTTGGGAAGTCACAGTGACCTTGACCTTTGACCTTTTCCCACCTAAATCTGACCACTCCATCCTTGAGTTTCAGTGAATGTTTGTGCCAAATTTGAAGAAATTCCCTCGAGGTGTTACTGAGATATCACGTTCAAAAGAATGAGACGGATGCCGAGGCTGCAGAGGCATAAAAATAAAAACAGATGACAGAGGAGGAAATAAGGGAGGAGGGGATAAAAGATGTGATGAGTGAGCCCAGGAGGGGAGAAGGAGAGAAAACAAGAGAATAAACAAGAGGAGGATTTAAGAGGTGAAGGAGAAGAGGTGAGGAGATAATTATATCAGAGAGAGGAGAGAGGACGAGCAGAGGAAATGAACGAGAGGAGGATGAAGAAGAGGAGACGAGCAGAGAATTAAATTTGGTGTCAAACAAAATGCTGTGTAACAGTCCGTGAAATAAACAAACAGAGGAAACGTGAGCGAAATATGAAGCAGAGATTAAAAACATCCTTCAGGCCGATGGAGGATCAGACCGTTAACAGCTGGAACTCATTTAGTTAATTTACAAAAACACTGAAGATGAATGTTGAGCCCAAACTTTCACAGGGTTCCTGACCTTTTCCTGGAATAAAAAGCTGCAGCCGAGACGACTTGTCTTTGTTGGTGGACGGCTGCTGCCCTGCAGATATGAAGGGTTTGTGTTTTCTAAACTGACGGCTGATGTGATGTGAACTCTTTACAGCTGCAGCAATAAGCTCAGCTCTGAGATTTAAAGGTCACTGCAGTTATCTGAACAAACAGCGTCCACACAGGACAAAGATAAACAGGTGCAGGTGAACAGACTGAAGCCTGGTTTACAGGATCTGCACAGTCCACAACAAAGTCTACACAAAACAGCAGAATGACTCTGAGCAGTTTGTTGGACTCTGTTCAAACAACACGGACACAGCACTGCAGCATCTGAAAAACAGGAGAGACTCGGAGAAGTTGGACCAGGAAACAGGTTGTTTGTGCTGAACGTCGTCCGTCAGACGCCTCAGAACGATGCAGCAGAACTTGGTGTTGATGGTCTGATCTTTGGGGACGAATTCAACCTACAAATGTCGTAGAAAACGTCGAGCATTCGTTCGGTTGCACTCCTGATCCGAGGCTTCTTCTTCATTCTTAAAGACTTCAGCTCTTCCACTGCGAAGCTGCTGTTTGGTCTCTGGATCGTATACTCAACTCCGGTCATCCTGGGACTGAGGACAGAGATCCTCAACACTGTGCTGATTCTGCTCCGTGGTTAAATCACAAATGCACAACAACACGTCTCACACAGGTCCAGTTGTTGATCGCTTGCTGTAATGTTGAATACCTGCCTCAGCTCGCAGCGGGAACAGTCTCAGAACTTTCTGATCGCACCTTGAAACTTCCCTAATCTGTAAATTCTGAGAATATTTCCAAGAAAAGATCGACGCAGCGGAGAAAGTTTTTGTTGCTGCAATTATTAAACATCTGCTCATTATATGTGAGTTTTTAAGAAAAACATAGTAAATAATGCAGCAGATGCACAAAGAATAATTCATAAAGAGATGTCAGGATCCATCAGAGAATTAATGCATTATTGATGAGACAGAAAATGTTGAGTCACTTTATGTTGCAGCTCCAGTCTGTGGAAATCAGGTAGAAATCATATGTTTGTAAGTAGAACTGCTGAGTCAGTGAAGTTTAATTTGTTGATTATCATCAGTCTAATTTTTATAAAACTCAACATGCAGCATAAACATCAGTTAATATTTACTGATCAACAGGTAGATGTATAACACACAGGAGGATCCAGATGAAGACTTTTCTCTAGAGTTAACAGATGATTGTCGGGTCTGAAAATGTGCAGATTTACTGTTTGAACAGGAAATGATGTGTGATGAATATGGAAGAGAGAAACTGTTGGTTCATTAGCAGCTGATGTTCTTGCAGCGATCTGATGGAAACACATCAGACAGAGTTTCAGTTACAGTTCAGGCCGATTCACTGAGACCTGAGAGAACTGACCGAGACCAGGACCTCGTCTATTAAAGAGCAGAGTCAGAAAATGTAACTGAATCAGTCACAGAGATTCATGAATGAATGGCGCTGACGGAGACGAGATTCACTTCAAAATGAAAGAGTCTGAAGAAAGAGGAGAGATGAACGGACTCCAGAGACAGACAGCTGTGAGACGGACTCAGGTGGACTCAGGTAATGAAATCATCCATCAGTCTGGAACACACACACACACACACACACACAAACACACACCAAACTGAACTGGAGATTCGCTGCTAATGCTAATTTTGGACCTGATTCTGATTTAGTTTCAGTCCAGTTGTCATCCTGTATTTTTAATTATCTCCGTGAAATATCCTTGAATCTCTTTGAATCACCAGAAACATCTACAAAACTCCCTTAAATATCCTTAAATTTCATTGGATCATCTGAAAAAGATCATTGGATCTCACTGAATATCCTTAAATCACCTGGAAACATTATAAAATCTCCCTTGTTATCCAGAAAACATTAGAAACCCTGTAATTGTTCCAATTTTCTTATCACCTGAAACATCCCTGAATTATTCTTTAGAATCATCTGACACATCTCTGAAACCCCTGAATATTGGTTTAATCTTGAATCATTTGTGAAAAAATCATGTGTTATGCCCCCGGCTGTAACCTCTGTAGTCTCATTGCCACTCAGCAGCAACCGCTTTTAAGACACGAAAGCCAAACATTGTAGAGTGGGGGATTTACTTCCACCCATTTATGTCGGAGAACAAAAAAACCTGAAATGTTCGAGTTTAAAGAAAAAACCATGACCCATTTCAGACATTTAACTGTGAAACACACTGACTTTGATGAGGGAAACAGGGTGTGCTACCAGCACCTACTTCCTGTTGTCAGGTCAGTCCCAGGACTCTGTGTGTGGACAAAGACTGCGGGTTCAGGTTTCCAGGCTTTCAAAACCTTCTCCGGATTCAAACAGGAGCAGACCAGAACAGAGACAAAGACTCAGAAATAAAGACCAAATAAAACCTCCTGTGTCTGGCACCTGAGACTGTGGTGGGGCTTATGTGTGATCACCAGACCAGAGCCAGCAGAGCTGAGCCTTCACTGCCTCGATGCAGGAAAACGCAGCCTCCAGCTGTAGAGACCGAGGTCATCACAAAAAAAATACTAAAATAATATTCTCCAGGCCACTGTGAGTGTATGGCGGATGTAACACACACACACACACACACACACACACACACACACACACACACATCTGCAGTAAGACAGCAGTCTGTCTGCTGTCACACACCGATGCTTGAATACTGTCATTCTATACAACCCTGCAGTGTGTGTGTGCCAGCAGACTCTGTCAGTAAATACACACACACACACACACACACACACACACTTAAGAATTTGGTTGAGCAGCCTCATCAGAACAGCAGTAAACTGTATTCGTTGTATTTTTGTGAGCCACGACTCTTGGCAAACCCAAAGCTTTTCAGCTTTTCTTCAAAATGTTTTTCCTCCACTCTCCGACACTTAAAGACAAAAACTCAGACGACATGAATACACACACATGTGGGTTGTAGTGACATAAACACATTTTCTTCAGCTATGTATTAAAACCAAGTCAACGTTACAACGTATACAATATAATGCTGAGTTTTAGGCAGTTGATTTGATTGGTTAGAGAAAAGACCAGGACTGTCCCTCACCATGTGTGTGTGTAGTGACAGACGAGTGTGTGTGTGTGTATTGATGTCTCTGCACAGACGAACAAGGTGACGAGGGTGAAACACACTACGATTCACCATCACACACACACACACTGGAAGGACACACCTGGGTTATCTTCTACAAACATCAACAACAACACCTCTGTGTGCTTATGCTTCTGTTCTTCACATTGTTTTACTGGACACTTATTTCTGACCCTGAATTTCAGAGGAATCATTTATTTTAGAGCATACTCACTGAGTCTGTTACTGAAGTCCAGACTGAAATATCTCATCGGCTGAGGACTGTGATGAAACGTGGTTCATGTTCCCCTCAGGATGAACTCTGATAACAATATTGATCCTCTGACTAAAAGTACGTCCACTAAAGTGACAACATTATGACAGGATTCCTACAGAGACAGAGCTTTTTATCAAAGAGGAAGATCCTTTTAGTTTAACCAGAAACATCTCTATATATCACTACCAGACTCCATTGACAAAAACAGGGATTTAACAGGAGCTGCTGGAATACCACTGCCTCCATCTGTTAGTGTGTCTGTGTTACTGTGTGACTTTCAGTGGTGGAAGAAGTAATCAGATACTTTACTGAAGTAAAAGTACCACACAGTAACACAAACACACTAAACAGATGGAGGCAGTGGTATTTCAGCAGCTCCCAGTAAAATCCCTGTTTTTATCAATGGAGTCTGGTGGCTTTGAACAGAAGCCCAGGGTAACAAATCTTGGAGTTATCCTTAAAGTACTTTAGTAAATAAAGTATTTTTAGTCTCATCAGTGGACACACTTCATGTCTGTCATTTTTTTGTTTAGTTAGTTTTTTACTCACATTTATTGTGTGCAAATTGAAAATGCTAAAATGCTAAAATGCTAAAAACGTGGACAAACACCTTCAGGTGTGATTTGTGTTTAATGCTAATTGCAAATGTTAGCATGCTAACATGAACATTATACCTGCTAAACATCAGCATGTCCTCAAACATCCTTTCCCTCCAAAGAGGTGAGAGTGTCTGACAACATTATGGTGTTATGCTTTTTATTAAAGAGTAAGACCCTTTTAGTTTATCTGTATATCACTACCAGACTCCATTGACAAAAACATGAATTTTACAGAGCAGAACACGGGAGCTGAGTAGAACTCATCATCAAACCCTTTTCTCTTCTATACAGTAAATAAACCCTGAAATAAAACACCTGTAAATCAGATCATAGATCACATCTCACGCTCACTCCTGTCAGACCAGTTTTCTTTTTCAGCTCCTCGTCCTCTCTGACAGCAGTAAATCTCAGCTCTTTGACAAATGACTGATGAATTTATTTCCTCTGTGGATCAACACAGGTTAATCTGGACCAAACAAACAGTTTTAGGGCTGACAGACGCTGAAAAACTGATTAGAAACAGACTGAAAAACACCCTCTAACTTCAAGGAATGGATGCTACAGATTTAGCTCAGCTCCACCTGGAGCAGCAGAGGAACCTGAACACAGAGGAGAGGTATATGATTCACCTGTCCAGATTTCTCCAGATCGATGTAAAAACAGTGGAAATTAAAACCAAATCTGTCCGCTTCACATCAGGGACAGACTGCTGCTGCTGGGATTACATCTGAGTGTGAGAGAGTGTGTGTGATGTTAATGTAACTGGCAGTAATAGTAATGTGCCCTGGAGGGTGAAATAGGACAGAAACCTGTGTGTGTGTGGAACAGACTGAAGCCTGAACTCAAGTGGAAAAGCTGCTGGAAATAAAACAGCAGCAGCAGAAACGCTCCTCTCTCCTGTTCCTGCTCCATCACTGAACTCCTGTGAAAACTGTGGGTGATCTACTTCACATCTCTGCCTCCCTGCAGCAGCAGTTTGGTGTCTGTAAACTCACCCTGATGAAAACACAATCATGTAACAATAATGCAGATATTTCAGACAAACAGCCACAGGCTCTCTGATCAGAGGGCTGGTTAAAACACTTCAATGCAGTGAATGAAAGGTTTCTGCATCTTTAAGGTTTCCTGGATTCTCTGCATGTGAAGCTGGTCTGAGCTTTAATCTAAAGGTTTTTACAGTTTGGAGTCGGAGAGCAGAAGAAGCAGAGAGACGGAGCAGACGGTGTTATCCTCCCTCAGTGTGTATGAAGCAGTGCTGCAGTAACTCCTGGAGGTCACTGCAATGCAACAGTAGCTCTGCTGCTGCTGCACACACACTACAACACACAAAGACACACTACAACACTCACAGACACACTACAACACAAAAGACACACAACACTCACAGACACACTACAACACACAAAGACACTACAACACACAAAGACACACTACAACACACAAAGACACACTACAACGCTCACAGACACACTACAACGCTCACAGACACACTACAACGCTCACAGACACACTACAACACACAAAGACACACTACAACGCTCACAGACACACTACAACACACAAAGACACACTACAACACTCACAGACACACTACAACGCTCACAGACACACTACAACACTACAACACTCACAGACACACTACAACACTACAACACTCACAGTTTCCCAGAGGAGGTGGCATTAATCTCCCATCACTGCCTGAACTGGTCCAGTTAGCAACAACAGACTGAGGCAGGAGAGTTTCTCTGCAGAGACACTGGACTAGCTCCAGTGTTACCAGCGTTAACACCAGTACAACGGTCACAAGTCCGAACTGGGAGGTGACGGCGCTCCAGTTGAGAAGTTGGAAAAACATGGATGCTCACAGAAAAGTCTTTGTTGTTGTTTCTCTGTTGGAGAATCAGAACTAATCTGCTCCACCTGAAGAACACTTCAGAGGAGGAGCAAAGTTTTCATTAAAATTCTGTTGAATTTGTCTGTTACCAAAACACTAAACTGACTGAATGTGAAACAAACTGCTATAAACAGGAACATTAGCAGAGTGTTCACTGCTGTTGATGTGAGGAGCAGCCATCTTGAATTCTTATGTCGGGGTTGGTGGAGTTGCTCTGACTTCAGGGGGCGTTCAGGTTCAAACTTCTGACTAGGAACTCTGAAATTCAGAGTACAACTGGAACGCACCGTTACTACCAGTATAAGTCAATGGCTTGGTCTCTACAGCTCAGTTGACGTCCTGCAGTGACGCCAAGCCATGTATTAAAGGACCAACAGGTTCTCTACATTAAACCCTGTAGAAAACTAGAATTACCACCTCTTGGTTGTACACCTCCACAAACGAGTCCAGTTACAGTCAATCCATACCAGTAGTCCTTAAGGTTTGTTGGGGGGCTGGTGCCAGATCACCAGTCTACAGGTGATTCAGAGTCAGCAGTTAATCTGCATGTGGTTGGACTGCAGGAGGAAGCTGGAGAACCAGAGAGAACCCACACAGGAACAGTGTGTTTTACAACAACAACCCGCAATCAGGAATTTAGTACGACAGCACAGGCTCATGTCTTCAAGATTTGTTTAACAATATTATACTCGAAGACACAAAAGATCTCTGGGAACGGGAGGTCCATAGAGGTGGTACCCTACACCTCCGTCCTCATGGTAACAGCTCGTAACAGCTGTAATACATCAGTAAGGATTGGCCCAAAGTGACCTGGATGTCTCAAAACTTCCTGCTTCTTAATTCAGACAAACTGAGATGCTGGTTATCCGCGCGTATATAGACACCAGTTCGATCATGGACATATCCTGACAACTGTGTTATCTCAAAAAAAAAACACAACAGCCAAAACTAAGTGTCGTTATTGGATCGTGACTTCTTCCTTCATCAACATATTGCCATTACAACGCCACCTACGCACAGGCTAGATTCCGTCTTTTCCATGGCAGATGCTGAAATTTAGTCCATGCCTTGTTTCTAGATCAGGATTATTGTAATGTGTTTTGTTTAGGATCACTGCAGGTTGTAGCACTAAAAGTCTGGCAATGTCTTATCGCCGTAGCCAGAATGCTGACCAATCTGAAGGTTTGACCATTACCCCGGTTTTAGCCTCCCTCATCATTACACATTCTGTCTAGCGTTAGGGATCGACTTTAAAGTTCTATGACTTATAAAATTTAAATGGCTAGCCCCCCTCATACCTGTCTGATCTTCTTAACCTTTATACTTCTCCCTGCCTATGCTCAGAGTGAAGGCTATCTGTCCCCAGAAACAAAAAAAAAAAAGAAGTCAGTAGGCTGTGGCCTTCTCCCATCGGCCCCTCCTCTGAACAACCTCCTATTGAGGCTAGGACAGTATGACCTAGTTGAGCCTTTAAACCAACCAAACTCATTCCTTATGCTCAACTTTAACTAGCATATTCTGGTTCCATTTTTCCCTGCTGGCTGGTCAGTCTCAGTCAGTTAAGATTAATAGTTAGTAAATGTTTGCTGATGTCCTGTCACTTCCAGATTACTAATAACTGGTCTTACTGCTGTACTTTAACTGTGTGTTCTCCCCTGCTACTAGTGCTCAGGCTGTGCTTCTCTCTCTCTGCTACTGTCTTCACTGCAGGGTTCTGCCTCCAGAGTTGGAGAGTCTCCTGCTGCTCCCATGATCCAGCTCAACCCAAGAGATATACAATAATTGTTTATTTACAAAGTATTGATAGTGTTAGTGTTGGGTTACCACTATTGTTTTGTTATTATCTAGGCCTAGCGGGCCACAATTATTATTACTATTATTATTATTACTACTACTATTTACATTTTGACTTGAATTGTATTTGCAAGGTTGTTCTTTCCCACTCCCATCCCCACCCCTCTTTCTGTCTACACTCAACCGGTCGAGGCAGATGTACTTCACCTGGGAGTCCGGGTTCTACCGGTGGCTCTGCCTGGGGAAAGTTTTCAGCTGTCGCCTAGTGTCGCTCATGGGATCTAAGGTTTCTCTCTGTAAATTTTATAAGATAAGAGTACGTCTAAAATCTGCTCTATATGTACAGTGCCTCGAGAGAATTCTGTTGTGAATTAAGCCATATAAATAAATTGACTTGACTTGACTTGGACTTCACCCTTTGACCACCAAAATCAATTCTATCTTTGAGTCAGTTAGATTTGACCAAATTTAAGAAACTCTGAAGGTGTTACTGGAAATATGACGATCGACTGAAAACGTGATGCTGGCTGTCATCATGATTTTAACCTGATAACATGTACACATGGTAATAACATGTCCACACACTGATTCGCTCACTCTGTCCAACTCATCACATCCTCTCTCAATGAAACAGCAAACAAGACAGAAGAAGGGGGGTTTGAACAGCTGCTGACAATCTATACGAATATAGGTGTAACGTAGATACTCAATAAACATTCCTCAATAACACTGATAAACGAGTCGATGAATAAACCTTGTTCTGCGGATGGTTAATGGTTGGAATGTGAAGCGTTTTTACATGAAATGTTTGCCTAGTGTCAGCAGGTCTGATCTAGTTGGAAATCACAATCAGTAAACAGCAAATAAGGCTGAGGAGGAAACTCAGAAACCACAGAGATTCAGGTAGAAGCAAAGTACTGAGGCGTGTAGCTGAAGCAGAAACCCTGCCAATACCAGCTCGATAAACAGACCAACTAGGCTACTCAAAATCCTCGTCTAATTAGGTTTCAGTAACATAATATAACGGTTTGAGTTAAATGACAGGTAGGCAGGGACGTTAGATCAAATTACTGTTTGTACTGTTTGTTTGAATAAAGTATTTATCACTATTTTAGGACTGCTGGACTCATACAGGCTGCCTGACTGCTCCAGTTTGTTGAAATTGATGAACTGTGGAGAAACACTGCAGCTGATTGAAACAACGGTGTTTAGATGAATAAACCTCTGATGCAATATTAGAACAACATTTTCCACAGCACTGACATATTTTAATTGCCAGAGCAGAAAAAGCACAGTTCGCCAAAATCATACCAGGAACCAGCATCCAACTAATTGTGACTCTGATCACCTGAACGGTGGATTGCAGTCGCAATCTGCACTGTGGTACCACCTGCCAAGCCAAAACGAGAGTCGCGGAAAAAAGGTTTGTTGGCACACTTTAGGATCGCTCCACGGAGTCACGACGAGTACAGAAGACCTGAGATTTTAAATGGTGGAAAACAAAAACAGCACCGCAGCAACGCCCACAAACACAGAGCTTAGTGAGGCTGGGACGCAGGTTTCTTCTATGAGACTCAGATTGTCCACGCAGACACATGTATTAACTGAGATGTTTCTAATTGACTTATTTATACACCGATTGACACGTTTTCAACCCTGAGGACTGAAATCAGACTCCTTGAGTTCCGATTATTTGTTAAAAATAAGGTCTAGAAAGAGTACCCAATGGATATTATTCATGCACATGCAGAATATTTCAACTTGAAGTTGACAGAAACAAAATAGACAGAAATAACGTGTGTGTGTGTTTACATTATCTGCATCTGTGTGTACACATTTGTGTGTCGGAGGCGAATGAGTGATGGCGCTACCTGGGAGCCCGCCAATCTGCGCTTAGTCATCATCAGTTACACACCGAAAACACAATAACACCCGTTGTCACACAGAAAACACCTGACTCATTGAATGAATCATGACATGCTGCCTGTCCTCATCACACACACAACACACAACAGACACACACATAGAAACAGGGTGGGTACAGACTTAGACGCATCGCAGACAGACAGAAAGGGGTGACCCCATGGATCTGTACTACATCTACAGGAACACAGGTAAACACGCACACACTGTCAGTCCGTCGTCTCGAATCCAGCTGTTCACGCCTGGAAGCTGACCGTATTAACACCCGCCAGAACACACACACACACACACACAGAAGAGGAGAAAACGCCAAGCAAAAAACATCGTCTATACAGTCTCACACACACCGGTAGATAACCACATGCAGCTCTGAGTGTGTGTGTGTCGCCTTGCCTCCAGTTTGTCGAACGCCTGATATCCAGAAAATGAGATGTGTGTGTCTGTGTGTGTGTGTGTCGACAGGCTGCTGTGATACTGAGGCAGAGAGCGACGAACAGCTCTGTTATACACTCCAACCTCGATTACTCTCTCTCTCTCTCCCAGTCATCTCTTTACCCTCCTCCTGCTGCTCAGCCTCCCCCCCCTCCTCCCCTCCTCCCCTCCTCCCTTCCTCCCTCTCTCTCTCTCACATCCATCTTTCTCACTCCATCAAAATCTATTTTTCCTCCTCGTTCGATGCCAAACGTCCTCTTGGAATTGAAACTTACAGATTCATCACTGCCTTGTAAAGACAGATAAATCTAAATCTACAATCCATTCGATCACTGAACCTTTACTCGACTTAAACAATAATTCTGGTTCATTCCAACTTTGTCCTTTAACCATCATTTCTACCAGTAGTAACGACCTTGCTTGCACCGTTAAGATCTGGGTGATGAAGTCTGAGACAAGCAGTTAAAGGATCCCTGGACCATGAAAAACAGAAAACACCTTCCAGGAGATCTGAATCTGATCCAAACCCTCTGACCTTGGCAGTAATCTCAGGAACCTCCTAAAAAACAAAGGTCAGGAACAGAATCCAACTCCCACAACCTCCTCAGACACATCTGGATCCCCAAGCCCTCTCAAAGAGGTTCGGTGACACCTTTAAGGATTTACTAAACTTTAGGACACCAGTAACTTCTTAGACTTCTTGATCCTCCTCAATCAACCGTTCATTCTTCTAAAAATTGCTTGGTTTTGACTTGGAAATTCCTTCTGAATCCTTGAAACCTTGTCATGGATAAGAGGGGAGCAGTTTGAGAACTCGTGGGTCCTCCACAAAGACCTCTTCTTAAACATCTGGAACATCATTATGGACCTTAGCAGCCATCAAACCCCAGAACCTTTTAATAAATATTTCTATTTTTTTAATATCTTCAGGGACTTCTCCCCAAAGATGCTCTCAACGATGACTGGAACCTTCTCAAAATGCCTCTCAGATTAACCTTTTGAATGTGACAGGTCTTTTTGATATTCCTTGGCCCCTAAGAGCCTACTTAACACCCACTTAGCAGAGAGGCCCCTTTGAGGACTTTTGGACCCTCCTTAAAGATCCCCGCAAAGATCTTCAGGATATCCTCAAGGAACTTTAGTACCCAACAGAATCCTTTAACTCTTGCAGTGTCCTCAAAGATGCTCTCCATCCTCTCAAGAATGCCGGGAAACTACACCTCTACTTTTCCCCTTCAGTTTTCAGTTTTTTTAAGGACCTCCTCTCAGCTGACAAGGAAGACCCTCCATTGTCTGAATCCTGTTCAGAAACCTTCAAACCTCTTTAGTTACGTCTGGATCCTCTTTAAGGACTTAAGGTACCCATCCACCCACCTGAGAGCTGAGGATTCAGGCTCCTTACACCCCCAAAGCATGTTGCACTGAAAACTTCCATAAGGACCTGCCCTTTAGGAATTGGACTTTCCTCAGAGACCCCTTGACTTCCACAACTAATGCAGTTCTTCTAAAGACTTCTGACACTCCAAACCCTCTAAAGGACTCTAAAGGATACCACATCCTCCTTAAACACCTTTGCATGTCCCCTTAACCAACTCCTGAGAAAACATCTAACTCTTTAGCTGCTAAATGCTTCACTACATTTACAACATACAAGTATGATCCATTTTAAATATAAAAATCTTAATTACTGTCGCATTAGGAACCTCTGATACCTCATGTCCAAAGTCTATTAACAGACTCCTGCAACCACCACAGAGAGAGTTCTTCTCAAAGACACTCGTCCATGACTTCTGCATCCTCTTCACAGCCCGCTTCAACCTCAATCATGTCTGGAGCATTACTAACCTCCACAAAGACACCAAGGACCTCCTCAGATTTCCCTGTAACCTCCTTTAGGATTCCTTTAAGATTTTGGGCTCTGGCTATAAGTAATCCCTAGACCAACCTCGTAATAACACAGGGGATTTTCTGGGATCTGGATCATCCTCAACAACCTTTAGCATCTTCAGTTATCTATGGATTCTCCTTCAGGACAACCTTGGACTTGGTTTAAGACGTCTGCATCCTCCTCACAGCCTCCTTCAACCTCCTCAAGAACATGTGGAGCATTGTGTACAGTGTTGGTTGACTGGTCGAACACGAGCCAATGCAACACCAGTAAACACCATTTTTAAAATCTATGTAAAACATTAGCCGTGTAAACGACGGCTCGTAACGCTTAAAAAATGGAAGAAAGAATGGACAAATGGACCGACAGTAAAGTTCAGGCTTTACTAAGTGTATATGCGACGTTGCGATACCAAACAACGACCATCTTACATCACTCCTATCGGTGGAGCGAATGCAAACAGAAAGAAGTCCCTGAAGGTCTGTAGCTCCTCTCAGAGAGTCTCCAGAACTGTTACTGGTCCGAAAACACCTACTGTTAACTTCATGGACTCTCCTCAAGGACTCCTGGAAGTCCTGGAAGACCCCAAGTCCCCTGCTTCATCAACCACTGCTTTGAAGATTTGCATATTCAGCACATATAAGCTATAAATGATCCAATCAATACAGACATGATGTGTGTGCATGTGTGTGAACGTTGCAGCAATCAGAGGGGAGGGGTGGAGGATAGATGAGGACAGGAAACAGAGACGGAGACGAATCTGCATCAACACCACACACACACACACAGTCAGTCAGGCATTAATTCAGAACAGTGTGTTGTGTTGTAACAGTCTATGGGGAGCTGATTCAGGCAGCCAACTGTTCTGTTATGATAGCTTATTGATCCAACACACACACAAAACACAAATGCGCGACTGAATCTGCACACACCCGAGGACACGAACGCACACACAGCTTGTTCTAACACACACCCATGGATGCACACACACACACACACACATACACACACATAAAGATAAAAACCTCATCAACATACAATTATTGTGTAAACAACACAAACACACACATGGCAGCTGAGATTGTCCCCTCATCACTATTCAGACCAGCACCTCCCCTCTGCCTCGACATGACTCACAAATCAAACGCAACCAAGCCATCACAGCGTCTGAGAGGAGTGAGCAGCCTCAATTAAGACCACTTACACACAAACACACACAAACACACACAAACACAGCACACGGCCTCTGTAGAGCTCCTGCTGTTGTTTTGGGACTGATGGTTGTCTGTGTTGAACTGGTTTCCAAGACAGACTGGTTTAATAACACACTGGAGCACGATTAGTCTAAGAATGAAGTAGGAGCAGATCTGAGCTGACCTGCCTCCATCTAGAGGGGACCTACCATGATTTGGAGGAGGCCATGTGAGCTATCCAGTATTAGGGGAGGGATTTGGCCACAACACATACAGAATAAAATATTTATTTCCGAGGATGGCTGCTGAGAGAAGATCCACTTGAAGTAAAGATGGTTTTTTACGACAACAAAGACGCATGAAACACACAGCAGAACCAACGCCAAACCCAGTGTCAGTGTTTTCCATCGTGGACCAATATTACACCTCTTCACTGGCTAATATGATGTTGTACAGAAACTACAATAACATAGAGGCGCAGCATATAACATACTCTGTATCACAAACAGCCATGTCCTGTGGCCAGAATATGAAAAATGTACTTTATTCATTGAAACTGCTGATGATTTGTAGACAAATGAACTGGGGCATTTCTCATAGAGTTGATACTTTTCGCACTAAAGTGAAATAAACAATGGGAGAAATTGATCAAGCAGACTCCTTATTTTTAAGTGTCACTGTAGTTAAAACAGCTGCCACACCTATACATGTTTTAGCTAGCGGTAGCTACAGATGTAGTTTATTAGCTCTGGAATAGTACAACATCTCTTAGACTGGCCCAATCACATGATATGAAAATGCTGCTATCATAGACCCGCGACCACCCACACGAGCCGTCCCACAAACCAACCATTCCGGTTTCATCTGCATCAACGCCTGTTTTCACTATGTCTTGGTTTAAAGGTTAAAGTTGCAGATTGCGCCCAGACTGACAGAGGTGGAGATATATCCTATTACCATGCTCAATCACTGATCCTACATTTCATAATGCCCTTTGCTCTGTCATCAGACCCTCCTGTCCCTTTAAAGTTCATTGTTCTGCGAATATTGTGATAAACATTATGATTTGTATTACGAGCAGCACGCCTACAGCCTGAACACTGAATCAGATTAACAGCTCTGACCAGTCAGACTGTTTAATGCTCACTCTAGCACTTTTACACATGATGTGCTAGTGTTAGCAAAAAGTAGAGTCAGAAAGTTTCAGTTCCTCAGAGGATGATGGAAAAAAACAAAATGGCTATGACCATGTCTGGCGGTGGAGGTTGAAGATAAGAGGGTCTGGAAATGACCAGAATATATGGAAGAAAAAAAACATTAAATAAGTGAGAAAACTGGCAGGCAGTCAGTCAACAGTTTTCCAGAGATACCGTAGATGATAACCACTGTGTAGTTTATTGAAGGGGAGGAGGGAGGTGAGGAGGAAACTGCTTAGTGGGAGAAATAGTGTGGAGAAATAAAGAAGGGGAGGGTGCTGAAGAAATCTCTGAGGACAGACTGTTTCCATGCCAGCAAGGTGAAAAATCAGTGTAGCTGTGTGTATTCATGGAGGAGTTCATTAAGAAAATGCTACTAGTCTGCTGTGATTTTATAGCAGATATTTAAAGACGCCATTTCAACTCCACGAAATTGTTAAGTCAGATGTTGTTGATAGCACAGAAGCGAAAAAAAAAAAAAAAAAAAAAAAAAAATCTGATCAGTGAAGCAGAAAATACTGGAACAACTTTACATTTTCTGACACACATTTTAAAATTTAACAAACAAAACAAACAATTAACCGGCACTTGTGTGTGTGTTTGGAAGGCACTCAAACGTATATTGTAAAATTAAATAATAATAAAATACTAAAGCATTGAAACTTGTTCGCTGCCTGTTGGTAAACAAAGTCAAATCAGCATTCACTGCTCAAAACAGCTCCATGAAATAAGAAACTAATCCAACATTCTTCATCCATCATCATTAATTATCTTAGTTATTTAATCTAGATAGTTACAACAACAACACCAACAAGATGAGGCAGGAAATCAAGCTCTGAAACCTAAGACGTCGAAAACAGATCTGGAAGGAAACTGACAAATCACCTGAAAATAGGAGTAATATTGAGCTTCACTGTCCGTTTTTAGCTGATCACAACATTGCGTCAGCCCATATTAAACACAACTGTCTGTGACCTAGTGAGTGATAAGTTGCCAATTATTGGATCGGCCGCTGTTGACTTTTCTGGCCACTGCAAAATGAATTACGCCATCATGAGCAATTGTTTTCTTTTGCCTGTGTCAGGTTTGTTATACCCAAGGAGAGCACCCGTCCATCACAAGATTGCGCATAGCCAGCAGAAACTACTAGTGTTATGGCAGGAGTTAACACCGACTGTCAAGCCCAGTGTGAGACACACTCCACACCTAACAGTCCAACTATCCCAGGTTTTTACTAGTCTTGTTGTTGTTTCAGCGCGACCGAAGTTTAGCTAACTGCATCCTAACAGAGAATACTGAAGTCCGTTTCGCCGCCTTTTAACCACAAATAGAGATTTCATGAGTCTGAAAAGTCCAGAATGAGTTAACTCCACAGTGCACAGGTGAAGTAAGTAGATATAGTGACTTTTAAATATTTATAACACTTTAATTTAATTATTTGATTTTAAAAAATATTGTCATTGAACATAACCCTGATTGTGAGACCATCCAATATCACAGTTTCATATGTGATTTGATTAGGAGACCAGAACACTTCACTAAATATTAATGAGCAGAACACCAGACATCATTAGACACCTAAAATAACAGAAATTATATGTACAACAAACATGAGTTGAAAGAAAGTCACAACTGTTTCCTCACATCCATACTAAGATCTTAAGTGAAATTAAACAACGCGTTATAGCTAAAAAAAAAAAATGGGGTCACAAATTGTGTTCTTCAGTTTGTTCGTTCTTCCTAGTCCTCCACTGTATTTTGGCAGTTGCATTAAACAAGTTTGCGATGAACCGTAAAGTAATTGTTTCGTCAGTTTCTATTTATATCTGTTTGTCTGGCGTCAGTGGTCCCGTAGGCTGTCGCCATGCCTGCACCACCCAGCTCTACAGGCCCACCGCTTCATCTGACTGTTTCATCTCTCAAAGACCAGAGTATAGATTTAGACACTATGGAAAGCAACAATGAACTGACTGACACCAAAGAGAAAGTATGTGTAGAGACGACGCTGATTTGCTTCTGTAAACACATCAGAACTGACTAGAAATGGTAGTTAACACCCAGGATGATCTATTCTGTTATTAAGTGAGAGAAAAGGTTCAAAAAATATAGGTGTGGGAAGACTGGGTTCACAATCCTCAGAGGAGCAGGAATAAGCATCAAACTATTGTGTAAAATATGGCCAATGCAATAAGGGGAACTTTGAGAAGGCTCATCTTGAGACTGACACCAGATACTGTGATTTCCACTTTGTCCCACTGTTACGTATCTAGAAACTACTACAACACTTCAGTGAAGGTTTGGTGCTGAGGTGATCTAACACATCCACATCCATCCATTTCAACTCAGCATAGAGTTTTCAGATGTAAACCAACATCTTCCGCATTATATCGGAGGTAAGTCAGACACGCCACCTGCTAAACAGGTGCGTGTTCCAGTTAGTCGAGGTCGATGCCTGCGAAAGATTATAGTTAGCCGTCGGAGTATAAAACCACCTTTAAAATAAATCTGCTTTCTGCTCGCCAAATGCTGAAAATACGTCTGGGCAGGTAAAAACTGAAATAGTTTACAGTCTGACTGACCCTCTTATGTGAAACCAACATCGAGCTGTTGTGGTAAACAGGAACGCGAAGAGTGTTGCCGCTCGAGCTGAAGCGGTGGAAACCGTGACCCGCTGCTGCCGACCTTTCTGTCTAAGGCCTGACTGATGGGAGGTGCAAGTGCTGAAATATTTTTGCCAGTAGTCAATTGACAACTGTGAGCTACGTGGTGGAGGTGTGTGTCAGAAAACTCTGTGTTGTATAGATTTATTCTAGGGAACATGAATGTCTGAATGCCCAAACAGTGTCATACAACAAGAAAACCATCCAGATGCTGCTGAGTGTTTCAGTCTGATCAAGTGGTGGATCAGCATGAATAAAACCAGTACGCTTGTAATCCACGGTTCCAATTGAAGATCCACGATCACTGACTGCCTGGGTCGACGCCACGCTCTGCCTGATCCCGCCTGAGGACACGTATAAATCCAGTACAGTACAACCCAGGAACAAGGCCAGAGAGAGAGGAACAGAAACAGGGATTCATCCTCTCAGGACAGCTACAGAATACCTGGGGAGGCCAGGCCTGCGATTTTAATAAATCAAAGGGACTCTGAGAGGTGTGTGTGGGTGTGTGTGTGTGTGTGTGTGTGGAATAATAATCAGGCTGCAGTTTGCAGCAAAGTCTGACTGTGCAGCATCGAGGTCGGAGTCGCCAGTCTGGGACTGAACTGACAACCCTTAAAATCACAATCCCTGATCAGAGCCCCGTGACTGGCCTGTGAACAGACCCTCTGTAACACAGGGCTAGGTGGGTGTGTGTGTGTGTTGTGAAGAAGGCCAAATAACAGGTCATGACCGCAGCTATGAATTGAGGCCTCCATAGATTTCAACAACAAAGAGACTGCCTGCTGTGATAATAAACTGTGTCTGATTATCTCGTGGAGGATGTTGAGGGTTCAGACCTGTCTATGGGTTCAGGTTTAGGTCTGATTGGCTACTACTGAGAACAACAAAGTGTCTGATTCATCTGTTGAACAACAATCAACAATATGTGAACACCATAGAGCACTCAAATGTTCAATGATATTAGAATGTCTGAAATAAATAATAAATATAGAAATTAACTAAACATCTTAAAGGAACTTGTCACAAACAGAACTCAGTAAAATTCTATTGATCCAGCATGGCCGACCTGTACCTTAACGCCCAACCTTTCTTCACTCAGAAAACAGTCACAATCAAAGAAGAGGCTCAGAGACAGATGTCAGCTAAAAATGCTCTGTTCTTACTTGGGGCTGATGAGAGCAGATAAATCTATGAGATATTTCTGGTTTACAAAGCAATTGTTACAGGGCTTCCATCTGTTATTATTAAAACATTCCCAGTCGCCTACTCTCCCACGCCTCTGTGTCTCTTCAATCTTTCTGACGATCCAAACCAGATGAAGATTTATTGCAGACGCCTGATCTTTCAGTAATCAGAGGTCTGTTGAACAAAACAGCCAGCTTCCACGCCCTGAGAGTCACAGAGAAACTTAGATTTTAACCCAACTGTTTTGTCCAGAGTTTTACTGGTTTTGACCAGCTGGTCTGTTTGTTTCCGTGGAAGAGGAGACTTGAGGTGAGACCCAGCTCTGAGCCATCGGGTCAAGGAACCTGGAACTAAGATGAAACATGATGAGGTGCAACCAACACATACTTGTTCCGACTCAGATAAAACACATGTGGGAAGTCCTGATGCAACCAGTGAGATGGGACCACCCACCAACAACCACAGTGTGAGGTCACTGACGCCTTAACGAGAAGAGATTCAGTTAATAATTATGAGCAGATTGATCCATCCATCAGTCTGACTGCAGCTCTGCAGGCAGCAACTCACTGGAGGCAGCTCTGTTAAACCTCCCCCACACTCAGACAGCCCCAAAGCCCTGTAAGACTTCTTTCTTTCTTATTCAATTCTTCATCTTCCTAACATTTAAAACATCTCTTCTCCTTTTGCTCCTCACTGAGCTGTCAATCATCCGCTGAGGTGAGTAGTGAGCGAAACCTCCAACATACACACACACAGTAACACACAGTAACACACCTTGTCATCCACCTGCCTGTGTGTCGCTTCCACCTTCTGCTTTCGTATGAAGTGAAGCTGCACAAACTAGATATTTACTGGTTTCCTGTTGTGTTTCCTTCTGATCTGTTACAACCTACAGGCTGCAGCTGTAACTGCAACTGGTAAAGACAAAATATTCACGACTGACGGATTATTGAGGTTTGGTTCGGGACATTCGTGGTCCTGAGGATGAATACGATGGAGCCTTAGAGGCTGAAGGTGAATGTTTCTGTTTAGTCTTATGCTAAGCTAACCACCTCCTGCATTGTAGAAGTTGGTCAGTACAGCGAACCAGTTGGAATGTTGGAGATAATCACTGGCAGCACGATCGTGACCTATCTCACCACCGAGAATCGTCCACGATGTCGCCTTCTGGTTGGCCAACATCATCGGTCAGCAGCCTTGACGTGCTGCTCGCTGATCGGACACACAATCCACTCTGCTCTTTCTAAACACAAAAGGAGTCACATTTATCTGACTGCTTATTCACTGGATGCGCAACCAAATGTAGTAAAATCAGAATACCATGCATCGATATCACCAGTCGTTGACAGGATAATTATAATCAAAATGATGCAAAGTCCTATGTTGATTGAGTAGCCAGAGGTTCGCGGTCCAACTAACTGGACCCAAGTTGACCTGGCGCAGGCGCACAGTCCACCCCACTCAGTCTCATCAGGTCCAGTCTCATGTCTCAGTCAGTATGTTCAATGGACCTGATCGCCAGCCTGATCACAGGTGGTTTAATACCATCAAAGGTAACAGTTAAAATGCTAATTCCATCACAACAAAGGGTGATCGTCAGCTGTATGTTTTTCTGTTCCTCACAGGTTGATGTCTGTGCTCTCTGACTTTACATTTAGCATTGAACCAATCAGTCATCAGGCAAAAAATGTTATATTTGTTTGTATATGATACCATTCGTATAGATTTTCTTCCCCACCTAATTCATTTCCATTAATTCCATGGTAGTTTCTTGAAATTTCATAGTATCTGCCCTGGTAACCCCATTTTGAGTCCCCCTCAATCAGATTAATTTATACACTGGTTTTCCACCAGCTTATTGGATTGAAGATTCTTATCCATGGAAGATCTCATGAGGAATGAACTAGAAGTTACACTTGTTGACTCAGTCACCACCTGGAGCTCATAAAACATTATACTCTAGAGGACTATTAAATAACGAGAGACGTCATCACTAGGTGTTTGAACAAACATTAACAAACGTAGTCTTCTACGCACATCTGTAGCATCAGACATTTCAATAATGTATAACCACTTATAAAGACCGTAAACAGGAAACATGACTTTCGAAAAATTATACACATCCCGACAGTCTGACATAGCTGCTGCTAACAGTAAAAACCTCACTTCCTCGCAGATGTTGGACATTTGTTGCTCTGTTTGCTCTGAGGAAAACAAACCTCAACAGTAATTCAGAATTAAATTAACCATTTATTAGTTGTTGCATGTCAATATACTTTTTCATGGGAATATAAATAAGACAACAAACCAAAGAGAAGAAGAGACGGGGTTCGAGACGAGCAGCACTGGATCAGCACCATCACTAAAACTGATTTATCATCAATAGAGAAATGAGAGGCGACTCCATTCCTCCCAGGAGTCACACACTGACACAAACAAGTGTTTTACTGTTGTATTTGTAAGTCAGGAAATCAGCTGCCACTATTAGAACCATATACTCCAAGAAGAAGCTGCATCTATATTCCAGTCTCATATTTCTCTTTGCTTCATAAAATGTTTGTTGTCGCCCATCGTCACAATCATCACAAATGACAATGGTGGGGAGTCAGACAACAACAGCCATATAAATGCTTGGCTAATCCTCGAACAGATGCTCCTCCTCGATGCCACCATGATATGCGTTTGGAAGATAATAATCAGCTTTTCGACTCAGCCGTCTATCCGTAGGCAAAGTCTGGAAACACACTTAATCAAAAGCGTGACCAGCGCGTTAGTTTGTCTAAACTGTGTGGATAAAGACCCCACGATCGGGATAAATACCAAAGGGACTGCTTGGTTGTCCTGTGTTGAAGACCAGAGACTGGAGCCCAACTGTCCCAGAGTTCGCTAAAAACTGATGTTTATGTATATTCATCTAAATGAATCTGTTGGAAAGACTTTAGTTATCGTTGATTTTAACAGGAAGTTTTATTTGTAAAAATTGGGCAAGTCTATTTCTGTAAGTTGGCACTTTTATACGTCTTAATCTATAATTACCAGTCACACTTTACAAATCAACACCCACAACAACAAATTAAAACAAACTTTATTGCAGCTCTGACTGAACAAATACATTTATTCATTTAAACTAATTAATGCTAGAGTTGAATTCCTATTAATAATTTAACATAACCATTTCAGTGGAGGGTTTAGTGGGACTGTGGTAAATCATATTATTCTCAGTAGACGGTATTATTGACTCATCCTGTGACGCAATCAACATGTCAGATCATTAAACCTTTAACAAAAACCCAAACATTGTGACAGGTCACACAGATACTTCGTCAGTATTAATCCAGAGTATCAATATCCCATTTAACTGGCTTTAGAATCAGTTGCTTGAGGAACCTTTTGACTTTATCGTATTTTCTGAAGTGGGAAATTTTATTATTACACAAACCCTCAACAACATTTTATTCAAGCCACCAGAAACCGCCATATTTTTAAATAAATGTTAATCATTGATGTGACAGTAAATGTGAATTTGAATGACTTTCATTTTGCTGCATGAACAAAGACATAGAGGAGGTATTGTGGGGTGGCACAATTATAAATCTTTACTGGCTGTACATTATCTGTGATTCTGTCTTATGTTCAAGGAAAGATGAAGATTTTCTTTTCTCAGGAAAATCCAGAAGAAATCAAGGGAATTAAAATTATAAAGATTAGATGGAAAAATAAATCACATTACCTATTGACAGAGATATGAGTACCACCAGAACAATGTACCATCGTAACAATTTATTTGACAGATTTCATATCCTGATTTAACAGGCTGATGTTGTTTGTAAACAAATCGAGCTCAGAGAACAACAACAAACAGCTTGATATAAAGCACCCACTGAGACAGTAGCTTTAGATCCCACTCACAAAACACTAGATCCCACTGATACCAGCAGCAACAGTTCCTCCATCAAAACATCAAAACCCTCCAACCAGCAGCTCTGAAAAAAACAAGAAGGAACCTCCTAGCCCTCAGTCCGCCTGCTTCAACGCATGTAAACCAAATCTACCCAAATCAGAGGGAAAGAAAGTGTGCAGAAACCCTAAAACCCAGAGAAAGACAGATCAAGAGAGAAATAAATAATAAAGAATCCTCCCTCTGTGCTGTAACAGGTCATTATTCAAATAAGCCCTGCAAAGACAGAAACACACATTAACACAGTGCTGCATCAATTCGCACTAACCTGTCAAGATAAACTGAGATATACTGTGAAATTCTAAACTGAACTAGAGAGAACTGATGTCTAAATAATTTAAGACAATGAGATGCAGAGAATTTAACATACAACTGAAATATTCTGAAATAAAGTTAACAGATACTTGTAGTTACCTGAGAAATGTAATAAGATACTGAGATACCTTGATGGAAAATGAGATACTTTAAAATACGAAGATATCAATGAATCTGAAATAAACAGAGATGACACTGTCACCCAAACAAGGGAAATGACAAAATGGCTCTGACTTCCTGACCAGCTCATACTGTGAAAGAGCTGCAGCAGGCGGCGATCCAGGCAAACACAATAATGGCGGAGGAGTTGCGCTGTCACGGCTGCTAACGTCAATGATCAATGATTTGAATTAAAAATAAAGACAAATTAAGCCTGGCAATAATGAGAGAACAGAGGGAAAGGACAGACACAGTCTAACACTGCAGCTCTGATTCGTCCACTATAACAACCAATGCCCCAAGACCGTCTTCAACACTTCCTGTCAGGTTTCCAGGCTCATCATTGTTCCTATCAATAAGATGGTAGAAAACTTAAAAAAAAACACCACAAACATAAAGAAAACAGCTGCTCGTTTTAAATAACAACAAACAGAGTAGAGATAGCTGTTGTTGTTGGGACCATTAAAAGCAGCGGATTAATCCACAGTTGTGTATGTAGAAAGAAAAAGAATGTCATGTTTTTGTCGCCTGATTGACAATTATCAACCATCCACACTATGAGCGTGATGCTTGTTCACACACCTGATAAAGTCTGTAACGTAAATGCTGAGTAGTCGAGTGAGGTGTTGACGCCCATTTTTGTCCCCTGACACCACCGTAGCTCTGACACACTCAGAGAGGAGAGTTCACAGGGGGATGTGTGTTCAATGGCGGCAATCTGCCTGGGCACCACTAGATGTCACCAACCAACACACTGCTGCTTTAAATGTTAATAGATAGAAATGTTTGACACTGAGTCGCTTTATTTACAGCCTGGGACATCAGTAGAGACGACGTGTTTATAAGTAGAACTGCTGAGTCGATGGAAGTTAAGGATTTTTTTACCGGACCTAAAACATATGTATCCTTGTTTTACTCTCCACAAAAACCCCTGTCACAGAGGAGGGGTTAATCCTTTTTTCTGTATAGCAACTAATACGACTTCCATAACTGTGCACAAAATGTTTGCGGGGACTTGCAAGCGACTATCACCAAAACTTGTGAACACAAAAAGTTTCAAGATTAGCTGTGAGCTGTTGTGAGTTATAACATGAAGTGTCCTATTGCATCTAAAACCCAGATGAGGTGATCAGAGATGATCTGAGGCTTGAAACCTCTCTATCGTCACTTCAGGAGCTGCCTCAGGTTTTATGGTTTAACACAAGAGAAATCAGGGAGAGTTTGACGGACAAAAAAAAACTGACATCACTAATATACAGTGACACCACCGAGATCTAGCAGCATGCACATCACACACACACACACACACACACACACATGAGGAAGCATGTAAGCCATTAACCAACAAACAGACGCTTTCTCCTCCAACAGGTGATGGTCACGCTCAGTCTGTTCAGTTGAGTGACAACAATACACACAGCAAATAACGCAAATCAGTTTGCAGTCCCACGGTGATGATGTGTTTCCCTGTAGTCCAACCTGGAAGGTTTCAGCCTGGTTCTCCGCTGAAAATCAACTGCATCAACCAGTTTCTGATCCTTCCAGGTTTAGTTGATCGATAATCTTCTCAGATGAACACTCCCTGATGTTTCAGCCCAACCAATCTCCACAAGAAAGTTTCCTGTTAAGAACCAACCACAATTATCACATGACGCTAACGTCACCACGTAAGCTTCCAACTATTGTTTACGAAGCCTGAGTTTTTCTATAAAGCCTTTCTTCTGGTTAGTGTGCTACTTCAAGAGCGTGAGAAAACAGACAACGAGGCTGTAAAGGTGACTGCGTAGATGGTCATGTTAAATGCCCCGGCCAACTCAGTCTCATTTATTGCTGCCACTCACAGCAACTTTTTAAGACACGAAAAGTTTCAAACATCAGAGTGGATGGACCCGCATTTTAAAGCTGGGAGAATAAACCTGAACATGTTCCAGCTAAATGACTTTTATATTTAAATGTACGTGAGGTGAAGATAAAAGAAGAAAAATATAATATCGATCTGATCCTGACTGAACAAAGCAAAGAAATTCTCGTATTTTTTAGTAAAAGGTCGACAGGTCGTAAGGAGCTGGGAGCCTGTGAAGCAAAACTGAGATGAGACGGAGGAACAGACTGAACCTGAACTAAATATTAAAGAGGAGAAAGAAGAGGATGGAAACACACTGTGCTGCATCAGGAGGCAGAGCTCCATCACTCTGTAAGTGGTGGGTTAAACACTGTCTGTGTGCAGCAGCTAAAGTTTTACTCTGCGCGAGTCTTGATTAACAGGTTTACTGCAGATACAGGAGGTGGTTTATCAGAGATCATCAGTCAGTAAAGTGTTGAACAGAATAAACAATATGTTGATTTCACTCATTTAAAACACATTTGGCTGCACATCTGTCTGAGGTGCAGTAACTGAGTAGGAAGAAGAGGCCTCTCTACGAAGCCGCCTAGCTAACGTCGACTGAAACATCAGTAAAATCCCATGGTGAGGCGTTCAGGAAACATCTGTGGATTGCTGCATCTACAGTTCGTCTGCAGAGATGTGAAGGGGACATCAGTAAAGTGCAGCATCTAACTATAATCTGCTTGTGAGGCGTTTAGGAAACTTTGGTAAATTGTAGCATCTACTGATATAGTCTGCATCCTGGCATTTAGGGGACGTCCGTAAAATGTAGCATCTACCTACAGTCTGCATGTGAGGCGTTTAGGAAACATCTGTAAATTCTAGTGTCTACTGATGGCCAGTACGTAAGGTGTTTGGTAAATTGTTGTGTCTTCTGATATAGTCTGCATGTGAGGCGTTTGAGGGACATCTGTACACTGTAGTGTCTCCGGACAGCCTGCATGTACAGGAGCTGTTCATGTTTTTATGTCGTCGTATAATAACTAATAATAATCAACAAACTTGCAGGAGAGGACTCGGATTAGTTTCCCAAAACACACTGAAATGAAACTAATTCGTAAACGAGGTAAATAACATAAATAAAATATTTAGTTAAAAAATATTTAGTAGTCGATGTTGACGATAGTTGACGCCATTTTGAGAGAAAGAGAGTTCAGAGGACAGGTGTTCAGTCAGCTGCAATCTGTGTTCTCACCACTAGATGTCACTAAATCCTACAGACTGCTGCTTTAAGCTCTTTGTAAATAAAGTTTATTATTATTATTCTTTCAGTTTCTTCCATCTCTAGCATGTCTCGTGCTCCATCGATTCACCTGAGGCCTCTCAACAAACCTGAAATGTATATTCATGGTTTCTACAGGAAACCTGCAGCCTGCAGCTCAGAGGCTGCGGTTTCCTGCAGCGATGGGGATTTTGAGGACGGTAACAAGGTGGAAGTTAACACTCAACTCCGTCTCTACAACCTGCTGACAGGTGGATGTCGGTGTGTGTTACTGACCTTTGGCCTGCTCCAGGTCAGAGGTCAACTCGTGCTCCTGTTGGCTGGGGGGTCTGTAAGGTGGGGGCTGTCTCAGAGGAGGTGGGTTTACTCCTGGTTTCTGCAGAGAGGCAAACAAACAAACACATTTTAGAGGTGTTGGTGTCCCAGTCATCCTCTGTGCTGAGGCTGTGCTGCCCCCTGCTGGACTCTACAGGACTCTACAGGACTCACAGTCTGACGTTACTGAACAGACCCGACTTCAGACCCAGTGTCAGCTCAGGTTTGTTGGTGATAAATATAAAGACAAAGACAGAGGAGGAGACGTTATGTCCATCTTCTGTTCTTACCGGAGACTCTGTCCTCTTTGCTTTGTGTTTGTTGTAGCTGGGAGCTGTGAGAGACACAGGCTGAAACACACACACACACAGACACACACACACTGTGAGACGTCAGTATGAACCATGTTTACAGTATGTGTTTGTATTTACAGTCGATAGAGGAGGTGACTTTAACATTACCTCCATTTACACCTGGTATTAAAATGTGTTTCACATCCAGTTTGTATCTTACGGAGCCCTGAGGAGAAATCAATTCTGAAGGTTGGGAAAAAAGATATACTTTAGTAATATCCTGAGAAAGTTTTTCTCAAGAAACGAGATCTCACAAAAGTACATCTTGTTTTTTTTTCACCCTCAGATTTTTTTCTCCATGTCCCTTCCGGGGTCTGTAGTATCTAGATGATTTTTAAAATTAATTAAAACACATCCACCCACATGCTCCTGTACATATACCTAAATATACTAAATTCAAATTAAATAACTAAAAATAATAATATATATGTTTATCTGCGCCTGAATGCACACTCTCTCATCCATTCATTCATATCATAATCACAAACACATATCTAGATATGATTTCATCCTGACTACATTTACACGTGTTATTGCATTTAGCCAATCAGATCACAGCCCGTCCTCAGTGCATCTTGGGTGCATTAATGATGCGTTTCAGTTCTACTCGGAAGTCTGAATTTCTGAGTTGCTAGTCAGAAGTTAGAACCTGAATGCGCCCCCTGAAGTCGGAGCAACTCCGACATAAGAATTCAAGATGGCTGCTCCTCACATCAATGTTAATGTTACTGTTTATAGCAGTTTGTTTCACGTTAAGTCAGTTTAGTGTTTTGGGAAATTAAATGTTTTTGACAGACTGAAATAATCTGAAACAAAGACGCCTTCTGCTCCTTCTCTCTCCTGAGGTGTTCTTCAGGGTGGAGCAGATTAGTTCTGAACAACAAAGACTTCCTCGTGAGCGCTCCATGTTTTCGCACCCTGTGTCTGGCTGTAAATGTAACGCAGCATCTCACCTGCACTTTCATGTGGTCCAGAACTCTGTTGTAATATTTAACACCAGGTGTAAATGTGTGTGTGACCTGATTCATTTTCTTCCTCTCTGCTGTGTTTTATCAGCTCAGAGAGGAAATTTGACTCGATGTGAAATGGGAAAAGTTAAAATTGTGGGTTCGTGGGATGTTTCAGACAGCTCTGACTGTGATACTGAACTTAAAGGCAGGAGGATTCTGAATGAAGTTCTGCAGCCTTTGGTTTAGTCTTTGTCCTGTCACTTCCTGTGTGAATGTGGTTTAATTCCGTGTGTGTGTTTGTACCCGAGGCGTCGCAGACAGACTCTGGACGATGAAGACGACGGGGCTCGGAGCTGATTTAATGGCACTGACCGCCTCCTCGTGACTCGCAGCTCGGAGGTCGACACCTGACACCTGCAGAAACACATCGTGACGTACAGACAAAGACCTCACCCCGCCTCTCTAAGACTGTAATGCTGCAGGAATTAGACCAAGCCCCACCTCCAGGATCTTGTCCCCGGTCTTCAGACACTGAGTCTTGGCGGCGGGACTGTTTGCTAAAACCTGTTTGATGAAGATTCCCTTCAGCTCCTCTCCGCTCCTCAGGCGCTTGATGACGTGACGGCCGCCCACGATGCTCAGACCCAGAGACTGATCCTCCTCTGCCCACACCTCCACCCTGCAGGAGAGACGCTTTATTACCCCTGAAGACTCTGTTTTATGCCTCTAAAGGGAAACAAACTGGACGCGTGGTTTTCCTAAAACAATTCAGAGTCTGCAGAGCAACAAAAGCTGACCCAGAATTAGTTGTGAATTTGATTTTAAGGTATTAAAAATGGCACCGAAGCCTCAGGGAAGGTCTTGCATAAAAAGAGCAGGAAAGGATGGCTTCTGTGGAAAAACTGACCAAATCTAGGAGGTTCTATACAACAACATCAGTCCCTCTGGTTTGAAAGTTTCCCTCCTCGAGCTTTCGAACCACACTTTATTTTAAAACTAAAACCACGCCCACACTAACACACCTGAAAACACAGATCACATGACCATTCACTTGGGCATAAACAGGAAGTAGGTTGTTTACTCTGCAGAAAAGAGCTCCAGAGATTTCTTCTGGTGCATTTGAGACTGACTTCGGCTGATTTCTGTTGAGGTGGAGTATAAAACCACTGCAGTCAAGTCAAACACATTAAAGGTTCTTCCTGTTGTATAACTGAGTGATGGTGTTTACCTTTTACCAGCTGTTCTCACAATCAGACATATCGAACTCACTGTGGAAAACCTGCACAGCTGTTCTGTGTTTTTCATTTTAAAAATCTGACTGTTCCCCTCAACATGTCAGAAAACCTATAGGCCTGTACACACTCAACCAAACATATGTTGGTCTGAACATTTCAGGCCAGAAAAGTTTTACATGTATGAAAACATCTGGGACGATGTGTTCAGGTGTAATGGGGAAAAGTTACACATGATGTATCTGTTAGAGCAACGCTCCTGATTAGAAAACAGTTTTAGCAACTAAAGTCGAAAACCTCCGGAGAGAACTGATCTGAAGATCTTAGAATAAAAGCCTGCTACACAACCCTGGAGTTTTATAGCTAAAACACATCAGTGTGGATGCAGCCTCAGAGTAAAACATCACCTTGGTCATGTGTTTTACCTGCGGGGGGGTCCCCAGTGACTGAAGGCCGGAGTCTCCTCTCCCTCCCCCTCCTCTCTCTCAGGGAGCTCACTGTGGACAGAGTTAGCTGTTAGCTGTTAGCTGTTAGCAGCAGGTTTTAACCGACTGCAGGTGGAGCAGGTCTCCTACCTGTGGCCTCCCCTGATTGGCAGAGAGGCTCCTCCCTGGCTCCGCCTCTTCCTCCTCTGCTGCATGTCAATCATCCTGATGGACCTCCACAGGAAGAGAAAACAGTTTCTATCAGAGATTAAACTTTGAGATGAATCTTTCTTCAGACTCCACCCTCATTAAAAGACGGAGAATCTGTCAGAGGTGGAGGAGTAACAGCTTGTTAACACTGTTACTGATGGAGTCAGATCTCTGTAAAAACTTCAACTGCTACAACAAAACTGACCAGCAGAGGGCGACACAGGACTGATGTTTGATACAACACCTGGAGGAGACGAAGGAGAGGAAGAAGGAGAGGAAGAGGAGGAAGAAAAGGAGGGGGAGGAGGAGGATGGAGAGGGAGGAGGAGGAAGAGGAGGAGGAGGAGGAGGAGGAGGATGGAGGAGGAGGAGGGAGGAGGGAGGAAGAGGAGGAGGAGGATGAAGAGGAGGGAGGAAGAGGGAGGAGGAGGGAGGAGGAGGAAGAGGGAGGAAGAGGAGGAGGAGGATGAAGAGGAGGAGGAGGAGGAGGAGGAGGAGGATGAAGAGGAGGAGGAAGAGTGAGGAAGAGGAGGAGGAATAGGAGGAGGAGGAGGATGAAGAGGAGGAGGAAGAGGATGAAGAGGAGGGAGGATGGAGGAGGAAGAGGAGGAGGAGGAAGAGGAGGAGGAAGAGGATGAAGAGGAGGAGGAGGAGGAGGAAGAGGAGGAGGAGGAAGAGGAGGAGAGGAGGAAGAGGAGGAGGATGGAGGATGGAAGAGGAGGAGGAGGAAGAGGAGGAGGAGGAGGAAGAGGAGGAGGAGGAGGAGGAGGATGAAGAGGAGGAGGAGGAGAGAGGAGAGGAGGAAGAGGAGGAGGATGGAGAGGAGGAGGAGGAAGAGGAGGAGGAGGAAGAGGAGGAGGAGGAGGAGGAAGAGGAGGAGGAGGAAGAGGAGGAGGAGGAAGAGGAGGAGGAGGAGGAAGAGGAGGAGATGAAGAGGAGGAGGATGGAGAGGAGGAGGAGGAAGAGGAGGAGAGGAAGAGAGGAGGAGGAGGAAAGAGAGGAGGAGGAAGAGGAGGAGGAGGAGGAAGAGGAGGAGGAGGAAGAGGAGGAGGAGGAGGAAGAGGAGGAGGAGGAAGAGGAGGAGGATGAAGAGGAGGGAGGAGGAGGAAGAGGAGGAGGAGGAAGAGGAGGAGGATGAAGAGGAGGAGGAGGAGGTGGCAGATACTGTACTCTGTGTCGGTGTCGGTCAGAGTGAGTTCAGAGTCTGCTTCACTGTCTCTGGACTCTGGAAGACCTACACACACACACACACACACACACACACACACACACACACACACACACACACACACACAGCACAGGTCAGAGTTCATACTGACGCCATCACTCCGTTTCTCTGAGTCTTTCTTGTAAATAAAGGTTTTAAGTTTAAACCAGCTGTGATCTGAGAGTTTAGACATACATTGTGACTGATACCGAGCTTAGCCTCATCACACGGCCTTCTTCACTGAAGCTGAGAAGCTGCAGATTTTAGATTTTTTAACATTTAAACCAGATAATGGTTTAAAATCAATTAACAATCAATTACTGTTTTACTTTAAATGTTTGTATATGAACGACCTGCACTTTGTTTCAACTTTATATGTGTGTTGTGTTAAAGTATTTTAAAACCAGACGCAGTGATAAATCTCTTCTCTCAGGACAAACTCTGTTATTTTATAAATGCTAATAAAGGCTCAGACTCTGTCTCACCCAGGATCAGATTTCCTATAGAACGACAAGCTCACGACCCCTCGTGGCAGGTCGTCGTCTTCGCTCTGCTCCTCCTGTTTCTCTCGTCTCCAGCTCTGACAGAAGAAATCACTCAGATAACGCATCAACAATAACACTGCACGTCAGGGGTTATATAAATAATATCACAACATTTACTGAAAACACAGGAACACTTATACTGACGAGATAAATTTATAAAAAAACTCCACACTCACCTCCTCTGCTCCGGCCCGGCTGGAGGAGGAGAGCTTCCACTCCTCCCACTGACGGAGGAGGTTTCCGGGAGAGCTCATCCTCTCTCTCTCTCCTCTGCTCCTCACCTCCTCCTGGCCCACCTCCTCGCCCACATCTCCCTGCCCTCCCCACAGGCAGGTGGTCAGAGGTCAGAGGAGGGTGCAGCGAGGCAGACCTCCATCCAGGATCAGCCCGGCTCCTCCTCCTCCTCCCTCCTCTCCTTGTCGAAGATCTTCAGGCAGAATGGAGCCAACACCGAACCCTGAGACACAAACAAACAATACAGCATTAACCAACAGTTAGAAGGTCAAAGGTCAAAGTAACTGAAACAACAAGTCAGAGTTACATAAAGATTACTTTAGATTAGACTCCACTGACAAAACATGAATTTTACCGAGCAGAAAACAGGAGCTGCTGCCCATCTGGTTAGTGTGTTCAGCACATGTGTGGTACTTTACTCATGTAAAGTATCTGATTACTTCTTCCACCACTGAAAGTCACTCAGTAACACAAAACACACTAACAGATGGAGTGTGGTATCTCCAGCAGCTCCTCGGTTAAATCCCTCGTTTTTGTCAATGGAGTCTGTAGTGACATATAGAGATGTTTTGGTTAACCAAAGGATCTTCCTTTAATAAAAAGCCTGTCTCTGTAGGAACTTGTCATCATGTTGTCAGACACCTGATATCACTGAATCAAACTAAATCAAACAAGTCCAAAAGGACTGAATAAAACACTCTGATCTGTTTCTATATTTTTGGTCACCTCTGCACCTGTGCGACATAAATCAAGAGAATGGACTCAGTAAATCAGTGAAACTTTGAGCTGCTTACACGGGTTTGCCTCTCGTGAAGAAACCGCAGTCGCACTAAATTCCAAGACTGGACTTACTTTGAACATTAGCCTTTATCTCTGAACACATAAAGGTTTTCCAACTCCTAAAGAGCCTTCTCAGCAGATAAAACAGGGTATCTGTTTCAACATTACGATGCAGACATTAGCCTGCACTGGGTAATAATGACAACACTTAGGCTAATTTTACCGACGTGCTTCCCATCTTCAAGGACTCTGTTCCTTTCTTAATTTGGCCTGGGAAGCCGCCCATCACGGCCATATAATGGAGGTGAGAGCAGACGCGCAGCAGCAGCAGAGCTCATAACGCTAACAGGATGTTCTGCAGACTGATGTGTATTGGCTGCGATCATTTCATATTCAAGATTTAAAGACGCTGTCATTTAATATCTCTGCATTAGACGATGAGGACAGTTGAGATGACGAATGGGTTGGAGTTCAGACTTTTCGCAGCCGCCTCAGGAGGCCGCAGAGACTACCAGGTTCAAAACTGACCAAGGATTCTGGTTCATAGGATCCGGATTCCACTGCTAAATGCTGTGATTTTGATGTTTTTTGACTGCACATGTGGAATTCAATGTCCAACCTTTAGGTTAATAAATGATAATTGATGAACATGTGCCTGGTCACTATTCAGATCCCATTTCCACATGTGATCAGGAAATTATCATGTTAATGCTTTAGTCTGTGCTTGAAAATACTGAAAATATCTGTCACTTCCCAGATTTCTTCTTAATCTTTTGTTTTGTTCGACCAACAGTACAAAGCTTAAATTTCTGTCCATTTATTGTTTCTGCTGAAGTTTTGACATATTTTTAGAAAGAAATAAAATAAATCCAGGCCACGTTAAAAGGTTGCCTGACTATCTCTATATCTCAAGCCGCCCGTCAAAATAAGAGCCCAGACAAAATAGCAGCATCAGAAGATCAGGACCAGTATGTCATAAAAGACCCGGCTCATGATCACTGATAGAGGACCACTCAGGAGGTTAAACATCTGGGACTCCCCCAACAAGTCTCTAGAACTGAGGAAGCCTTTGGATGAGTGCCGTGAAAGCTCTTATTTCCTGTTGATCTAATATTTCAGGTGTCCGTGCCCATTAGTACACCACCTGGCCACCCTCCTTCAGAGGGAGGGACAGAACCAGAGGGATTACACCATATCCCATCTAGCTCTGGGAACACTCATATAGGATCCTAGAGCTGGACCAGACCAGGGTTAGCAGTAGAAATTGATGATCAATCAGAGTTTATGTCTTAGTCCGTAACTCTAAAACCTGAGTTTATACAGTTCTCCGTACTCTGTACCTTACCAGAGCCAAAAATATTTTAAGCGCCAGGTCAGACTGACAGATTCTGTAACGGCAGATGACGCTCAGTCTAAAGAATCAGCCGTCGTTGGTGTTATTAAAGTTAGGTGGTCACAGCCTACCCAGGCGCTCGCTTGCTGACTGTAAAGCTTGTTGTTTTTCCTCCTGCACTCATGTTTTAATCAGTTTGATCTGTGTCACAGTAGCCTTTATCTGCACAAAGCAGATCAGAATAATGTGATGACAGCCCCAATCACAGCAACGGCCTCTAACGTAGACCTCTAAAAGTTTCAACGAGGTGGATGTGTAACGGGGTCTCTCTGGTCAGCGGGCTGGCGGACAGAGAACGAAGCGTGAAGCATACCAATTCGGGTTGTCTTTATGGAAACCCATCAGAGACCTGTGGCTGTGAAACCTCTTCAGCCAAAATGGGCTGCATATAAAACAGGAAATAAAAACAGCAGCGCAGAGGACGGGCCGCAGATACAGCAGGAGGACAGAAAAAGTAACACAACAGAGTACAGTAGAGTACAACAGAGTAGTAGAGTTTGAAGAAGACACTACAGACGAAGTTCTGTTGATGATGGTGGAACAACAGAAAAGAAGTTCAATAAGATGATGTTTGTGTGATCCTTCTTAAACAAGTTAAACGTATTAACCTCCTGAACATAAACACAATTGCCTACCGACATTCACAGGGAGTCCAACTCAAAGTCCTTGTGATCACCTGCAGAGATTCACATGATCAGAGATCTGCTGCAGCCCTGTGTTGGTCAGCAGGTCTCTTCTACAGTCCCATCAGGGTTTGAAGCTGGTTGCTCCAAGAAATCCAGATTAAAACTAAAAGGTGAATTTATGCTTAAAGTTGTGGCTCCTAAACTTTGGAGCTCTCTCTCCCTGACGGAGATGTGTATTTTTAACTTCTGTATGTCTGTTTTTATCTCCTCTGAGACACTTAGGATGTCTCAGCTCTAAAAGCTGCTGTAAAAGTGAAGTACTTACACATTGTTAGACCTTCCGTTTATAGGTCTTTAAATTTGTTTGCAGAACTTATTGTGTTGTAAATGATCACCTCAATGCACAGGATATGCAGAATGACACAGTGACCTGAGTGCATGGGTTATTTCCATCGAATAATAGTTTGCACAGAAATTATAATGTTTAATGATCATGATAAAGTGTGTGAGAACATGGCTGCTGATAAGAATCTTGTGTGATATGTAGCAGTTTATCTCCTGAGCTTATCATCACATTAACAGACATGTTCGTTCAAGAGATAAAAATCTTTTACTAAGTCAGATTATTAAAAAACCTGAGTGCAAGGGTTAAAAAATCATAAATACAAATAATATTATGGCCACTCGAAAAATTTGGATTCTGATTACGGACAGGTGTGGATTAACACCTGTGACGTAGGTGTTCGGGGATTAAACTGTAGCAACAGTGGAGCCTCAGATAAAGAGCTTGAGCTACGGTTATTTCTCAACCATCGACAATAATAAATGTAACTGGAGGTTAACGACCAAATAGGTCAGCTAAATAATAGCAGCTACTGTGATGCTCTATATTCGGAGTCTGAGGAAATGAGAAAAGATCGGAGAGGAAATATGACGATATATGATGTTTAGAATAACAAAGCAAGATCAAAGTGAATTGTGTGTAAATTTTGAATATTTCTAGTTTGATTATTTACAGTGTTTTGTTGGGAAGCAGCTGTGGGATAAGTGTGATAAACCCTCCAAACCTCTGGTGGTTCTGTCACAAGTTTGCCAAGTTTTGAACTGGAAGGAAATCTTGCATGTAACGATTATCTTATGTGGACAGAAAAAAGAAACTTCTTGAGTTCAGATAAAAACAGGACACATTGAAACTGATGTTTCTGAGACGATAACAGAGGACTCAGCACATCTGTGTGATTTTTTGAAACCTGTTTTCAGAAAACAGATTTAATAGCATCAAATAAACTTGCACACAAATGTAGAAGAAATAGTTATACTCAATATTTAATAATCTGCTGCAGATTTCCAATTTCACTCTTGGAGAGTTTAATTTACTAAACTGTAGCTCATCTCATCAGCACTGGCAGTAGCATTTACTGGTGAGTACTGCAGTACTGAGTGTACTGATGCTGAGAGTGTCCTCGAGTGTTTCTAACCTCTCCACCCCCGACTACACTTAAGAGAGAGATGCTTGGTTGAGCTGATAGAGCACTTTATACCATCCACCATCCAGCCAGAGCCTCAAAGTAGCTCACAGAGACAGAGAGGAGGAGGAGGGAGAGAGGGTGAAAGAAGGAAAGAGAGGAGAGAAGAATAAAAGAGGAGAGGGAAAGACAGAGGAGAAGGGGAGAAGAGAGATGATGGAGGGGAGGGAGGAAGGAGGTGAAAGAGAGAGGAGAGATGAAGGAAACACGAAGCTTCTCAAACGTGGAAAACATGGCTTCCTTGAAGAGAAGTGTGTCTGTTGTGACCTGCAGAACAAACACTGACTCATCACTACAAAGACCCGATTTCAGTCTCCTCCCACTGTTCACGCAGACTGAAAATACTCAACAGATTTCTGCTGAGATTCATGGACTCTGAAGAAGACTATTAGTTTCTGTTGCAGAAAACCAGATTTGGCAGAAAAACGTACAAAATCTCTCCTGACTGTTGAAGCACAGAGCTTCTTTTTTTTTCAGTGAAAAAGCAATTGGTCCAACACTTAACACCATCTACATATTGTATGCCACCATCATTTCCACCTACACAGAGCAATTTTTCACTCTTTAGTGTGACATGTTCTGACTGATTTAGATCTGTCTTCAGTAAATTAACAAAGCTTACTAAGATCAGGAACCAGCAGCTGCTTCACAGTGAAAGTATCAGCAAACGCTCCATAAATCTCCTCATTTTAAATTGGAGGTACGTGGGCCCTGGAGGACGCAGTCAGTCTGTAACGGAGGAAAACTCATAGTGTATTGACACAGATATTATTGGCTGGTTTTAGCTCATATCACAGTTATACATCAGTGTATATAAGTTATTGGATACAATAATAAGACTACAGTTCAAACTGCAGCTGTGAGAATTAATCTAACACAGAAAATTGAAGCTGGCCAAGTGCTGTTTTCTCAAATCTCAGGAGCTGCAGTTTTGTTTTTTTTTACAAAGGTAAAAATGTGTCACAACATTATAAATTATAAATGAAGCATTGTGTTGTTACCTGGCCTATAACCACCTCCGAATGTGAGGAACAGACTGGTTTGGTACAGACTAAATCATCGTGACATCACAACATCTGTCAAAATAATCACAGTATGATTTTATTGCACGCTCTTCAGTCCTGGTTCAAAATCTTAAGATATGTTTGTTGGGTCTTTTAGAAACAGTAGAAACTGTCCAACAAAGAGAACTGAGGTTTATTTTCCGGCCTGGCCTCGGGTGGGTTTTAATGTTCAACATTGTTTCAGAGGTGTTAATTCAACTCTCACATATCATACTAGATGTTTCTAATATTTTGTCCACCCCAATTTACATTAGTTCACAAACAACAAGTTGTATTTGTCATATCAGTGGTCGCCTTCCATCAGTCATCTTTTTTTTTTTTTCCGTTTTACAGCAGTGTAATTCACCCTGAACCTGTTGGAGGTTTGAGATAACCGCTTCTGCAGCCGTTTCCTTTCACTCCCCTGGCCACGCCTTACATATTTATTTATATTTATTTATTTCTCCCATTTATTTTTCTTTATAGTCACTCTGGCAGTGTTGTTCATCTGATATTCTCACCAATAAAGCAAACTGAAGAGAGGAGATAAGGAGAGAGAGATGAGAGATTTAAGAGTGGAGGATGGTAAGGAGAAAGAGGAGGAGCAGGGAGTTAAGAGAGTCAGGGAGAGGGAGTGAATGATGAGAGGAGAAAATCTAATGGTCCAATTAGTGTGGATGGACTACTAACATCTTAGAGAAAGAGAGAGAGAGAGAGAGGAATGGAGACAGATGACCACAGTCTCTGGGCAAAGATGCAGGTCTGATATAAATGTCCTCAAATCAACTTTATTCAAACAGTCACCAAAGGTATTTTACAGTGTTCATAACATACGCCTCTCTATCCTCAGATCCTCAATTTGGATTATGGAAAACTCATCCTGAGAAAACTCTGAGCTAGTTCCATCCATGATGAAGACCATGGAATAAGGGTGAGAGCTCCAGCTCATATGTTCACCTTGCTGAGACTACTTTGTTGCATACACTGAACCCAACATGAACATTAGATCCGTGTTGTTATTGTTCCAGAAATGTGGGCATCAATCTGGGTCCTGAGTCTGTAAGGAGTGTGTGTTACCTTCGCACGGACAGGTGAGTGCTAACAGAGACACCTGGCTGCTGTCCCGCCTCCTCCTCTCTGGTCCCTCCACCTGCACCAACAGGACGCAGATCAGAGCTAATTCAACACATGAAGCTGGAGGTTCAACTTTCCGCTGCTGCTCAGGTTCAGTCATGCTCTCTGATCTCCCTGGTCGGATAAAACCTTAATGATATGTGTCTCGCCCTAACTAGTTTGGGACTTCACATGGTCTTTGAAGTACAGCTGGAATGTCTGGACCCAAACCACAGGAGCTATAGCAACTGAAGGGTTTGGACCATGATAAGAGATATTGGACCGAACACTACTGGGCCCATCCTAAAACTAGACGCCAGGACCCAAACCCAAAGGTCAGGATCGGGCTATTAGAAGGTTTGGACGAAAATATTTACGGCAGGTCTGGACCCAAAAGGTAGAAGACCTAAAAATATAAAACTAAAAGGTCTGGATCTAAAACGATGTAGAAGGTTTGTATCTTAAACATACAATTAAGACCTGACCTGAAACTAGAAGCATTTACCACCTCAGAGGCCCGGATACCCAGACGGGACTGTTCCATGGGCAGACTTCAAGACCTCCACAGCTCAACAGGGTGAGCAGTGTCCGCTGGGTCTGGCTGGATAGAAACCAGCTGGTCTCCAGGAAGGAGTCCAACGTGATCGCCAGCTGAACCGCCAGGAACCAGAGAACGAATCACCATCACACAGCGACCGACTCCAACGATCCTGGAACAGATGAATATTGTATTTATTAGGTGGAGGAGCAAGTCAACTATCCATCTGACCCATGGTTTGTAAATAAGTTGCTGGCACAGACGACCTGTGGGCTCGCTTCCTACAGGACAGTCCTGAACTATGTCACCAACAGACACCATCACCACATTAAGCCATGGCCACTGATTACAAATTAGCCACAAATTAGTTATAAATGAATGCAAATATATAGAGAGTTTAATAAACAACAGGTGTGTGTGAGGAGGGATGACTCAAGGTTCATCAGGGTTAAGACGTTTAAGCCCAGGATCTTTACGTATAGAATAGTGACAAAGCATTTATAACAAATATAATCTGAACAAATGCTGACAATCAATTGAGACAAAGAAAAGAGAGCAAGACACACAGATTTAAATGAGGAAAAGAACTGAGAGGAAAGTCAGAATCAATGAAAGAACTGAGGCAAAAATACTAAAATTAAAACGTAAGAACTCCTGTTTATTGCCAATGACCAACCACCCACATCTACACTGTTAAATCTCAAACAGGTCAACATGTTTCTTTGAATGCAGCACAGTATTTGTCCAGGTCCAACCAGGATATGGTTCCTTCTTGTCTTTCTTCTAACAACCTAGAAAGTCTTGGGTGACTGGGTCTAAAAATAAACAACTGTCTTAGATTATGACCTCCACCCTCCCATTACCCACCAACAAAGGAAAAGCAGGGAGAGAGAGGAAGAGGACATACTCTTCACATTATCCAGAGGGTGGATCTCAGGTGCAAGAGCAGCAGAGGTACAGGGGGAGACAGAGACCAGAGAAATTACAGATAATCCATTTACAACAACACACAACAACACACATACAAAGATGCAGAGGAAGAAAATCCTTCACTTCTAAAATCATCTAATTTAGCAGCAACTAACTGTGCAGAGGGTCAAGATCAAAGCTCTCAACAAGAGATGGAGGAATCAGAGATGTGGAGGTGAAATGGAAGGAAGTAGGAGGAAACTACAGCACGACTTCAGAGGGCTTAATTTAAATGCTGAAACCGAAACCTGTGAGGCACAACAGCAGTTTTCCTGTCTGCTGAACAGCTGAGACGGGAGAGTTTCATGACTTTAAACAACGACTGAACATGAAGACACGGTTTCCTGCCGCGCCAGTGAAACTCGGCTTGGTTCAGCAGCAGGAGATCGATGTGAATGTTCGCCACAGTCAGACGCCATTACAACAGAGCTTGACGTGACACGAACGCAGCATGACAGAACCTGTTCCTCGTCAGCTCGCAGGGTTAAAATAACATCTAATATCACAATATAACTCAAGTTTCAGGCTGTGGATAATGAGAAATCTGATCTGTCTGAGTGGTATAACATGTTGATGCTTTTTCTTTTGTGCACACCATCATCAGGACGCATAGTGAACAAACCTCAGTCTCTGTATACTGTCTGCACATCACTTGTGTAAAGGTCGTAATCCTGCCCTGTCCAACAGTGATTCTGACATCTGTTTGCTAAAGACTGAGATGCAGCCCAAAGCTCTGGATGACTGACACGAGCAGCTCGATTATTATTCTCAGAACTTCCACACCTAAATTATAGCAAAAGCTTCAAAGAGCCTGCTAATCTAAAACACATTATGCTGACTTTCAGGGTTTCTACCTGGCTGTTTGGGTGTGGTTACAGGTGCAACAGACCGCCAGCCTTCAACCTGAGACTTTGGTCTTAAATTACTCAGAGCGCCTTGGAAGTTATTTTTCTATGAACCCCACCAAAGGTTATTAACTAATTGAAACTCAAGACGATGTCGTACATTTTAAACTGAACAGTTTCCACATCAGTGTTTCCTGATGGTTTCGCCTGTCCACGGTGAAACACCTGAACAAATAAACAGCCAAATCTCTCCCTTTTCATCCTCTTCAGTTGAAAGACAAACCACATCACAGCCAACATCAGAAGTGAGAGACAGCTGACTTAATGTTTGAAGAAATGTTAGACATGTGTTCAGTGTTTTCTGCCCTGTTTCATATACATATAGTTCTTTCTCTTTTTCTGTTATTGTTGTTTGAAATACTTATTTACTTACCTCTATCACTCTTATTGATAAATCCTTTTAATAATCACAGAGTCGCCTGATGAAACCAACATGAATCAGGTGAACCATCAAGGTCCACAAGAACATTTAACCTAAACAACACAGAGAAGGCCGAGAGGACTGAAGCTCGCCTTCAACTTTACTGTCCCGCAGCTTGTTTTGTAAAATTTCCACTGACCCAGAACAAACTGAAACACCGAGCTGACGCTTTTGGACTCAGAGGATTCCGGAGTCGCTTTGGGAAAAGCTCTGCAGAGGACGGAGAAAAGGCAGTTTTAGTCGGAGAGAAGATTTACTAATGTCGACGGACTTCGTGACAGCGAGGCCTCGTGAGACAGTGTAATGTTTCTTCACTTTACTGGGTAGTGCTTATTCGTCATTTCTGAAAAAGAAGATCATTGAATATTGAATTAACTTTGAGGAGACGAGTGTTAATTTCTAGAGACCTTTCAAAGACCACTCAATTCTAAATCTAAGAAAATATCTATTCACTGCGAATTTATTCTTCAAACTATTCTTCGTGATGCTGACCTCAGAATGAAATTTTTTGCAAGTTCAACCAACCCACTGTGCATTAGTCGGGTTAATAATCCATCAATGACAATAATTATACCAATGATGTTTCCTGAAACCTGACACAAAAATTTACAAACCTGTAAAATAAACTGTTCTGCCTCTGTTAGACATTAGTTTGAGCTTTTTTAAATGCATATGTTTTGTCTTTTTAAGTCCAGAAGTTTAAAATAATACCAGAACCTGGAGCAGTGATGATTAGTTCAACTTCATCCAGAAGTTGACATTGTGAGCAGATAAACTTGTCTGTTTAATCGGAGAAACCATGAGGACGGTGCTCCGTCCTGCCAGAATCCAGAGACCCCCTCGAGACTCATATACCAACCACAAAACCCTCCTGGCTGGAGTAGATGTACCTTGTGAATTCCCTGTGTTGAACCCTCAGCACGCTCAAGGCCAGGCACGAGCTGCTGTGCCAAGCTCTCAGGCTGTCAGAACAAAGCCACGCTTGCATTTTTTAGACCGAGCAACATGGCTGAGGTGGTGAGGATTGTGAACCAAGTCCTCTACTCCTACAAGATCCTCCGGAAAAGAAAGGCCTCGCTGCCGAGAGAGAAACTGGAAAACGGAGAAAGTGTGAAAGAAATTAAAATGTACTTAAGCCAAAAGTAATAGATAACAATGAGGACGCTTTGGGGTTGTTTTTTTTTTTTGGATGTAGGAGTTAGAAAGTCATAATAAGAGTTGGACTTTTTAAGACCTTTATGAAGAAACCTGGCTGATTTTGAAACTGAAATAAACGCAGAGTCAAAGTATTTTTTTTAGGAGCTCTGAGACTGAACTTTAGATTTATATATTTTTACCTCTGAGTTTTGAGTTTGAGAAGATGAACAAAACGCTCCAATACTTTTACATTTTTCAATGAATATTCAATTTATGGCCAAAAATATTCCAGGAACCCTGCCTAAAAAAACTTAAGGCCGGGTCTGTTTCTACAGGTTTGCCTGGTTCCAATGAAATCTTATTGCTTCAGTGCAAACAATGATGTTTTAGATAATACTGTTCTTCTGCTTTGTGCAAACAGTTTGAAGCTTGACCAGCTCCATAAAGAAATAACAGCTTTTCCCAGCTCAGTGTGGAGGAACTGACTGACAGACTGTGATTCAGGACCTGATCACCAACATTAGTCCTGGACCACTGAAGCTCTAATGCATCTGAATGGGACCAAAAACAGTGTATATTACCATGATCCCAGCTTCTGGAGCAGGAAGTGTTGTATGTAACAAACACCAAACTCTGTTTCTACCCCTTGGATATTTTCAAAGTTTGGCTGGATATCAGCTTTACGTGTCTTTTAAAAGGAGGTTGCTAATAAGTGTCTAAATGAGACTAAAGAGGTTGTCAGACTTGAAACCCATCTACTCACCAGTCCACTCAGCTCAAGCAGTGTTTCTACTCACTTTCAGATCATTATCAACAATCCTCTTTAAGAAGAAAAGGCTTTTGTAGAAGAGCTCCTACCCGCCCCCACAGGAGATATTTTTGCAAGTAAACCACAGGTGTAACTGATAACATTAAAACGTTCTGGTGTTGGCTCAAACTGACACTGATGACCTGAGCCACCCTCTAACTAAACAAGTCAAATGTCCTATTGATGGATCAGTATTTCTTCAGACGTCAGTCTTCAGAAAAGAAGAAAACCCATTTCAGGTATGAAACTGGTCACATTTTTTTTGTAAAGGTGTTAGGTTATAGGAAACTTTCAGCCCCTGAGTCCAGACAGACAGATCATCAGCTTCTTATTGCTCTCCAACCATTTTTCACACTAACTCTGACACAGAGTCAGTAACAGGGAAACACTTTGGCAGGAACACTGCACCGACATGCCCTCTGGGCGAGATATAGAGGAAAGAAGAGAGAGAGAGAAGGGGAGGAGAGGAGACAGTGAAGATTTGTGAGAGAACTTGATTCACTTATTTTGTGTTGCAGGTCGGTTTCACTCAGATGAACCCGAGTCTGTTTCTGACCTTTAACCTCATGTAATTTAAACTGGGAGGAAAAGTTTCAGACAACTTTTATGACTGTATTTATTTATAATCAACAACAGATCAGAACTGTTATTGTTGGTTGTTGTCATTATTACAACACAGCTAAGATTTTGTTTTTATTTTGTGTGTTTCAGCACCAAAAAAGTCTGTTCCATCTTATACTGAGAATAATGTTTTGTTAAATATGCCAATGATGCAGTGGAAACATTAGCACATGTTGTACACCTCCACCAACACAGAAGAGGGAGTGAGGAAATAACAAATAAAATTCCATCTCAGAGGAGAGATTTGTCTTTAAGCTTTACTTCATCTCTTTGTGAGTTTTAGAGCATGAGAACATTTAGTAAAAAATAATTGAGGACAAAAAGGAGGAGAATTTTGCAAAAGGGACATTTTAGGAAAATAAGGACATTTCAAGAGACAGGAGAAGATATTTGGAGTGTAAAACAATCCATATTTATTGGTTATTTTGATTTTTCTCATTTAAGTGATGAAAGTACGGATAATTTTGGAACATGAGGACATTTTTGGAAAGCAAAGGACACAATGGAAAGTGAAAATATTTTTGGAATTTTAGGACATTACTGGAAGGTAGAAGTTGTAATATTTATTATTATTTTGAGTTTTTGATTCATTTGTAAAGTGATGAAAGTGAGGACAGTTGGAAAGTCAAGACACTTTTATATTCTCTACCTTTGTGTGGGAGATATTTTACATTAAAAGCCAATATTTTGCGTCAGCGACACCTTACAAAAACAGTTTTCATGTTGTCTTTGTTGTGGAGAACGTGACATTTTCTAAAACTGAAGATATATTTTAAAAGGTAGAAGCAGAATAATGTTCTAAACTGGATTTTGTCTCATGTATCTTTTGCTTCTCCTTTGTTCTGAACATGCTCATTCTTTTCAACTGTTTCCCCTTGCTTAATGAGCTCTACTTTTATAATTTTTGTAACCTGACATGCATGTCTTGAAAAGATTTAATCTCAAAGGACTTCCTGGTTAAATAAAATAATAAGAAAAAAGAAAGTGTAGGAAAAAAGGAGATTTTTGTGTGGTGGGATCATTTCTGGAAATGTTCAGGAAAACTAATAACTTTGATGCTGTAAGTGAGAAAAGTGAAAACATTTTTACAAAGTGGACATAAATATATCTGAAAACTTAAGATCACCTTTTTAAAATGAAATGAAATTTGTGCAGCTTCTTGCTGTTGTTTTTACAGCAGAAACCCAGCAGCTGATATTAGAGCCTAAACTAAAGAATGTAAATTATCCACATGGCTGGACACCACCAGAGATAGAAATAATCATGTAGGATTTTATTTGGTGGTTCTTTGATTTGGGGCAAACCGTTCAGGCAACATTAACGTAATTAAAAAATAAAAAATACTCTAATGCTTTAAAAGGTTTGGCACCAAGGATTATAAAACTGAAAGAAAACTACACCTGAGGTCCCACCACAGTCCACCTGTCCAGGTTTTGTGTGGAGTTAAAGTAGTTTCAGTCGGTTGACCTCGGCTGTCGCCAACAGCCCAACAACACCACAATCTGGGTCCTGATTACATCAACCATCCATCTGAATACATCCATCCATTCATCTATATGTCTGTCCATATTCTACCCGCTCTGCCTCATCTTGTCTCTAACTCCTCCTGTAACTGTCTCAGCTTAGAGGAAGAGTTTCCTGCCCACAGCTCCCAACAGGATAACAGAGCACCTGACCCCTCACTGAAGGGCCAAGTATTTAGTGACTCTTCCTACTGAAACACCAGCCGCCTGATCTGAGTTCACAGACAGATGGAGATACAGCTTTACAACTCTCTACACATTTTAAAAATAACACACCCACAATAAACCTCTGTACTCCAGTTAGAGCAAGATGGCGGCGCAGTGGTTTAAATAAGAGGATGCTACAGACGCTAATTTTAGAGACTATAACTCTAACGCTCTAATGAACAGCCTGGAGTTCAACCTGAACCTGACCTAAACTTCTAAACCTAAATCTAAACCTGAGCCTGAACCTAACCTAAACCTGGTCTTGGACCTGGACCTGAAGGTAACATGAACAGTTCTGTGAAACCACAAGTTCAGTTCAGACTGAGTCTTCTAGTAAATGCCGACTGCCCAGCTCGAGATGTATGAAGTCATTAGCTGCAAAATCACCAAATATCACTTTCCATTTATCTCCTCAACACTTAGACCCAGAACACCTACAGCTGCTCAGTCTGCCAGACTGTCAAGCCGCCACAACCCTGATCCTGACCTCCATGATACTGCATCTCCTACAGCAGAGGTCGAGGTCAGCTACACAACCGGTCTGCCTTCATACTGACAGGAGTGAGGGAGGGAAGTGAGGATGGACGGAGGAGGAGTGAAGTGAGTCAGTGACAGATGTTTGTTTTTGTTCGTTAAACGCGGGTTACAGTTTGTCATTTTATTACATTTTAAAACAATATTCACAATATTTAATATTTCAGGAGAGTTTATCATTATTATCCTGAAAATTTGAAATCGCCATCTTACAATATACACACACACACACTGCTACACACACACACACACTCACACACACAGGCCTCTCCTGGGCAAGATTGTATGTGCAGGCTGACAATGGATGTGGGACCAACAGGGAGTTAACCTGAGCTCCTGCACCGCCTCAGCTGGATCTGGACTGAGGGGAGGAAGTAGAAGGGGAGGAGGGCGAGGGGAGCCAGAGGTCTTGGGAGGTGAGCCAGCCAGAGACAGTTAAGGTGGAGGAAGAAACAGCAGACCAGGGTTTCCTAATTCTACTCCCAGACAGCCGGAAGGAGTCTGGGGATCGCCTCAAACCCTGAAAATGTTCCGCTTAACAAACAAGATGATTTAACTTCACATTAATCAGATTAAGCTTAAAGGGTTCAACATTTCCTGAACACACTCATTCACACCTACCTTTCTGATGGTGAAATGTTAAACTTCATAAACAGAAAAAAGACTGAGAGCAGAGAGAAACCGCTTGTCCAAAGTTTAATATACAATTAGCAATTATTAACATAGTCACATATTGTTGTATTTAAAGTCATTCATCATTAATTGACAGAAAAGCATGAATTCCTCACAGTGACCTTGACCAAAATCTAATCAGTTCATCCTAGTCCAAGTGAACGCCCTCAAGGTGTTAGTGGGATATTTTGACATTGAGGTGGACGGACGATCTGAAAACTAGAGGCGAAACACAAGTTCATCACGGCTCAATATTATATCAATTCAATGGACAACATTCGATTTCTTTGCCGATACCACAAAGTGTGCTATGACACGATTTCGATTTGATTCGATTCAGAGCCAGTGATCGATATGAGACAGTATCATCTGCTGACGAAACAATGACTCATTCATATCCAATCACAAAAAGCAACTAAAATATCATCTGATATTTTTTATTCCGAACTCAACCAGACATTTAACTGAAAATAATCTTCTTTTGATAAAATAGATAAATCCTGTTCGCTATAAAGAGCTATTCTGGTATACTGAGCTTTTAATTTTTCACATTCTATAAGAAAACCGAAAAGAACATGTTCCAGGATGATTTCAAAATAAAGGGGTTCTATAGATTATTATATTGTGTCAGACTGTAATGTTATACATCATGTCAGTGAAGAAACATGTTGATGAAACAAGTTAATAAATGTATACAGCTTTGGATGAGTGCGCGATAAAAATTGTGAGGAACCTCGTATCATGTATGGACGCGATAATATGTCTGATGTCTGACTGATGTTTTCATTTTGATCGATGCTATGAGCATGTTTATCATTAACCAATGTACCAATGCAGACCGATGTATCATTACAATTCCTACCTACTGAAAACAAAACATAACAACTCCAGCCATGACTGTCATTGGCAGAGAGGTAACACACTGATTTTTACAGACAAAATGTAAATAATCCAAACTGTAGGCAGAGAATTCATTTGATTTTTGGTGCTAAATGTTGGACGCCAGGACGTCAAATCCAATGAACTAAATGTTTTCTGGCAGTCAGAGTAACACTGAGTAAAAACAATAGTAGAACTATGAAAACATGAAGTTGTGTCATGTTTTCACAGAAGCTGTTGTGACGCCTGAGAGCAGCAGACAAACAGAGAAGAAGAACAGTTCCTGCTGATCTGAGAGCAGATGAGTCACTCTCCGTCCTGCTGTCCACTCTGACACCTCATAAACCTCTGTACTTTTCAGAGACCGCTCGGTTTGGTTTATTTTCCATCGGCAGACCGCAGAGCTGGCGAGCTGAGCCAGGCAAGCTTCGCCATGTGTTCACCACCAAACAACCAGGAGGTATTTTAACTCAGGTGTATTTCAGTTTGTACCTGTCGGCACACACACACACAGAGGACACAGTGTTTAAAGTGTAAGAAACAGACCATCTAACTTTGACCACCACTTTGGTCCATAGGAATGAAAATATCAACAAGTACTGAACAGACTGTCCACGAAATACTGTACAGACATTAGGATCTCCACTTCAGGAGCGCCCTGTCCAAGTATATGTTTTCCCAGCACTGTTACACACCCTGCATTTTTAAAACCCACCAAACACGCTGTTTTGGTATTTGTGTTGACACAGAAAAGACAGAACAGGTGTGTGAGCGAAACCTTCATGGTCCTCAGTGGGGACTGAGGACCGGGCGATCATCCAAGAACTCACCAGATCCAAGTTCCCTCTAGCTGCAACTAACAACTAATCTAATTAAACTGATCTTGGATTAATTGTTTTATCAACAAAGTCAGAAAATAATTTGAAATTTCCCCACAGTTGCATCGTGACGCCTTCAATGTCTTTGTTTTGTCCAACAATCAGCACACAAAACCCAGTAGGCTCATTCAGTTTGCGTCATGAACACACACACATAAATCATGAAAATCTGATTTAAACTCTTGACAATGATTTGCACTCGTTCCTCATGGCTGTGGTCACATCTAATGTTAATACGTTAACGCTAGCTGAAAACTGTTTCAAATTCTTCAAATAATTCTCCGAGATCACAACAGAGCTATTTGATGTTTAGCTGCATAGCTAACGCTACTCGGCTAACTTTAGCTTATTTCACTGGTGCTCAAAACAGCATTATAACGTAACTAACATTTAGACAAACGTCAGTGCTAGTACAATTCAACCAGCACTTTCTTTGTATTATCTGGTAATCGACAGTAACGCTGTTAATTATACCTGGAGTTTGGTGAACAGAGCTGGATGGTTGTCATGGAGACAGGAGCTCAGATTGGAGGTTGGTCGGACCTGATTTAACTTTGTTAGCATGGGGACAGTTAGTGGGCAAGTCGAGCCAGTCATGGTGTGACAGGATTAGCTTTATGAAATAACTGGGAAGATGCAGCCCCCTTGTGGGGTTTCAAACAAATCAATACAACTAAATAACCAATAAATCAACTTATCGCGGAGTGTTTTTTATCGTGATGGCAATAAAAATCGCTCCATCCCTACTGTAACGCACACTAAAGAAAGCATCAGAAACTCACAATTGAGAAGCTGAACCAACCAAATCAACTACTCATTTCATATCAAAGATTATCCATGTTACTTTTTTCTGGAAATGTAAAAACTAATCATCATAAAAGAAAAAAAGAGAGAAACTGAGGCAGACAGGGGAGGAAGAGGAGGAGTGAAGAAGAGATCAGAGTCGTCACATCTGGTAGTCGAGGATGCCAAGCCGAGGCCTTTATCTCTCCTCTGCAGCTCCAACACCTGGAACATCTGGAGACCACAGAGCCAGCTCCTCTTCATCTTCATCCACATCCTCATCTTCATCCTGCTCTCATCTTCTTCCTCCTCACGCCTGTGCTGAATCTTCCTCCTTCTGACCTCCTCTCAGGAGAGAGAAACTCACCTCGATGCACAAAACACCAGAGACCGTCAGACTGGATTAAAGCCTAAAAGCAAAATTCAGCGAACATGAGACCCGAACACACCAGGTGCCAGTGATGTGTTACCTGTCTGACTGCCTGCTGCTGCTCACCACCGTCGCCTCTCAGACCGCCTGACCGCCGAGCATCGACGACAGCTTCAACTCCATCTGACAAAAACACAAATATTTATCGACAAACATTTATTATGAATTATCATGAATGACGATATCGTTTCCCAGATGCCCTCACCCCTCCACTGGGCTGGAGGTCTCGTGGTCTTGCTGGGTCCACGCCCATTGCAGAACACTGGTTCAGGCTCGACCTCGGTTCAGATTCTGGTTCTGGTCCAGGTCAGAATGGGTGTCGGCAGCAGACCAGAGTGAACGGAGGAGGCACTTTGGAGGAACGACACCACCTCTCTCGACGAGATTCTACCGGGGAGAGCTGGAACATCATCCACCCACAACACAATAATCCTCAGTGGTGACCTCTGCTGGTCAAACAAACACCAAACGTAGTGGATCCAGAACTGAGCCTTGAGGCACCCATTTGGATTACAGACTAGCCAAACTGTTTTCTGTGTACATGTTTTTACCTCCAGGAGTTCATCCTGGTCTCAAGACCTATGTTTAACCACGGGGCCTCCAGGGACCATAGAGGAGATGTAATGCGACCATCGAACCAGTCTAACTCCACACCGAGACGAGTGTGGACGGCAACAGCTGATAAAATACAAGGTACAGGATCAGATACAGATCGTGATGATTCAGCTGCCAAACTCACACTAATACAGTTCAATCCAACAGTCAGACTGAAAAGAGAATTTCTCACTTTGAGGATTTCTGCAGCCTGCATCGCCTCAATGACAGGATCCAACTTCACCACCTGGAAAACACACACATAGTATAAGGTCTGGATCTGAATCTATGGTAAGCAGCAAACAAGTAAAGCAATGTGCAAAGCTTTTTAGGCACCCCTTTAGTTGTTCAGATTCTTCTCTCCATCATCAGACCCTACAGGAGGTTCATCTACTCTCCAGCAGGACAAAGAGCCCAAACATGAAGAACTATCTTCAGAGACAAGAAGAACAAGGAGTCCTGTAGCAGATGGTCGGCCCAGTGACTTCTTCCTCCCTGACATGAAATTCAAGCTGAAAGGTCACCATTCAGAGCAGGACTTCCAGGCACTACAGTCTTAAGAGTTCGAATGAAGGCAACGTCCTTTAGTTTACTTGAAGACGCTTCAGCTCATTAAAAAGGCCTTGTTAGTTTTAACTCTGAGATGTTCCTGAGAGTTTAATCTACCCTGTCCTCATGTGAATCAGTAGATCACATGGCCGAGGTGTGAATGGCAGTTGAACAGTTTAGGTAAGGATCTCAGGACTGTGTTATAGGTAGCTGATGTTTGTTTTGTATTCCACCACCTAATGTTGTTTGGTTCATACTTTGAAGACAAAGGTATAAATAAATATCAGGTACGGTGTTTGCTTGTTAAAGGTGCAGTCTCTGAACTTTTGATCTCACTGCATATCATAGAGTAAATACTAATCAATAATCCAAGATGGATGTTATCAGTGAAGTGTTTGTCTGTGTGTGGTCTCACCAGGACTTGGTACCGTGGTCCCAGAGCCTGATCCCACTTAGCCTCAGTTCTGCCTCTAGCCGCGCACACACACACACACACACACACACACACACACAGATAGAGAACAGCCTGTGTAAGCAGTGGAACAGATGCAAAATTACAATTCAGCGATTAAAACACAGCAGCTTTCCTCGGTAGCTCATCAACTCAAACCTCCAGCTTGTAACACAACTCTGTGAACTGTGAGTGATGCAATGAAGTGTAGTACTGCAGCATGAATGAATACTGTAGTATGAAAGTGGTGGTATGTGTAGGCACATGGACAGAAGACGGGAAAGCTTGAAGGTGACTGTATTTCCCTGTACAGACGGCTGGGAAATCAGGTTTCTTTAAAGCTCCACCAGGATTACAGAGTTTCTCAATTTAAATGTAGTTAAAATAAAAACCTGTTGCAGTTAAACAACCAGATTTAATGTAAATGGAGCTTTCTCCTGCTCTGGTCATTTCTAGACTCCTGCTCACTACAGCCACACTACTGCATCTGGAGCCTGCCAGACTACATCCAGTCAGTCATTAAAGATTAACCAGCACAACATACGTCCGTATCTGTTTATAAAGCAGCTAACTGCGTAAATCAGAGATGCTAAATGGGCCAGCTAACAGCAGTTCATACTGACAGTTTAAGAGGCTAGCTAGCATGGTGCTAGCTTCAACTGTAATGCTGTTTCTTCTGCCAGTTTTCTGTTCTCATACAAACTGTAGGTTATGTCTGAGTCAGCATGTTTTTTTGTTGCTGTTCAGCAGTGAATAGATTAAAGTTCAACTACATTTAATAAAATAAAAAGTTCAAAATGTCATTTTTAAAAATGTTTTTGTTTGCAGCCTGCTTCTAACAAAATAACATGTTTATATTTATATTTGCATATGAGACAGTTTGTATAAATTACCCAAAATTTCTGGTTAATTCACTTGCACTCTGCATTGATTTACGTTAATTTGATAATTTGGCGTTGATTCCAATGAATTTACTTTTTAGTTCTTGTTAATTTAGGTTAATTCCCATGGAAAGTTAACAACTTGGAATATTTCCCAAATTCTTGTGCTTAACATCCCATGAGTTTCTGCAAATTTACTGAAACTTTCAACCCCTTTATAGCCCAACCACGAAAGCAAAACAAAAATGATCTTTAAATATCCCAAAAGAAAAAAATCGAATAGTAGTACCATCCCATAATTCTCTTGGCCTCAGAAGCACAAAGTAGAAAAACAGAAACTTAAAAAATATGGACGCTGTGGTCCTGAACTGGCCATGATCAGCCCTATGTTCATGTGTTCATTCATGTCTTTGAGAATCAGTCAGGAGGTGGGTCGGGGTGAAAGGTAAATGTTTAAATGTAGTCGTGCAGTAGTCTGTAGCTGGAGGAACAGTACTAACAGTAAAGTATTTTGGTTTGAAGATGCAGCTGCAGCAGAACCGGAGGAGAACCTGTTCTCTGGTTCTGCTGCAGTATAAACACTTCAGTCTGCTTGCTCCAGGACGGCTGTCACCTCATTGGAATTCACTGGTCAGAAGCAAAAAGCTAAAATGACTCAGATCTAAAGTGTAAAGTAAGCAATCAACCGAGGAGATTGTGGATGTGTGTGTTTAATGCATTAATGCACGCACACATTGAATAAAAATGCTTCTGCAACAATACCATCTTAAATCTCAGAAGACAATGGGAGCCTGGAGCAGAGCTTATCAGAAACACTGATGTTTGAGCAGATTACAGACCGACGCTGTGAGAAAAACCTGCTGAACAGTCGTCAGTCTGCTCCTCTGAAACCCTCGGTTGGATTCAGGAGGAACCGCTGCTGAGCCTTCCAAGAAAAACACCTCCATGTTCTCACAAATCTCCTCTCATGTTGAGGTATTTTGCAGGTCTGGCGTGTTACAAACAACAGCCTCTTCTGATTAAATTAGCATTGCTAACTCCTGGCCTTTCGGCGCAACTCAATCTGCATGCTTAATGAATAAACAGGGTAATACATCGCCGCGAGGCTGTCAGGCTGCCTGTGACACTTTTACATCTGTCGCCAGGAGCAGGCAGGCGCATGTTATGTTAGCGTATGCTTTGGCCACTTAGTAAAGCTAATGAGGAATAAAAGAGAGGGAAATATCTAGACAGGAGTGCTGTTAGAGGCCTGTGTTGACATGTCTGCAGATATACACTTTTTACACTGATAATTATGGCTTTAGATTTAAGGACAGTTTGACCGGAGCTCTTTTCCATAATCTTACAGTTCAGTCTTTGTTAGAAATGTTTAATTTTTCTAATCTTCTGAGTAAATAATGTTTAAATACTAATGAGTGGCCCAAAATAAAGCAGAAATAAAAGGTAGAAGTGTTTCTCTTTACAGAGGAGTTGCATCTGTATTGCAAACATTCATTTATAACCGCAGCAGTTAATCTCAAAAGGTAAATACACTGTTTGGCCTCAGGAGTTGTTCGTTAATATGTCTTCAGTTTCACTTTGTAAATGTACATGGCAAGGTTGTTGCATGTGTTTCTAGGGAGGTGTGTGCACGTTTAGTTACATACTTTAATTAGGCGACAAAGCCAACAAAGTTTCACAGGGGAGAAAACTCACTAACTCTTTGGAGGGAACTTAGATGGTGGATAATCAGATATTTGTGACTCCACCGGTTAAATGTGTAGACAGGTGAGTTAGGAAGGACCTGTGTTGGAGGAGATGGGAAACAGCTGGAAGATCATTTCCATATATCCTGCAGCTGCCAAGTCATGTGGTCACAACCAAGGAGGTAATAAACCCCTAAACCAGTCAGTTAGCATGTTAGCATGTTAGTACCCCCATGTTCCTCGTCCCAAAGTCAGTGTGTTTCTGGTTCAATGTCTGAAATAAGGTTCAGGGTTTTAACACAAGCTCAAGACATTTTCAGGTTTTATTCTCTGACATAAAATGGGTCAGCAACCTCTACCCTGATGTTTGAAGCTTTACGTGTCTTAAAAAAAAGGCGGTTGCTAACGAGTGTCTAAATGAGACTACAGAGGCTACCGGGACGTTAACATCCTAAAACTGAGAGACTGAGGAACACACAGATGTGTAACCGTCTTATTACTCACTGTCTGAACTGTACGAGTACGTGGACTCAGCTCTGCTCAGCTGTGCTGCGTTCGGGTACATCGGTTCCAGCTTCATCGTTGAGGAGCCAAACCCAGACGAGCGAGTCCTCAGGTCCAGGGACCTCCGCAGTGACACATGAGACAACTGCCTCTCCACTGACACACAAACACAAAGAGGAGATATAAGAAGATGCATTTCTTTCTGTTTGGCTTGTGACTGAGCCTTTGGTGTCTTTTAAAACTCTGAAAGCTTTTATGAATGTTTTACATTTTGTTGTGTTTTATTGTCCCATTGTACTGACAGTTTATATTTCCATTTAACTTTATTCTGTTCTCTATTTGTCTTTTGTTTTTAAATTCACTTTTTCTTTCTGTTAAAGGGGAGCAGGTCCTCTTCCACAGAGTCCACCATGTTTCTGTTGACACCAAAGTTCAGGGGACATTTGGCTGTAATCTGCATTCTCACCACTAGATCTCACTAAATCCTACAGACTGCTCCTTTAAGCTCTTTGTAAATAAAGTTTATTATTATTATTGTTCTTTCAGTCTCGTGCTCCATCGATTCACCCGAGGCCTCTCAACAAGCCTCAAATGTATAAACATGGAAATAAAAACTGCATAAGTAAAATGTGAAACTGAAGTTTAGTTTGTGTCCAGTTAATAATTTCTTCGGGCAGGTGGAAATCTAGACTTTTAACTGCATGTGAACACACTGAGGGCGCTCTGACCTTTGACCTCCTGACTGATCGTTACTGTTCTGAAGTTTATTTTCCTGTCAGACTCGTTCTAACTCATCCCAAAGTCTCTGTAGATAAGAGAGCTGCAGAAATGACCAGAATATAAGAAGTTTAAAACTTGAGGCTGAACTCAGCTGGTTTCCAGTTCTCTGTGTTTTCTCAGTAATGGAATAAAAGACGTCTGGAGGAGATAAGAGCCTCTATGCTCCTTCTACTCTCCTTTAAAAATCACTTGTTTCCTCTCTGGCCCCTGGAGGCTGACCGGTGCAGGCCGCCGGCCGATCGCAAGACAAAAAAATGACCCTGAACCGGGAGTATTAATCTCTGTGGACGCTGCTGGTGGAGGAGGAGGAGGAGGAGGAGGAGGAATCGCAGGCTCTTTGTGGAGAGTTCTGGAAAATTACACCGAGTTGTAAACAAATTTGTCATCTTAATCTGGGTGAGAGGACAGAGGCAGAGAGGGTTCGGGCAGGAAATAAGAACCACAGCTCTGATAAGTTTAACACAGAGTTAAAACTTCTCTAACAGCAGCAGATTATTGTTTTAATATCATGTAATCATGAACTCACAGAGAATCACTTCAGCTCGTTTTAGCCTGAGATATGTGAAATTACAGAAGGTAAATTTATATTATACACCACAACAAACTGTTTGATATCAGTGTTTTTATGTTAAACACTTTGAATCACTGTTTCCCATCATTTATTAACATAATAATAAAGATGAACTCAGTATTTAATTAATTAATTGACTGATTTCCTTCACAGATTTGAGCAGTTCCTCCTTCTCTGCTACATGATGCATTATGGGAGAAAAACATCCATCAACAGGCAGCATGCTGGTATTTCAGAACAGATATTTATCACCGTGAAAGTGTTTGAAGAGAAAAATCTTGAGTAGTTACTGGATTTTTTCACCGGGCTGAGTCTGGATTATCAACAACTGGACAGAGTCCTGAGGCTCCAGACCTCCAGGTTCAACGTGTTGCTGTTTGTGGTAATTTTACTGATTGTAGTTCAGAGCATGTTGTGCTTTAGTGCTCATACAGCCTTACCAAACACATTAGCAGAGATTGTAAGATGAGACCTGGTTTTCTCTTGAATTTTAAGACATTATTTATTTCAGTTTATGCTGTGCATACACTAAAAATTGTGAACAATCAAATTACCAGATCTTAATTAATAAGTACGACATACTAAATATTAAAGGATATCTGTTTTCCCATGGTTTTATTAAAGAGGAAGATCTTTTTGTTTAACCAGGAAACATCTCTATATATCACTACCAGTCCATTGACAAAAACAGAAGTTTGAGGAAAAACGACGAGCTGAATACCACTGCCTCCATCTGTTAGTGTGTTTGTGTTGCTGTGTGTGTGACTTTCAGTGGTGGGGTAATCAGATACTTTACTGAAGTAAAAGTACCACACAGTAACAGAAACACACTAACGAATGAGCAATGTCAACTCCTGTGTTCTCTCAGTAAAATTCCTGTTTTTGTCAATGGAGTCTGGTGTCTTTGAACAGCTGTAAACATCTCATCTTTGCTACACAGGGTTTTTTACAGAACAAGTTTCTACCTTTATCCAGGGATCTCTCCAGGGCTCTGGGTTTCTTCCTGACCACAGTGAGAACCACAGTCTGACCTGTCTGCTTCATCACCTCCAACACCTCCTGATTGGTCATCCCGTGAAGACTGACTCTGTCCAACTGTGAAATAAAGGAGAGAAAGATGCAGTGGGAAAACAACATAAACACATCATGGATTCAGGACTGGGCTGTAAATACTATAAATCTAAATTTGTTAAATCAACATTAAAAAATGCAGTGAAACTTCGGGTTTTAATGTCGTTCTTACGGCCAACAGTCGGTCGTGGACTCGGATGTTTCCGCTCTGATCTGCGGCACTGCCGGGAACCACATTTTTGACAAACACGCCAACTGCATCTGAACGGGGCGAGAGACATCGACACACAGTGACAGACACAGAGAGAGAGAGAGGTGGAATTTAACAGAAAAAAGATTTTTCAACTCATCTTTAAACACAAACCACCAAGAATCATGATTGATTGATCATGATATTTATACATTATTTATTTATAAATGTTTAAAAAGTCCCAACAAAGACAAAGAAAACTGACTTTGTTGAAAAAAAAGTGTTGAAAAATATGCAAATAAATCAGCCCTTCACAGTAAAAGCCCCAAAGCTGCTTCAAAATAAAAAGTCCTGCAGCTGCTTCACAGTAAAAGTCCTGCAGCTGCTTCACAATAAAAGCCCTGAAGCTGCTTCACAATAAAAGCCCTGAAGCTGCTTCACAATAAAAGTCCTGTCCTACCTCAGCTGGTCAGGCAGTTTTCTATGTTTTCAGTGGGTTTTACAGTGTTTTCATTGTCTGAGTGAGTGAGTCGTTTCCTCTCCTACCTTGGCTGGTCAGAGGATTGTAGCCGATGATGGAGATGCCGAGGCTCTGGCCGTCCTTCTTGGTCAGAGGAACCTCGTGGATCTCATATCCCTCCAGGTTGGGCTGAAAAACACAAACAGAGTCTGATTCAGAGGAGACAGGAAACAAACTCCTTCTCCAGAGACCAGGATTTAAACACTGCTCACTGTCTTGCTGAGCCGGCGCTGGGGGGCCACAACGGGGCGCTGGACAGGCAGTTCGGGGGGTCGGGGGGGTAAGGAGGAGACGGGGGCGGAGTCTGGAGGTGGCGGGGGAGGAGGACCCGTCGACCTCTGACCTCGGGGATCCCTGGCGATCAGCATGGTCACGTGACTCCCGCACCCCTGCAGCACCTTGACCACCTGGTCGCTGGTGAGGCCGCTGGTGGGCGTCGCCCCGATGCGAAGGATGTGGTCACCTGTGCGGAGACGGCCGTCCTGATTGGAGGAGAAGAGGCGATCAGAGGGAAAGTTTCATATGTTCCCTGATCACGTCTGAAAAACTGGTGACCAGGACATCATTAAATCTGAACTAAAAACATTTGATTTAGTTCAGTTTTATTTTTGAGTTTTGAATTTTTAACTTCTACAAACTTTAAAGTAAAATGTTTCTGTACAAATTCTCAAATAAATTGTAGAGAAAATGCTGCAGACCTAAAGTTTATCCAGATAAATCTTTTGTCTCCTTTTCCTCTGGTTCCTCTTTCAAACTATCACTAACTTTCTAAGAAGAAAGGCTTTTGTAGAAGAGCTCAGAGCTAAATGAAATGACCAGTTGGAAGCTTAGTGGTGGAGACGTTGACGTCATGTGACCGTGGTGTAGTTGGTTTATAGCCTAACATTAGCTTCTTACTTCTGGAGATTGGATTTAGGCTTCAAACATCAGAACAGTGGTGTTCATCTGTGAAGATTATCTGATCAACTAAACGTGGAAGGATCAGGAACTTTAGTTGGTCACAGTTTATTTTCTGGAATAATCCAGAACACAATGAAAAAAATCACACTGGCTTTTTGTGGAGGAACCAGGCTGATGCTAACTTCAGGGCTGGACTACAGAAACACATCATCACTGTGGGACTCTGTTACACTGTAGAGAAAACAGCCAAACAGAAACTACTGACTTGGCTGAATGAAAGTAACAGGACTTTGTTTTTGTACTGATGCAATTTCTGCTTTGAAAACATACATAACTTTATTTGCTCAAGCTCCTCACAACCCAAGATTCAGCTCTTATTTGACGACTGGATTTTATGGTGATTTAAATAACCTGAAGCCTTGACTGTACTTGAGTAAACTTTGATTTCCCAGTGTTTTATTTTACACCGAACTAAACATGAACGTCGGCTACAAGCCAATGAATCCAGTCGGTATCTGACACCTGCTGTGGGGGAGTAAAAAAGATGAGAGGAGGACGAGACAGAAAACAGAGCGAGACAAAGATGGAGGAGACAAAAGAGGAAACGGCGAGAGGAAAAGAAGAAGAGAGGGATGAACATAAAAAGAGAGAGAGAGGAGGAGAAAAGGAGGGAAAGGAGCTTTAGTCTCCAAATCTGTTCAGAGACTTCAAAGACTCAAGCTTCAGGTTTTAATTTGAACAAACGGAGAGGAAGTGAGTTGAAAAGCCGGGTGGTTAAAAACATCAGTGTCAAAGCTTTTTCCCTCCTCTCTGCGGAGAAATTAATCTAATTGATCTAATTAATCCTCTTTTACAAAGCGATAATTCCTCCTTCAGCTGCTGCCTGCTGTCTGTCCTAATGTACCGCTCCTGTTTCCACTGTTATTTATGCAGGAAACGTCCACCGGCCTCTGATTTCTGCTTCGACAGCTCGCATTTCTGCTGTCGGATCCACAGAGGAAGACCAGGCCGTGGTGCCTTGCTCAAGGGCTCAAGATGTGAAGATGGGAGTTAACATTTAAACACCAGATCTCCTGTAGTTTTGTGCTCTCTCCTCTTCTGCTGCTTTCTGCAGGTGTTTCTGCTTCCTGAGCTGTAGAGTCTGAATCTGTGATGACATGACTCCTGCTGCTCCTACGATCCTGCTCAACACCTGCTGTTTTTAAATGTATTAGTCTTATTGCTGTTACTGCTGTTGAGTTGAGTTGTCATTGTTATTTTTATAGCTATCATTACTATTATTGATTTTGCCTTCTCTATAAGAGATGTGTTTTACTTTCCTCTGGCCTCTCTGCTCATGGTGGAACTGTTGGGTCTGCCTTTGTAAATATTACATTATAAACAGCACAGTCTAGACCTGCTCTATATGAAAAGTGCCTTGAGATACCTTTAGTTGTGACTCTGTGCTATATAAATAAAATGGACTTGACTTGACATCAGCCTGTGCAGCACAGAGAGGGTGATTTATTTTTTGAAAATCATCTGAACTTAAATGTCTTGACTGATATCCAACATCCCATTTACACCTGGTATATTTGTATCCAAACACGCTCATGTGTAGGAATACAGAAGTAGGAAGAGGAGAGGGTTGTTTGACAGCGAGATACAGCAGGGGACAGGATCACTACTCCTGCCTTTGTCTCCAAACTGGGAGATTGTCAACCCAAATGTACCGCAGGTAATAAACTGACTGTGGATAAACAGCTCATACAGCCTCATTTCAAATGATCTCTTTAAGTCTTCAGCTTTAAAAACAACAGAAAAATGCTTTGTAAACGTAGCTGCTGTGGCTTCAATTACACATCAATACTTATTCTTGTCATATGAAGCAGATTCTCTGCCTGTGGCTTTAACAGATTAGATTATAGTTCATGACGTTGATCCCAGAGGTTTTATATTCTGACATAAATCTAACCGTCTGAATGTGACGTACCTTATCAGCCACGCTGTTTGGGATGAGCGTCCTGACGACCACCCCGGTCGTCTTCCCCCCGACGATCCCGAAGCCCAGACCTGATCCATCGTTCACCAGCTCAATCTCTTCAACATGACCCCACTGATCCTGCAGCACAGGACGGAGGAGGACACAGAGACTCATTAATGTTGGACAGGATTTGACTGACATCAGGACGATTAAGAAAAAAAGAATCAGAACCAGTTCTCAAACATCCAACACACACACTCACAATGTGTCCCAAGTGTCTGACAACATTATGGTAGGATTCCTACAGAGACAGAGCTTTTTATTAAAGAGGAAGATCCTTTTAGTTTAACCAGAAACATCTCTATATATCACTACCAGACTCCATTGACAAAAACAGGGATTTTACTGGGAGCTGCTGGAATACCACTGCCTCCATCTGTTAGTGTGTTTGTGTTACTGTGTGGTACTTTTACTTTATATAAAGTATCTGATTACTTCTTCCACCACTGAAAGTCGCATAGTAACACAAACACACTAACAGATGGAGGCAGTGGTATTCCAGCAGCTCCTGTGTTCTGCTTGGTTAAAATTCCCGTTTTTGTCAATGGAGTCTGGTGGCTTTGAACAGAGTGAGAAAACAGCTGTAAATAAGACTCATTTTGAAAGATAAGGTCTGACTGGGACATTTCCAGTTGGACAGTTGCACATATGAAAGCTCCTCTTCCTCTCAGTACGAACCACAGCGTAAACAGTTTTTTCTTTTGACGCAGATGAAACAAATCATGACTGAATCGTATTCTTAATTATTTTGACTTTATTCTACTGGGAGCAGAGCAGCAGACTCTCTGAGCTGCCGGCCGGCTATCTGTCCTGAGGTGAAAGGTCGTTAAAGTGAACCTCAGCAGGTAATTACCAGCTGAGAGCATTTCCTCTTCCCTGATACCAGCTGCTGATCAATGAGAGGCTACAGCAGAAACCTGCTAACACACACTCACAGGCTGTCTTTATGAAGTGGCTGTAATCAGAGGTGGTGGCTGTGGTCTCTTATTAGGGCTCCGATCTGATAGAGGAGGTCTTCCTCTGTCTAATGAAACAAGCCTCCTCCTCCTCAGCTGATCCCAGGACGCTGCAGGAAGCTGTTTGCCCGATAAAGTCGACTCACTCGTTGAATGCTCCGCTCTCCAATAGAAGTTCAGTCTTTTCACAGGAGAGGATCTGTTACCGCTCTGTTCAGGTTAATGTGGGGGAAGCTAACACCTGTGTCTCCAGTTTGTTTTGGTGAAAATATGGAGACAGGTAAATCAGGGCTGAATTAAAATCAATACCGAGGAGAAATAAGTTTGATCAGAGTTCACAGCAACATCAGCTTGTTATGGATGAAGTGCTTTGGTTTGACCCCCTGCAGAGTCTGGATGATTGGTTAGCCTGAGGCTGCGGTGTTAGCTGCTAGCATCCTGCAGCTGAGATGAAGTCGACACAAGAGGAAGCAGAGAGGCAGAGGTGACTGGGTAAACATGAGGGAAGGATGTAGAAGGTCGAGTCTTTCTCTCACTTCACTGACTTTAGCAGAGGAGACACTGGACCTTCCTTTACCAAAGGAAAGACAAAGGAAAGGACTATTCGACCACAGCCGAGGTATTAAGTCAAGAATCAGCTCAGTGATGATGTGTTTCTGTAGTCCAGCCCTGAAGTCAGCATCAGCCTGGTTCCCTCCACAAAAAGCCAATGGGATTTTTTCATTGTGTTTTGGATTATTCCAGAAAATAAACTGAGACCAACTAAAGTTTCTGATCCTTCCAGGTTTAGTTGATCAGATAATCTTCACAGATTCAGGGAGTAAATGTTCTCTTCAGATGCTGACGAATGTAAAGATCTAATGAGTGTGTGTGATTCGTAAATAATTAATAAAACAACAGGCACAGGATTTGGGAAGCAGATCACACAGAAGAAGAACCTGATCAAACAGCTGGTTTGGAGGAAAAACCAGGTAAAAATCAAAGTTCAGGTGAGTGTTTTTTGCCCCGGTGGATCAGGTGATCATTCATATTCAGGCATTAACTCTGACACCTGCCTCCATCCCAACTAAAAAAAACATATTTCTCTGCAGATAAAAAGCTGAAGAGCCAGTTTCTCACCTGTGACTCAACCTGGACGTTTTGATTGGACGAGGCTGGGTCACGTGACCAGAATTATAATGAGTTCAGAGAAGTTTACCAACTTCATCCAGTTAACTTCTGCTTTAAGTTCATTTCCTGTAGTTTGAGGCAGTTTTAAAGGCCCCTCCAGGTTTCTTTAATTGGACAATCTGTTATTTTTTATCCCTGTTCTCTCTGCTTTTCATCATTTTTAGGAGCGCCATAAATTAACTCTAAACTCCTGAGTGCGTTCTCCGACACACTGTCCTAATCGATGGAGGGATAATATTCACTAAATAGACACAAGCTGTAAAAATCATATCTGACTGGCTGATTTATTCCTGTCTTTATGAGACACTTTACAGCGACGGCGCTTCAGACTGACTCCAGCAGAAACAGGAGCTCAGAGTTTTTGGACGTCAGGACGACACCTCGGTCAGAGTCGCCTGGATCTGGATCTGCCTCGGCGGAGGAGGCTTGGCGTTGGGAGACGGATAGTTAGCCAGGGCCCTGAGGAGGCGAGCGGCAATAAAACCCGGTCCAGAGTTGTGTTTTTAATGCCCTCAGCTCCATTAAACGTGACCTCGATAGAAACGGGACATGAATAAAACAAAAGCGGGAGGATCGGAGGCCTGGAATTCAGGACGTGGCCCCGATCCAATGAGCCGAGAGGAGGAGGAGGAGGAGGAGGAGGAGGGTAACAAACAAGAGGGACAGTGTAATTCTGTGCGATAATGACCCAACAATAGAGCAGGGCAGAATCATTACGGCTGCAGCTAACCTGTGATCCTCTGCTCACATTAACAGTCCAGACCTGCTCTGCTTCGTCACCATGTCGTTTCTCTTCCTGAAATTTCCTCTCTTGGTTATTTAAATGTCAGCGCTCTCGTGTTATTCACTCCAATAACTCAGACATTAACTTTAAAAAAAAATAAGAATTTGGCTCAGCTGCAGTGTTTGTTCCCAACCTTTGTTTTAAAACGAAAAACTCCAGCACCACCTGTCATCTTCCAAACAGGTTCATTTTAATGGATTTTTAGTAGTGTTTTCAGTGGGTTTGACCATTTAAAGCCTCTATTTAAACTCCTCTGCTCTCTACCAGCCCTGAAGTCAGCATCAGCCTGGTTCCCTCCACAAAAAGCCAATGGGATTTTTTCATTGTGTTTTGGATTATTCCAGAAAATAAACTGTGACCAACTAAAGTTTCTGATCCTTCCAGGTTTAGTTCATCAGTCCTCAGTCTTCAGTCATCAATCTTTCGTCTTAAGTCCTCACTGATTCCTGCAGCTCTGTATAAGACCCACGATTTTGACTCAAAACGATCAGACAGTTGAGTGAGGAATGATGGACACTTCCCAACCACAACAGTCGCCATCTTGGCTACGCAGCAGAAGAGGAGGGACCACTAACGTAACTTGTGAAAATGGCAGCGGAGGAAGGAGGAGGTCACGACTTGTACATAATTTACATATCAAGTGAAACAGAATAAACGAGGAAGTAAAACCCTCGGTGGGAATCACTGTCGAGTTTATGTATCTGAACTACAGCTTTAAGGACAGAAGGTGTTGTAGGCTGTGCAGATTGTGAGGCCCTCTGAGGATTAAATAAATAAAACTGGACTTTACTTGGCAGCCAGTCGGCTCGTTGGGAACTCTCTACTGTGAGATCTCAGCCTCATAATCATCATGAATTTCAAATAATTAAAAAGCTGCCAATGAGCATAAAACAAGACCTGAGAACCGCTCTGAGGTCTGGAACCAGATCAGGGAAATCTGGGAAAACATCTCAGACGTTATGTCTTCAGCAAAAACAACTGTACAAACTCAGAATTCAAACATTAGACTCCAATACCCAGAATGCTTTGCAGGGAGAACACCTCGCTCACTCGTCTCTGCCTCATCTCCGTCTTCCAAATACACTGCAGGTGACATTATCTGACCCTCTGACCTTTCACCTCTGTTAGAACAGACACAGGTGGTGACGCCATTGTCTCTTTATCTCTGTCTCTGCCTCCTCCCTCCCTCCCTCCCCACGTCACGTCGACATTCATTGATCGCACCTCCTCTCAGACTTAAACACATATTGTCAGGAGCGATGCTGCAAGTGGAGCACTAACTTGATTTCCTATAGGCTTTAAGGTCATAAAAATCATCCGAGTCAATGTCAGCAGACTTACAGCTCGTCATAAAACAGGAGGTCTCACTCTGATACAGAGGCGTGGCCTCAAAGTGACCTCCAGTTATGATTGACGCCCTCTCAGCAATGCTTGTTTTGAGTGACAGCCAAGATGCTGGATGATGTATATGTGTGTGTGGCTGAACACACACTGCAGGATAAAGCTGATTTCAGCGATGCTCCTCTGCACCGCTGCTGCTGTTTTAGGATCAGGCCTTAAAAATAATTTCATACTGAGCTATAAAACCAAACGACGAACAAATGTGCAAACTCAGACTGAATTTAAAGGATAATTCAGGTGTTTTTCAGTATTTTCATGTATTTGGGTTTAAATGACTGATAGGGACAAAAATATCTGGAATCGGCGCAGTATTGATCAATACCAGACTCCATTGACAAAATCAGGAATTTTACCAAACAGAACATGGGAGCTGCTGCCTCTATCTGTTAGTTAGTTTGTGTTACTGTGTGGCACTCTTATTTTATATGAAGTATCTGATTACTTCTTCCACCACTGAAAGTCACACAGTAACACAAACAAACTGACAGATGGGCGAATGTTATATTCAACAACACCACATGTTCTGCTTGGCTAAATTCCTGTTTTTATCAATGGAGTCTGTAGTGACTATATAGTGATGTTCTGATTAAACATGTGTGATATTTGGTTCATGACCCTTTCATTTTCCTCTGTCTCTCTCAAACAACTGGCAGTAAAACTTTAGTATCAGGCGAGAACCGTCCCTGGAGTTATACTACCGTTTTGTCCAGATAAAACAATCTGCTGCTAGCATTTGCTGGAAGTAAGCTAACTGTCTCCATGGCGACAAAAATATAGATCACTGATCAAAGTTTCATCATAAGGTTCAGACTTTGAAATTTATTATAAAACCTACCACAGTTTCATCTCTGGGATGAACGCCAGACTTCTTACCGTGTTGATGGGCGTGGCGGGTGGCGTTGCGTTGGTAGGCGCTCCTGGCCACCACCAGCTCCACCGTCTCCCGGGCTGCTGCAGCGGGTCAGGAGCCTGCTGCTGGCTGATCCCGTCTCCAGAGGAGCTGCCGTTTATCACCCGGTCTGGTCCGGCCTGGAGGCGACCGTCCCCTGCAGACATGACCCAACATCAGTCACGCTAACCAGCTAGCTAACCATTTATTACTCTGAAGCTAGGAGGCTAAAGCTAAAATTAGCTATTGCAGTCGCTGTTAAATGATAACATGCTGCTAACAGCTGAAAACATGACACTCATGAAACTGAGAGGTGAACCAAAACAGTAAACAGATAAAATTAAATTATATTTTTAATCAAGCTATAAGTATTGTTCATAATGTGCCTTTTAATTTTACTGCATTGCTTTTTAATGTCACATAAGATCTTAAAGGTGCTGTATGTCGCTTCTGCTAGCAACAACGTTAGCATTAACAGCTTCAGATAATCCAGTGGTTTTATAAAACAAGATGTTAGAATCGATCCTCACAGAGCAAGCCTGCTGTCTCTCATGAACGGACAAACTCACTGACTCACTATCACTAAGTGGTGTTATGAGACAAAGCGGGTGGAGCTGGCTGCCCATGCTAACTTCAGGCAGAACAGGGTAGAAATAGAAGCTGGTGGTGTTGCTTTTCCACCTCTGAGACAGCTGTTGGTGAGTAAAAGGAATTAAGTTTGGTACTGAACTGAATGTCTAACACATTTGTAGTACATCTGTAATGCTCCTTTAGCTAACTATATTTGCATTAGCAAAACTTCTTTAACATCATTTAATATTGGAACAAATGATGGAAACTAATGTCCTCAGATCTTAAAAGATGCTATGTGGAAGTTTTTCTGTCATAACTGTGTCTAAGGCTCATTGTTTACAACACAAGAAGTTAAGATTATATGGGCAGAGCTAGTTCGTCGTTGGACGGACAGACTGGGTGACTCACTGTAGCAAAGTGGCAGACAAAGCACGGGACAGGGCTGGCTATTGCTTGCTACTTCAGCCAAAAACAGGAGAGTGATAGAAATAGAGGCTAAACTTGATTCACTCTAGAGACAAACTCCTATGATAAAGGAATTAAGTTTCACAAAGTTTTGGACTGGTGAGAAACAGCTGCTAATGCTTGCTAATGCTAGCTATGTGGCTGCCAGCACCTTTAACTTGGTGCAACAACAACAACAAGACGATATACTAATGCTAATGTGACTGATGTGTCTCTTTGATCACATGGCGTCTGGAGGAAACAAAGGCATTATTAGCTAAACCTGTGTGCGATGCCTCCAGGTTGGATGTGTTTCAGCGAAGACACTGGCTGTTCCTGCAGGATTCAGACCCGACCACACTGAAGCCAGACCTCCGGAGGCGGGTCAGACTGACCAGCTCCGTCTGGCCCTGCACACACACACACACACCACAAGGGTTTGGTCGTGTGTTGATATTCTGTTCATGCTGTAGTTTGTGTGTTTAATAGCCATGCAGTGTGTTCTGCTCACTGCAGGTGTGTCGTGGCTCGCCCGCAGCAGCCCGGCGGATCCACTTCTGGAGGAGGAGGTCAGGCGGGGCGGGTCTGGTGGGCCCGGGCAGGGCGAGCCATTGGTCAGGAGCGGAGGAGGAGGCAGACAGAGGCCCAGGCGCGAGGCAGAGCTGCCCGGCGGGGATCGTGGCTCATGATCAGCTGACCCTTTTTGGGCTTGAACTCGCTGCAGGCGTCGGGAGGCATACTGTGCTCAGCTACAGAGGAGAAGAGGAGGAGGGAGGAATTGTCAGATGGGAGGTGATACATGTGCTCTGCAGAGCTACTGTGGACAAGTGTTACAATAAAACAGACAACTGAAGCTGGATTTAGAACTGAAGCATATAAAACTGCCAATTAACTCATTAAAACATTTGATTATCTGGAAACTGATGATGATAATGAGGCACATCTTGATTGGTTTTGAGGTGAATCAATGAGTTTAAGCACAATTACGAAATAAGACTTTTCTATTATCTACTTCTTCTCTTATGCTTTGATTTATTCATCAAGTATTTTTAATAATAAATGAATGGTACGTAGTTGAAGCTTTTCTTTGTCGTATCTGATTGTAAACTTTATATTTTTGGAAAGTCTGTTTAATAAAACAATCAGTTTGAAGACATCATCTACATCTTATACTGTGTGGTGTATTTTGTATATTTTATATTTCTAATTATATTTTCTTTATAAGCTGCTGGTTTCTCTGTGAGCTACAAATAATGATGTTTCTGGATTTAAACTAAAAGGATCTTCCTGTTTCAGCAAAATTTATCTCTTAGAATCTCCCATAATGAATACTGAAGACATAATCTAGTGCAACTACACAAACTTTTGACCACCGAGTATTTTATTTTCCTGCTGATACAAGTGAAGTCCATGAAGGAACTTGTGCCACGGGCGACCTGCGTTCAGGTTTCTGACCAAAATAAAACAAAGATCCAGCGCTGAAGTAAAGAGAGCCGGACAGAGAGGCGGACAACAGAGAGAGATAGGGGCGCACTTATATGCAAGGGCGTTGTACATGAGCAAGAAAGAAACACATGGAGGAAAAATATGACAGAGGCGGGGGTAAGTGAGAGGAGGAGAAAGGAAAAAAAAATCCATGAATTCCCTCTACCGACTCTCTCTCTCTGGACAGGTAATGTATTGGCCTTTACACTCACATTGTGAAACTTCCATCAGTCTCAACTTATTTAGGCTGAGCTGGCAGACAGGATCGAGCCATTCATCAATACACTTTCGACAAGAGGCCGTTACTCAAACCAGACACTAGATATTAAAGCTTGATATAGATCCGCGGAAACCCGGGGAGGGAGGAGGGAAAGGCAATAAAGAAAGAGAAAGTCCTGCTTCATATACCCTCCACCGGCTTCCACAGGCGCGTTCATAGACTCAGCTCCTGACCCGCAGCACTTAGAGATGTAGGCCCAGCGTCGGTTATTGCCATTATCTTAATTTGACCCTGCAGATTTTATTGTAAAGGCTCCCACGTCAATCTGACTGGAGCCTGAATACAGATGCCAGCGATGCAGAGAGGAGAGGGAGGTGGTGGAGGTTTGACACGTCCCAGAATCACCGTGCGGACAGGAGGCGGCAGGGCATACGGCACCTGGTGGGCTGTCGACACCTGGGCGGAGTTCCACATGTCAGATCTGATGGGAAACATTCATTAAGTCTGCGGTCTGATGTTAAACACAGCTGGTAAAACACGAATATACATTTACACTGTGTGACCAGAGGGAGGGAGAAACACCTGCAGAGACAAACTCCACCTGGAAATATTCAAGATTATGTGTCAGAAAGGAACCACGAACCAGGCATTCGATGACTCTATTCGACATGAAACACCGAGAAAACAATACATCCTTCTGTTTCTCTACTGAAACTTTGAATGTTAAAAATCAAACATGAACCCACTGAACAAGAGTTTAGGTTCATTTTAGAGTCAAAAAGCCATGTTAAAAGATGAAGCCCTCAGACTTCACTGTCCTTAAACTCACTGTGATACTACGCGACCTGGACCTGGACCTTGAGTCTTCACTGACAGTCTTTTCGTGACACAACACGAATAGAGTTATGGCTCTGCACAATGAGACTGAGCTTATAAATAAAACCATGGTTCACAGTCACACTGGTGTGTTATATATTAAAGGTTGAGTACAACTGCTGTAGGTTTCAATAAGTTAATGTGTTTTGCTTAAAAGTTGAGCAACATTAACTTATTTAGTGAAACTGAACAAAACAGCAGCTGAATCTTTTCATACATTGTATGAGACAGTGCATGTCGCGTGCCGTGTGTTTGAATGGCACAATAGATTTAGTGAAGGCAGAGGATGTCCAACATACGATGAGCGTCCTGGGCGCCCTGCACATCTGAAACTTCTGAAAACATTCAACAAACTCAACAAACCGTTGGAAATGATCAGGGACTCAAGAATAAGAATGAGAGCAGAACTGGTCTCCACTGATAAAGAAAGTCCAAAGAGAGACCACAGAAAGATGTCATTTCTTCGCGTCAAGACAAACGAGCCAGCTCACACTCGCTCTCTCTCTCAGTAAAAGAAAGTTCTGGCCCAAAAAACAAATCTTGACAAAGAACGACAGGGTTCTGAACAACGCTGTCCGAAGAAGACCTACTACGCACTGCTGTGATCGATGGAAGACCACAAGATACAGCGCTGTGTGTTGATGCAGAAGGGGAGAAAGACACTGAACATGTTTGTGTTCAATAAAACTGTATCACAACATTAGTCTCGTTATTTAATAGCTATACCTTGTAGAAAAATGTGAAATACTCGCCCGTGAATATCCAGGGCTGAAGCTCCATCACAGCCCGGTTGTGGACAGTGTGAGGTCCTGCTGGGTAAAGAACCAACCAGGATCCTTTGACTGACCTCTGACAGTCTGTGTGACTGTGATGCCTTTACTCCCACAGTGAGAAACTCTCTGCCGAATTAATTGGGCGTGTAAATGTAGTCACATGAAGAAAAGAAAAAGAAGCTGTGAGTGTGAAAAGAGACCTGAAGCCTGGTGGGTCTTGCAGCTGCGTTACATTTACATCAGAGGTCGGAGGTCGGGACCTGGGAGTAATCACCTCTGAGTTCCAGTTGAAAACAGGAAAGACTTTGTTGTTGTTGCTCGTTCTTAAAAGCGAATCTGCTCACCTGAAGAACACCTCAGCTGTTAATGTTAGATTTTAATCTGAACATTCTTAAAAACGTTCAGATTTAAAACCTGCAACATTAAACCATGAAGGTGAACTGATTCAGACATATCTCAGACTAACGTTGTTAGCAACAGCGGTTGATAGCATGAGTACGAGGAGCAACCATCTTAATTCTTATGTCGGGGTTGGTGGGGTTTCTCTGACCAGGGGCGTTCAGGTTCAAACCTCTGACCGAGACTCAAGTGGACTTCAGAGGCAGGCTTGAATGCACCGCTCCAGACCACATCACTGTTGCTATGGCCTTACGTCAACAATCTCCCTCTTTGTAACCAACATAATTATTTCTCATTCGCGGTTGTTGAAGGATCAGAAAGGAGATCTTGTTGGCGACAGCGATTGGTTGTGGGCCTTGAATCACCTTAGAACGTAAAATAAATCTCTGGGCTCTCGGACGAGTACCACAGAGTTACAGGTGTTTCTCACCTGGTTTGCAGCTGTTTGATGGAGTGCTGCAGAAGGGTCAGGGTGTCAACAAGACAGAGGACTCTGCAGGGTGTCCTCAGGTTCCCAGGAGGTGTCACTGTGGGTCCCTCCTCCCTCTGGACCAGTTTGGGTGCAAAGGCGGTCCAGGCTCCCAGGACCTACTGGCGCTCCTGGCAGGCCTGAACACAAACACACCGTTCATCATGGAGGCAACAACCACAGTGAATGTAAACAAAGAGAAAACAACAGTTTACCTGTCGGGACATTTTCAAACATGGTCCCTCTGCCTCTGTCTGTCCTTCTGGATCGGTCTGAACAAACACAATAACATTATTTCACATTTTACTTCAAATACTGGCCAGCATTAGTTATCTGCTGTAATGGCTCGGTGGAACTTTCTACCAAGAATATTGTAGGACAACAGTTAAAGACAGTAAACCACCACAAGGACTCTAAACCACAACAAAGGACTCTAAACCACCACAACAACCACAAAGAGAGACTAAACCACCACAAAGGACTCTAGACCACAACAAAGAGACTCGCACACCACAAGGGCGTTAAACCACCACAACAACCACAAAGGACACTAAACCACCACAAAGGACTCTGGACCACAACAAAGACTCCTAAGCCACCACAACAACACAAGAGACTCTGACTACACCACAAAGAGACTCTAAATACACAACAAAGAGACTCTAAGCCGCAACAAAGGACTCTAGAGCCACAGCAAGGATGTTGAAGCCACCACAACGGCCACAAGGGACACTGAGCCACCACAAGGGGACTCTAAGCCACAAGCAAGGGACTCCTAGAGCCACCACAACAGCCACCAAGGGGACTCCTGAGCCACCACAGGGACTCCTGAGCCACCTGACAAGGGACTCTAGAGCCACCACAACAGCCTGGGGACACTGACCACAGCAAAGGACTCTAAAGCCACAGCAAAGGGACTCTAGGCCACCACAGCAACCACCAAGGGACTCCTGAAGCCACCACAAAGGACTCTAAACACATGAGGGTTAAACCACCACAGCAGCCTGAGGACTCTAGAGCCACCTGAGGACTCTGAAACCACAGCAAGGGACTCTAGGCCACCACAGCAGCCTGGGGACTCTAAGCCACTGGGGACTCCTGAGCCACAACCAGGGACTCCCTGAGAGCCACCACAACCAGCCTGAGGACGCTAGGCACCACAAAGGGGACTCTAGAGCCACCATGAGGACTGAGCCACCACAGGACACTGGAAGGCCACCACAGGGACACTGAGCCACAACAGGGGACTCTAGAGCCACAACAAGGGACTCCTGGAGAGCCACCTGAGGACACTGGAAAGCCACCTGGGGACTCCTGAGCCACCATGAGGACACTGGAAGCCACCACAGGACACTAGAGCACCTGGGGACACTGGAAGCCACCACAGCAGCCACAGGGACACTAAGAGCCACCACCAAGGGACTCTAAACCACCATAAAGGACACTAAGCCACCACAGGACACTAAGCCACAACAAGGGACACTAGTACCACAGGACCTGAAGCCACCACAAAGGACACTGAGCCACAACAAAGGACTCTAAGGCACCACAAGGGGACAGCAAACCACCACAGGCAATACAAGGGACGCTAAACCACCACAAGGGGCTCTAAACTACCATAAAGGGGACACTGGAGCCACCACAGGACACTAGGCTACCACAAGGGACACTGGAGGCCACCTGAGGGGACTCCTGGAGCCACAGGGACGCTGGAGCCACCACAAGCAGCCACAAGAGAGGCACTTCTAGGCCACCCACAGGACACTAAGCCTGCCACAGGGACTCCTGAGCCACAGGGACACTAAACCACCACAACAACCACAAAGACACTAAACCACCACAACAACCACAAAGAGACACTAAACCACCACAAAGACAGAAAAACAACCACAAACAGATGCAAAAAAACAAACAAAACAAAACCCACAGAGACTCTAAACAACTAACTAACTTGTTGAGCAGGTCTGACAAATAAAGCCACTTTACAACATGCACAATGTCAACTACATTTTTTAAGTCAATTATTTATATCCAGTAAAATAAATATACCTTCCTAAAAACAACTGTTTAAGTATCTGAGCCTCTTCACTCTGCAGCAGATTTACATGATTTAATGTTGTTATTTAAATATTTTTCACTCATTTCAAAGTAAACACAGTCTCTTATTGTTTTATTCTAAAAGAATTGAAACAACAGTGGAAACTAAATGTTCTGTGACACTGTAAATTCACTGAGTTTTATTTGTATTTATTTGTGGTGCATTTAATAATAATGTAAGACTGTTGAAGTAATCTAAAGCATTTAAACTACATTACTTTGAGATTACAGATTACATTTAATGGCAGTAATCTGTAATATTATTTCATAAAACTGAGACTATAAATCATGTGTGTGTTAGTTTAACCTGTGCTCAGAGCTCGTGCCTAACGGTGTGACCCAGCCCTCCTCCCCGTGCTGCGTTCAGGTGTGTCTCTGGCTCGAGGCTCGTTATCAGCCTGTTAGCATTATCAGCACATACAGAGGGAAAACACACACAGCACCGCATTCCCGCACCTGTCCCTCAAACAGCGAGACAGAAACCAGCCTCAAGGTCTCACTCACTGCGTTAAATCACTGACTGTGAGCGGAGGGAGGGGGAACTCACCTGTGAGCTCACCTGAGAAAACAGGAAGTGAAACTCAGCAGCTCAGAGTGGGGTGGGAGGGTGAAACCAAATGTGGAATTAAATCAATAAATAATCCACCAGTCTGTGTGTTGTGTTTATTTTAAAAAAGGTTTTTAATCAGGAGGTTTAAATCCGTCGACAGGTTCAACTCGCAACAGGTGCATCAAAGTTTAAAAACAGAGGAAAAACCAGCTCCAACCTGCTGCGACAGCTTCAAAACTCACTTTATCACCTCGGCGACGACACCAAACTCCGCTGCTCCGCCCGTTTACAACCGGTAACTTCACCGAAACGACGTTAAAACAACTTCTGCTCCATCAGCTTCACAACTTCATGGCAACACAACCGTCCGCTAACAGCCGCGCTAGCCGCTAGCATGCTAACGTAGCTTCTCAAACAGCGTCAGAAGGAAAAAAAAAACCTCTCGTGTGGTTTTATTTCAGCGGGACAAACAGCCGGAGGATGAAGGAGCCTGTCAGCGGTGACCTCATCAAACACACCGCGATGTAAACGGGTTCTGAACTGGTGGAAAAACTCACATCAACTGGATCCAGTTTGGCACCAGTGTCGCTTTAATGCTGCGTTCGAGTGCTGTCGGAAATAGTAACTGTCACTGTATGTTTAGCGACCTCAGTTGATGTGGGAAACTTTTGCTGCTAAATAAAGTTGTTTTTTGAGTTTAACGATGTATATTTGACTTTTAAGTGATAACAGTAAAAGTAAAGATGTTAAAAGTCAGTGAAATAACAAAAACAAGATATAATCATACAACTAAAAGAAACGGATCTGATTTTTTATTTTTGAGCCAAAACAAAACAAGGTTCATTTATTCATTTTATGCAAAGTTTTCGACTTTGGACGTTAGAAATACATGCAATCAAACAATCTGTACAATTTACTGACCAAATTCTTTTGAATTAATAATATTATTGTGAAAGTAAATGTTTATTTTGGTGGGAACCAAGCTCCATATTTTTGGTTATGAATAAAGTGTAGGGGAGTGAACTTGATAAACAGCTGATGTACACACTATCAAAACTTTAAAAATACATAATATATGTTCTTTTATGTCTGTATTACAAAGAAAAGTCATTCAACAATCTTTGTTCCCTAATGTTTTGAAGCCATATTTGTTTTGTACTTATTTATCGGGTTAGCCAGTAATAATATCAATACTAATAATAATAGTAATGACTTACTACTTCTATGCCACATTTCTAAACAGAGATACAAACACCTTCACAGTAAAACCAACAGAATAACAGTAAAATGCTGAATTACTTAGATTACAAGGAGAATTAAAAGTATAACACAGAATAAAACAGTGCAAAGTGTAGAAAAAGAGTTTTATTTATCATATTTATCACCTCCACATTTGACACTGTCTATAAAGAATCATTTTATTTTCAAGAATGTTGGAAGAAGCAAAATCTTAATATCATATCTACAATTATTAGATCAAGTATAAAAATATAAAAATAAATAGATAAATAAAAAACATGTCTTATCTTTAGGTATAAAGGCTACAGAAGTGCTACAGAACTCTGAATCACCGTTTCTCGACGCGTCGTGAAGGCAGCACCCCGTCACGTGACAGAGCCGGACTCAGTCATGGCGTCCTCCCGGAGACGGCTGGTTTGTTTACGCTCCGGGATGTGGAGCCTGTTGTTTTACTGTGTTTACTCTCATCTGAAGCTGGTTCTGGCTGAGGAGGTGCAGAGCTGCGAAAACCTGAGACTCGGACAATATCCTTTCAATTAATATTTATCAACGTAACTCTGATTTACAGGAAGATAAATCACCTGAAGGAGGCGGCTAACGGCTGCTAGCTTACTGTTAGCTTAATGTCATCGGCTAAAACCTTATAAATACTCATACATACCAGTGTAATACTGCAGTTACTGTGTGTACTCAGAGGTATATTTACGTTATAAACTACTTATTAACTATTTATGATCTGTTTGGACACAAGTTGTTCCTCAGATGTTTCTAAATTGAGTCTGATGGAGACTGCAATCTAAAAATACTCTATTACAAGTAAAAGTCCTGCGTCCTACTCCAGTACAAGTACAGAAGTATTACCAGATAAATTAACTTAAATTATCTAAAGTAAAAGTAAAAGTATAGCAGTAAAATGTCCTGTGATATTTATTGTTTATTATGTAAAATGATTGATTATTGGCCTCTGTAAAGGGCCAACAGATCATCATGAGATGATAAATATAAAAACAAACTCCCTGTACACATCTGTTTTTATCTGTTTCTAAAGTTAATGAAGTAAAATAATCTCTGATGTGACAGAGACTCTGAGGGGCCACAAGACAAAACAAGAGGGAACCACTGGTTTAAACATTTCTAAAGATCAGATAAATGTAGTAAAAGGAGCAGAGTTTTACTCTGAGATGTAGTCGAGTAGATAAAGTATACAAGTACTAAGTACATGTATTTGGTCGGTGGTTGTGATGTTGATATTTAAAATGTTCAGCTTTAAGAACAGAGTAAACAGCAGTCCTGGTTCAGTCCAGTATTTAGTCCTGGTTCAGTCCAGTATTTAGTCCTGGTTCGGTCCAGTTTTCTCTGATGATATTAAACTGTGCCTCCTGTTGGTTTATTGTGTGTTTACGTCTGGACTCCTTCACTCTGCTCACGTATCTCTGTAGCGATCCAAAGATCGACGAAGCCACTCAGGAGCCGGAGAACTGCAGGGACACGACGGCCTGGGGTGAGTACGACACCGACATCAACGTTTCATCCTCAGCTGAAGAAGAATCTCACGTATATCATAACTTAGATACAGTTTGATCTGTAGAAGTCGGCCACTTTAAAACTGCTGCAGATCACAGCAGGAAGTACATCTGGATTTCAAAATAAAAGTGTGTGTGTTTTCAGTGGAGTGCCTCCCAGCTCCGAACATCAGCTGTCGACTCTCCAACGGGACGGAGTTCAGGTTCAGCGGGAGGGAGGTCGGCTTCAACAAAACCATCTCCTGCAGGAACGTGTGAGTGCTCACACACACGACTGTTGTGATTGATTATGATAGATTACAATCATGTTGATATATTGATTAGAATAATAGATTGTGTATTTTCTCTCAGGAGTGGTTATTCCTATAAAGTCGCCGTGGCGTTGTCTCTGTTTCTGGGCTGGCTCGGGGCGGATCGCTTCTACCTGGGATATCCTGCTCTAGGTAATTACTGTGTGGTACTTCCTCTTATGTAAAGTATCTGATTACTTCCTCCACCACTGAAAGTCACACAGTAACACAAACACACTAACAGATGGAGGCAGTGGTATTCCAGCAGCTCCTGTTAATCCCTGTTTTTGTGAATAGAGTCTGGTAGTGATATATAGAGATGTTTCTGGTTAAACTAAAAGGATCTGACTCTTTAATAAAAAGCTCTGTCTCTGTAGGAATCCTATCATCATGTTGTCAGACACTGAGAAGAACAATCTGAGTCTGTCAGAGACAAGAACAAGAACTTTAGTGGACGGACTTTGATGTGGACGATTGAGTTTTGTCCTGATTAATCATTTAAACCCAAAAACATGGAAAATGAGGTTCAGGTTAAAAAATACCAGCATTATCCTTTAAAGTTTCCAGAAAAACAAACAGGAAAAACCACCAGTCTGCTGAGGAAGATCATGTGATGTGATCGAAAAGCTCCACAACAGCTATGACGGAGAACGTTCGACAGTTTATCAGCAAGATTTTTGTGTAAAAAAACAGCATAGCAACATGTCCACAGATAAAACCTGAACAGTTCTCTGTGTCTGACTGACTTCATGTGAAACTAATGAGACTGAGCTGCTATAAACAGGAACATTAGCAGAGTGTTCACTGCTGTTGATGTGAGGAGCAGCCATCTTGGATTCTGATGTCGGGGTTTGTGGAGTTGTTCCGACTTCAGGGGGCGTTCAGGTTCAAACTTCTGACTAGGAACTCAAAATTCAGACTTCTGATTTCAACTGGAACGCACCATGACTTTATCTGTAGAAGGAAGTCAAGGATTTTCCATTCACTTCAACACAGTCAGAGTTTCATCACAGTGACATCCAGTGGACATTAGAGGAACTGCAGCTGAAAACTCCTCCAGCTGCTGCTTTCCTGTTTCCTCCTCCTCGAGCTGAACTCTCAGAAACTCTGAATGTACTGATGAAAATGAGGCGGTGTCGCCCTTTAACCGTTTCCACATTTTATGTTTTTTCCAGCCTGAATTCAAACCGAATCCAATTAGTGTTTGTTTGTGACTGATCTACACACAATGGACGATAATAACCCGAAGAATAACAGTTATGATTTCCACAACAAGGACGAGTTATTATCAGCAGACCGAGTCCCCTCTCATCCTTCTTTTAATGAGACACCTGCAACACCACAAAGGCTGAAAGGCTGGAGGGGGGGTGGGGTTGAGTACTGGGGGGGGGGGTTGGATGGAGGACAGCTGCACTGACGAACACCTGGCCTGATTTGGCACAGGTCGGTCCGGGCCGAGCCAAGTCAGATTAATTTCTAAAAAAATCATATTACAGGCAGCTTTGTTACAGAGCTGCACAGAATAAACAAACAGAGAAGAAGCTAAATAATCAGATTTAACAGTGTTAGCGCCCCCTACAGGCTGCAGAGGTAATTACAGACACAACATCCAGATATATCTTTTCCTACTGTCTTAAAACGTAAAGTTTGTCCTGTGGAACAGTCGTAGGATCATTAACACCTAAAGGATTTATCCTCTGAGGAGCAGAAACAGGATCAGGACATTTCTGCTCATTAGATTTTTATACTTCTTGTGTAAAAGTGGAGGTTTTGGCTTGACCCTGAAGTGAAAGATTTATCAGTTCAGGAGCACAAATCAGACAGTTTGGAAACTAATGTGGTGTTGTCCCCCCCTCCCGATCAAAGTCATCAGGTCTGATTACCTGATGTTTGTAAAGATGATCTTGTCAGATTCTCCTGTGGTGTGAGGTGTGTTCACACTGATTTTACCGTCCCTGATCTGCTCTGAAGACGATCGATCAATATTTCCGATCAGAAATCCTGTTGTGTGGGGTGATCACCGAGTGCTTGGTGCAGGAGTGGCCAAGGGTTGCAGAGTTCTGGCAGCTCCAACTCTTCTTTAACTCTGTTAAAGAATATTTTTGCACCTGGACCTTATTTTAGTTTAACAAAACCAGACTCCATTGGCAAAACCAACAATTTTACAGAGCAGAACTCTGTCATACAAACTTACCACAGCTCTCTTTGTCTCTCAGGATTGTTGAAGTTCTGCACCGTTGGTTTCTGTGGGATCGGCACTCTAATCGACTTCATACTGATCGCCATGCAGGTGAGACCCAACCCCAGTCAGGTACTGGTCAACATCCAGTTTGTAAACAAAGGTCTCTCTCAGGACCCCTCTCTAAATAAATGTCCGTAAACATCAGAAAACAGGTAAAACATTAGACGTCTTTAAAGGTCTTTTTTAATCTGAAATAGAAAGATTTTTTTGAGATAAAAACGAGAAAAAAGAAAAACTGAAAATCTTCACATTAAAGAATCTTGAGCCAAAGAGCGGAATAAAGGAATAGTTTGTCTGTTAGCCTGTCTCTGTCTGAAGGTAAGAAAACAAACCCACAGCTCCTCTAAAGCTCAGTATCATGTTATATTACTTAAAACGCCACTTCACACTGACCTGGCAGCTGATGAAAAGCTCCTAAGTTAGGGTCCATTTAGTGCTTTTTGTCAGATCTTTCAGCCACATCTTCATCTGTGAACAGTTGACACTGTTGTCTGTTGTCACAGAGAATCGGTCTGAGTCAGATGTTGAAGCAAACATCACCAGTAAAACAGTACTTGACTTACAAGTCATCTCAATTAATCGATTTAAAAACAAAATGAATTGTTTTGACAGTCGATCAATAGTTAAAGGTAGAGTTGAACTGATTAAGTCAATCAACAGAAAAATAATTGCCGTCATTGGTATTTTCATTCTCGAGGAGAATTGCCGATTATATGGAAGTGGTTTGGTTTCCGGTCTGAAAAACATGTCGCCGGTCGGTACCAACAAAGATGGAAACACAACAGATCTTTAGAATCGGCTGGAAAGGTTTTATCTCAGCAACCACACAGAGAGGATGAAGATGCTGTTTGTCTGTCCACAGCAGGAGCCTTTGTTTTATTCACGTTTTTTGATCAGTTACAAGACAAGTTTATTTTTAATGTTTAGTTAAAGCAGATAAAACATGTTTGTTTCTGTTTTTGTGAATAAATTAATTAGTCTCTTAACTAATGAGCCACTGGACCCAAATACTGATAACAATCAATATGGGGAAAAAATTTGGGATCATATTTTTTTCCCATATCACCCAGCCTTTATGGAAAGAATGAGTTTAGTCAGAGTCCTGACTGTTTAAACTGATCTGAGATCAGTGGTTTCACCTCTTTACACTCCTCACAGACGCCTTCATGTCCTCTTAAGGAGTGACACCTGTGATGAACAGTTCCTTGTTTCCCGGAGGATCCATTTCAGCGCGGCACGCGGCGGCGGAGCCTCATATTTTAGCGTCTAACTGCCCAGTCGTGGGGGGCAGGAGCAGTGGGGCTGATGAATAAACAGGCGTCAGCCGTCTGATTATTATTTACGCCCATCCATCGTGCAGTGCTGCGTCTCTCTCAAGCCTTCGGGATGAATGATGCCTCCAGAAGTTTCTAATGGACTCTGAGAGAGGACGGAGGCAGACGGATGGAGCGAGGGGAGACCGGAGACGAAGGGACGAATCACTCCTTCCTGTTGAAGTGTTTTAGATAATAGAGGCTGGAAATCCATCAGGGGAAGGTGTGAAGGGGACCAGCAATGGATGGATGGATGGATGGATGGATGGATGGATGGTCGGACTAATGGCCTGTTTAAACCTGGACATGATGCGAGTGGACGGCCGACGTTTGACGGATCGCAGAGTTTTAAACTTCTCTGTTGGTGAGAAGAACGAGTGCGACAGCAGCAAATGGAATCAATTAACCAAAGTCCACAAACGATTTATTTTTTCCACAAAATTAAACTGTTATTATCTGAGTCAAATGTTCCTGTTTGGATTCTGGGATATGAATTTTTTCTGGTTTTTACAGACTCTACCTACAGCTGAGGACATCACTTTGGGTTGAGGAAAGTTGTAACAAGCTAGATAGATAGATTTAATTTATTGATCCAATAATGGAAATTATCCCAGTTTGTTTTGACATTCACCGAAATTTGAGCATAAAATTTTATGTTGGACCGTAGACATCAAACAGTGGTTTGATGATGTTGGTGAAGCTTTGAGAAAGAAGTGAAGTGTATGAATTATATCAAATTTCTTGATATACCTCAGATCCATCCAGCATGTTCAGGTTCAGGTCTGACTCAGCTGTAGTTTCCTCTTATTAAACGTCACCTGTTGTTGTGTCGTCCTGCAGATTGTGGGTCCGGCAGACGGCTCAAACTACATCGTGGATTATTACGGCGCCCGGCTGACCCGCCTCTCCATCACCAACCAGACGTACAGGAAGCCTCACCTGTCTCTGTGAACACACCTGGACACACAGGAACACAGGTGAGAGAAGAGTCAAACTTTTCTCTGAATGTTCGAGTCTTGTTTGAAAGTTTGGTCGACTGATGAGACTAAAAATACTTCATTTACTCAAAGACTTAAAGGATAACTCCAGCATTATTGAACCTGGGCCTCTGTTCACAGCCACCAGACACCATTGAGAAAAACAGGAATTTTACCGCTTGCTTCCAGTAAAATTCTTCTTTTTGTCAATGGAGTCTGGTAGTGATATACAGAGATGTTTCTGGTTAAACTAAAAGGATCTTCCTCTTTAATAAAAAGCTCTGTCTCGTCCTCCTGGATGGACGTAGATTTAATTTTTACATTTTATCTTTAACATCTTAGTTAGTTTGATACAGAGTGATAATATATTAATGTATTAATCCTCTCGCTCTCTCTCTTCCTGTCTTTCTTCAGGTCTCTCCATAAGCATTTAAGAGCTGAGGATATGCTTTGAAATCTTTATCGACACTCTGAGTCTGAACGTCAACAAACAGAGGAGTTAAACAACAATTCATTCAAACCTGCATCAACATGACTGATCAGAAGACGTTTAAAGGCCCATTCTGTTTGTTTTCCTGTAAACCTTCCCATTCCTGACGACCGTTTTCCAAATCATTTGTCAGATTTTACACTGACCTCCTCACGTCATGTTTCTATCCTCACATCTGTCCAGCTCTTCAGTCTCCTGTGTGTTTTCTGTTGTTATATTTATTCAGATTTTCGTTGGAACATGTTGTTTCACTGCTGTTGTGTCTTTAAGTTATGATGTTTCTTTGTAAATAAAGTTTCATTTTGTGATGATCCACGTATGAAACCTGCTCATCATTTTTAATGTGGCCATGACATCGGGTTTTCACGTTAACGCCCCGACAACCTCTGTATCTCATTTAGACACTCGTTGTCCGCCTTTTAAGACAATTTAAAAAGCTTCAAACATCAGGAGTGGGGATTTATCACACCCATTTTATGTTGGAGAATAAAACCTGAAAATGTCTTGAGTTTGTGTTAAAAACCACAGACCTTATTTCAGACATTTAACCAGAAACACACTGACTTTGGGATTCAGGAACAGGAAGCACATGCTAATATGTTAACTGACTTCTGGTTTAGGCCACTCCTGCAGACCCCTGCCTGGCTCTCTGAAAATGTCTAGATTCAGTTCATCTGTTATTAAAACAAACAGAAAAGCTGAAATCTGTAAATGAACTACAATAAACTTTGCTTGAAAATGAAAAGGAAAGACGAGTGAGACAGGATGAAGTGTTTTACCAGCATTGCTAGATGATGAGTTTTATAACTGATCTGTAAAACAAAGTTAAGTTAAAGTTTGTTTTTATGTTTTCATGTGTCAAAACAACAAGAGCAAGAACATTTGTATTTATAGGACCCAGTAGTTTCTAGTATTATTATTAGGTAGTGGAGTTAGCCACAGTCAATGGTTCAATCAATTCTAATTTTAAAAACAACAGTGCTATGAGAACTGATCTGTTGTTACTCTTGCTTTTTGATCAGTTGAGTTGTCTCTGTACACTAGTTTTATTTTATTTGATGATGCATTGACTGTCAGAGTAATTATCAGGAAAATATCTTCTGAGCTCTAAAAATTATTACTGGTAAATTTAGATTTTTTTCACAGTAGAACGGAGCAGGACGACAGCAGTTTAGACAGACGACAAATAAAACTAAACTGAATACGACTGAAAACTATGCATGAACAACATTCATATTGTTAAGATCATGTCCGGAATTAACTTACATGAGATAATGAACCTTGAATTCCAGGTTCATTGTCTGAAAATTTAAACCATGCTATTGAACAAGAAACTTGTTGAAGCAGTGAGCTTATATACGTGTTTATTTAAAGGTTATTTCAAAGATAGTCTGAGGTTATTTAAAGGTTGTTTCCTGACGTCGACTTTAACATGAGACAGACTGTTTAAACTCCAGCTGTAGTTGAAGTTTTTGTAACGAGCAGCGACTGTTTCTTCTTCTGTTTAATTATTATCCACAAACATGGGAACCAGATACTGTGTGTGTGTGTGTGTGTGTGTGTAGTGTTATGTGGCTTTCATCAAAATTCAACTATCATACTGAACCACGCTTCATAGGACACACAGAAACACACACACAGAAACACACAGTTGTGTTTCCATCACTTCAGAGGACATTACACTGACTTACATTCATTTGCTGGAGACTAAACCAGAACCTAGACCAGAACCTGAACCAGGATCTGAATCTTAACCTCAGACCCTCAGTTCTGCTGAAAACATAAAAGTTTTTCCTTTGCGTTTTAACAAAGTTCTGCCTTCACACTGATCTGCAGAAATGATTGAAGATGTAGTACCACTCCAGGCTGGCAGAGGGCGATGAGTCTACAGGTTACGTCGCCCTCTGCTGGTCGTGGTTTGAAATCAACTGTTGTAAGTCGCTTTGAACAAGTTTTGAAAAGCTCTACAGTAAACAAACGCTGATTTTATTCAGGTTCAGTTGTAAAAAAACATTAATGTCCCGCTTCAGCCTATACAAAGTTTCTGTGACTACGGGTTTTTAGCTCTTAATTCAGAATTTTCTGATGGTTAAAAAATTTACAAATTTTCAATTTCAAAATTAAACGATGTTATGAGGACTCATGGAGTTTGGATCGTTTTTTAAAGAAATTTAGCCCAAATGGAAACCGAATATATAAATTTTTTATACTTTTGTTTCATCTATGCTTTCTACGATTTTGAGGTAATTGAAGAGTCAAATCAAGGATTTTGTCATTTCCTTAAAAGTTATTCACAGGTTCAGAATTTATATTTTTTCATTTTAAATGATTTGTAAAGTTTTTTAGACATATAAATTAATGAGCTGTTTTGATTTAGACTGAAAACTACTTTTACTCAAGGACAACTCATGGAGCTTCTCTAAAAAAAAAATCTAACATTTTTTTATTTATTTATTTTAAAATGAAATCATTAATTCATGCTTTGATGATATTGACAGGAAGTTAATAACACACCTAACAAATAAACTATGTTTAATATTTCATTAAATTAAAGTCTAAATAATTGTGAATTGCTCAGTGAGATGCTGGTTCCAGGGTCATAAGGAGCCTTCTAGCAACCAATATAAATGTCTTTTCTAGTTCAGGATTAATCAAACTGGATGACGACTGACTAATGAATTGTTGGAAGTTGATTTGGATCAATGTTTATTGAGGCTGGTTTGTGTTTTATTGAATTTTATACTAAACAGACAAAGTAGTTTTAACCAAAATACTATATATCCACAAATTGACAACTAAATAAAAATAATCAGTTTCTTCACAGCAATGAGAGGAACTAGTCACCCAGAGGAGGTCATGATTTGGTTTAAACACCCCAGACTCAAAATTACGTAATGTTTTTTTTTTGTTTGTTTAATTTCAATGAAACATGTTTTGTTTTGTTTTTAATTATTTCCTGTTTGTCGTATTCAGATAAAATATAGAATAACTTAGGTTTGATAATCTGGTAAGATAGGGAGAGATAAAGAGGAGAGGGAGGGAGTCCTCCAACACACACACACACACACAGAGTAAACATGAAATTACAGCCAGTCGGAACGGCACAGGAGGAACCACTAAGGATGGAGGTTTCACACAACCTTCATCAAAATAAACATCAACAAAGAACCAGATCATTCCATAATCCCTGAGTGTTAATTGACGGTCAGGCCTGGTGTGTAAACCAGACAAGTTGTCTATTATTCACCCGCCTGTTATCATTATAAAGCAAAATGCACATTAATAAAACCATCTGAATGACCAATATTTTCAATGAAGGGCTGAATGGCTATGCTTATTTTCTGTCCCTCCCAGTCGTGAGTTCCCGCTTAGCCTCAAGTCATTACTTGTCGATTTTAGTTTTACCGCCTGCTTCAAGAAAGAGAAAGATAAAACAAATAAAATGAAACATTAAATATCAGATGACCATAACAATGAAAACACTGAACTATGACCCACACAGAGGAGGAGGAGGAGAAACCACTGTCTGACGCTAAACTGACCAGCCTATGGAAGAACTTTGAAGAGATTTGAGAGGAGGGAGGAGGGGGAGGAGGAGGAGGAGGAGGAGGAGGAGGCGGGAGGAGGGGAGGAGGAGGGAGGAGGTGGGAGGAGGTGTAGTGACTATTAGTTTCACTGCAATTCTCCTGACGATTCTGTTTTAACCCATCACATCTCACCTGGACCAGCTGTAACTAGATTACTTAGGCTTTTGGGTCGATAATTTTACTAGTTGGAGGTGTACCAGAATGTTTGATATCAGATGAGATGGAGAGTAACTACATTCAATCATTTAATTACAGTTTGGAGTTACTTGTACTTTACTGAGTATTATTTATTTCTTTATCAAATTGACTATATTTGATTACTTTAGTTACTGATTATTACAGATTCTGATTAATACTTTAAATTCACATTAAATAAAGTCTTTAAATAATAAATCACTTCCTGACGTGGTCCATCAGTATTTCTTTACTCTTGGTACTTTTTTAAGGTACCTGATGCTAAAACTTTCTACTCTTTTGAGTACGGTAATAGAGTATTTCTACACCGTGGTGCATCACTACTAATTGAAGTACAGCATCCATCGCCAGCACAGTTTACACAGATCAGAAGTTCGGATTTTGAAATGATTAATGTAAACTTAAAAAAACCTGATCCTGAATCTGAATAACTCGCTTTTGACAAGGAAAAGGTCACACGACCTAACCATGAATACATATATTGAAGAGAAAACTTAGAAACTTTCTAGAGAAACTGAGATTTCTTTCTTTTCTACTGGTTCAGTGGAGTTGGGAAGTAATATTTCCCAGCTGCAATTCTTCAGGATTCACACTGACCGTCTCCTACTGCAACAAACCGATCGCCTATCAGTTCACATCTCATTACCCCGGCCACACAGGACACAGAGAATCAATCATGACGGACAACAAGTGTGTGAGTGAAGTTTCTGCCCACTGATGGTAATTAAGAATACTTAATTTTACCAAGTACTTAAAAAGACAACACTGACTTTTTAATCTGGGCCTCTGTTCGAAGTTAATAGAGATTTTATTGAAAACAGGGATTTAACAGGATGTTGAATATCAGCCCATCTAGCCAGTGTGTCGTGTTACTGTGTACTTTACTGCAGCATCTGATTGGCTTCTTCCACCAATTGTCACAGTAACACAAACATAATTAACAGGATGGAGGTAGGCCCAGTTCCCGCTCAGTAAACTCTGTTTTGCCAATGAGTTTGCACATATGATGAACGAGGTTTCTAATAAACCAAGTATCTTCCTCTTTAACAAAAGCTCTGTCTCGTAGGAATCCTGTCATCATGTTGTCAGACAAGAAGAAAGAAATAGTCTGACAGGTTTTCACTTTGTTGAACTCCAGAGTTTAACTAGTTCTGTCGCCGAGCAATCCTTCCAGCTGGTAGTCAGACGCCTCTGTTTTTATTACTACGCAAAAAAATAAGCTGATGCATTGATCGACCACCAACACACACGACACACACACACACATACACACACACACACACACTGACTGTCTTCATTGGTTGAGCGAGGGTGTGGCATTGATCAGAAACACCAGTAATTATACGACTTACACTGAGTCTGAGCCCACTACCATTCACTGTGAGAAACACACACACACACACACACACACACACACACACACACACACACACACACACACTGACTCTTTGATTTAATTAATTTGTAGTGTGATCGTGAGCGCCTTAATCCTCTTCTCTAATTGGCCTTTTATTGCGGCTGAGGGCAACAGGGGCGGTCTCATGGGTGGTGGCCGTGGTTACCAAGTGCTCGATGATGAGCAGGACGTCACAGCACCCCCCCCCCCCACACACACACAATATACACACATATTACACACCTCAGGGTCGGCCAACAGGGAATAAACTTCATTCATATTAAAACACACAGGCCTGGTGTGTAACCAGATAAGTCAGTTCAATATTCACACTCGGCCTGTTACTGGGCTCAGCTGGAGTGTGTGTGTGTGTGTTTTAAAAATGCACATTAATAAAAATCATTCCTGATGTAATTTTATCTCATTGAGTTCTTTTCATTTAGTTATTTTTGTCAGTTTATCCTGTGGAAACGACAGCGTTGCGCTTTGCCTTTTCTGTCCCTCCTGAGTTTCCGTAGCTCCTCTCATTAGCCCCTCAAGCCCATAAAACGACTCTAATACCAGTCGTATTTAGTTTTTACCGTCTGCTTCTGCACAGGAGGAGAAGAAGAGACAAAAAAACAAAGAAAGAAATAAAAAGAGTAAAATGCACATTAAATATTTGTCAGCGCCCCCTTCAGGACGATCGGTATAACTGAAGCAGCTTAAAAAGTTTCACCGACGTTTCCTCAGTAACCTGAGCTGCTTCTGTTTATGAGACGACAAACTGATCCTGAGTCAGTCTACAGAAAGACATAAAGAGAGGGAGGAGGGAGGGAGGAGGGAGGGAGGGGGTGAGTCAGCCTGTAAATCACTGTAAGTACAGGAGAGAGGAGAAATGAGGTGAAGAAGAAGAAGAGAGGAGCTGATGAAGAGAGATGAGAGGATGTGGAGGAGAGATGACATGAGATAATAAGAGAGGAGGAGGTGAGGGAGGAGGGGGGAGGAGGGTGAGGAGGAGGGTAAGTTTCCTCCTCAGGGGAGACGTCGACCTGTCAGAGTAAATGTCTCCTCTGCAGGGAGATAAAATCATATTTAAAGATCAGACGCTTTAAATCCTCGACCAGCGCTCTGTTTGAAGAACCTTGAAGGAGACGAGGGAGGAGGGGAGGAGGGGGGAGGAGGAGGGAGGAGGGAGGAGGGAGGAGGCGGGAGGAGGGGGGAGGAGGAGGGAGGAGGTGGGAGGAGGTGGGGGGGATCATTAGCTCTTCATCAGCAAATTCCTCCTGACGTATTCTGCTCTTTAACTCATCACATCTCACCTGAACGAGCTGTAATCAGATTACTGAGAGCTTCTACTCGAGTACTTTACTAAAGCTGAGGTACCAGAATACAAGTCTGAGTACTCAGAGAGATGGAGAGTAACTAAGTACTCTGACCTATTTAATTACAGTTTGGAGTTACTTGTACTTTACTGGAGTATTTTACATTTTCTGCTCCTTTATCAAACTTTTGACTCCACTACATTTCTCTGATTACTTTAGTTACTGATTACTTTGCAGATTCTGATTAATACTTTAAATTCACATTAAATAAAGTCTTTAAATAATAAATTACTCTGACGTGGTCCATCAGTATTTTTACTCTTGGTACTTTAAGTATACTCTGATGCTAAAACTTTTCTACTTTTGAGTACTTGTAACAGAGTATTTCTACACTGTGGTATCACTACTTTCACTGAAGTAATATATCCACGTTGTGCACAGTTTACACAGATCAGAAGTTCTGGATTTTTTGAAATGATTTGAATGTAAACTTTAAAAAAACCTGATCCTGACCTGAATAACTCGCTGACATGAAAAGGTCACGGTCAGACTTGAACTACGACATGTGACGAAGCATTAATGAGGTTTGAAGAGAAAACTTTCAGGAAACTTTCAGAGAAACTGGAGACTTTCTCTTCTTTCTTTTCTACTGGTTCAGTGGAGTTAAAGTGAAATATCTCTGCAGCTGCACCTTCAGGATTCACACTGACCGTCTCCTACTGCAACAAACCGATCGCCCATCAGTTCACATCTCACACCGCTGCCGTCAGTGGACACAGAGAATCAATCATGACGGACACCAAGTGTGTGAGTGAAGTTTCTGCTCCACTGATGAGACTAAGAATACTTAATTTACTCAAGTACTTAAAAGATAACACTGGGATTTTTTAATCTGGGCCTCTGTTCAAAGCCACCAGACTCCATTGACAAAAACAGGGATTTAACAGGAGCTGCTGGAATACCACTGCCTCCATCTGTTAGTGTGTTTGTGTTACTGTGTGGTACTTTTACTTCAGTAAAGTATCTGATTACTTCTTCCACCACTGAAAGTCACACAGTAACACAAACACACTAACAGATGGAGGCAGTGGTATTCCAGTTCTGCTCAGTAAAATCCCTGTTTTTGTCAATGGAGTCTGGTATTGACATGATAACGATGTTTCTGGTTAAACTAAAAGGATCTTCCTCTTTAACAAAAAGCTCTGTCTCTGTAGGAATCCTGTCATCATGTTGTCAGACAAGAAGAAGAACAGTCTGACAGGTTTTCACTTGTTGAACCTGCAGAGTTTTAACTTAGTTCTGTCGTTTCTGAGCAACTTTTCCAGCGAGAACAGACGCTCCTGTTTTTATTACCGCTGCAAAAAATAAGTTGATGCATTGATCGACCACCAACACACACGCACACACACACACACACACACACACACACACACACACACTCCTGCTGGACGCCTGCTCCCATTGGCTGAGCGCAGTGGTGGGTGTGGTATTGATCAGAAACACCAGCAGCAATTATACGACTTCATACTGAGTCTGGAGCTCATCACTATTCACTGTGGAGAACACACACACACACACACACACACACACACTCTGACTCTTTGATTAATGCTAATTTGTGTGTGGACGTGGAGCGCCTTAATCCTCTTCTCTAATTGGTCTTTTATTATGGCTGAGGGGTATCAGGGGGGCGTGTCCGTGGCCCTTCGTTAAGGGTGGTGTCGTCGTGGTTACTGCGGCTCGATGTGAATGGATGAGGCGACCGGCAGGACGCCACAGCACCCCCCCCCCCCCCCCCCCCCCCCCCCCCCCCCCCCC
>BRZM01000155.1:38192-64069 GCA_033238685.1 Lates japonicus | reverse complement strand
CCCCCCCCCCCCCCCCCCCCCACACACACACACACACACACACACACACCTCAGGTCGGCCAACAGGGAGACGAAACTTTTATTCATTAAAACTGCAGGAGAAAAAGTCCTGAACAGAAACACTGAAGTTACTTCAACCTGCAGTGACGACATAAGAGCAGAGAGACTCAACCAGGTCCAGGTCCTGACAGATAAACAACGAGTCCAACAGGTCCTCCGACCTGAACGACCACACAGGTCACCTGTTCTTACCCTCAGATACGACCCGGCAGCAGGCGTATCAGAGACCCGTCGTCATGGTTCAGCCATAAAAACGACCAGGTTAGGTTTAGGAAAGATGAAAGAAACAACAACAACTGTCGAGTTCAAACAGGAACTGAACTCAGGTCTGCAAGTTTGTTGACTTTGCATTAAACTATGAATGAATCTCCGTCTGTCCCTCGATTTTCTCCACAACTGCTCAAAAGATCAGCTCTAAACTTTGCAGGTGTGTCGCTGAGAACCAGAGGAAGTCTGGACGTTTGTTTCTTGACACAGCGTCAAACGTCACTTTTCTACGTGTTAAAAAGGTGGAGCTACACTACACCTGGACGGTTCACAGCTGCAGGGTTTTAAGAAAGGAGGAACTGGACTGAGATTTCTGCGCCGTCATCCAGACACTGTCTGATTTGTCCACCACAGTTTCATAACAAACCAGAAATATTTCTACACTCATCAGTTTCCCAAAATGAATTTCTAATTTCTCTACTTTTTCAAAGGAGTGAATTTTTATTTCTTCGTAGTGCTGACGACGGACCGGTTTAATTTATCTTTACAAACTGAAATGATGTGTGTTTATTTACATAGAGACAGTGTGCAGGGTAACACACTACCAGTTACAGCGTCAGAGTACTCTGATTACTTTTTTGTTGAAATGAGTAACTGTAATTAAAGTAATCATTCGTTACTATTTCAAATAAGTCTCTTTCTTTCGTTATCCTTTTTTAAAATCAGTCATTTTGAGAGAGAGCACTGAAGACTCATTCTGACTCTGTACTGTTTGATTTTAATTAAAGACTAAAAACTGTCGCTGGTTTTGGAAAAAAGGAATCAGTGAATATTTGTTGAACAGTCTGCTCCACTAAAACAAGCTGAGATAAAGTTAAGAGCCAGTTTCAACAGAAACGTCAGTAGAAAGCAGCGCCACAGAAACAGAAGCTGATCAGGTCTGTGTTTGTTTCTCCCTCCTCGGTCATTTCCACGCCTCGCAGCACCGCCTGCAGCCACGAGTCCGTCAGGCGTGTCGTCACCTGGGGCCGCTCGTATCCCAGCAGCCCCGGCTCCCTCATTAACCCTGTAAATCCTCCTCTCTCTGTCTCAGCAGCTCGTTATTTACCGGACTCCGCCATCAAAACTGTCAGGGTTAGTTACGACGCTTCGCGGCTTCAGGAACTTTTATAGAAACGATTTTATGAACTCAGGAACTTTATCGAGGTTTAAACTGCAGGAACCTGGTTTCTCCTCCTGAGGCCGGACTCTAGACTCTAAAGACCCAGGAACCATCCTTTCTATAGATTTGTCAGCTGCACATTCATGTTCACAGGTGATCTACTGGATCCAGATCTGGAGACACCAGCAGCAGACGCTCCATGAATTCATGCTGTTGAGGCCAAATTCAGCATTTACAGAGATAACCAATCAAACCAGCTCGTCTGGGTCAAAGGTCAAAGTCACTGAGCTCTGACGTTTGATGTGAACATCAGGTGCGTTCAAGATCCATCTCATTCAGGTGGAGAATAAACAGACTGAGGTCAGTCGGGCTTCCTGCAGCGTGTTGTGTGTTTTCTTCTATCGTTTGATTTCTTTTTTTCTTTTCTCTTTTTTGGCAAACAATGACCTGGTGAACAAATTCACCTCTGAGGAGAAATTTCCAGCAGCTGTTTTATTTATAAACAGAGGAAATGTTTGTTGTTTGTTTCAGATTCTGTGGAAAATTATTTCCCTGAATGTTTATTAATGTAAAAACTAACCAAAGAATTTCAAGACTTTTAAACTGTTTTTGTTGTTTTCAAAGGGAACTTTAGTTTATGTGATATTTTTTAATGTAAAAGTTTAGAGTGTAGTCGTCTCTCAAGTTCAAGTTCACAGTTTGACCTCCTGACCTTTCGCTTGTTTACTGTGGGGGCATATCAGGTCACGGCTGTGTGTGTGTGTGTGTGTGTGTGTGTGTGTGTGTTATAGAAAGGCGATGCCCGATGTTGGCGGCTGGCTGAATTATTCACGCTCCTCTGCGGTCGTCTCCCTCCCTGAAACCTGAGAGGAGAAGGTGAGGCGGCTCCCACCCTCCACCCAGCACCCAGGGTGGGGGGGTGGGGGGGGGCTGAGCTCAGCTGACAACAACACAACACAACACTGAGAGGGGAGGGGGGAGAGAGAGAGGTGTGGAAACTAACAAGGAGAGAGAGGAGGCTGCAGACGTCGGCTCATGTATGTTGAACCTGAACAGTTTGTTGCAGCTGATCGTTGTGATAAAGTCTGAACATAAAACAAACGTGTTCAGTTTGTCTGGTCAGTCTGGATTAACGGCCTCATTCATCACCAGGAGACCAGAAACAGACCAAACATCAGTTCAGACCAGCACCTGGTTTCAGGGTGAACTCACATTGCACCAGTGTCCAACTGTGTTTGGCCACGGTACACAGCGATCAGCCAAACGAGTTGGACTTCGGGGGTCAAACACAGGCACAGTACGGAGCGACCACACTAGTTAAACAAACTGGACTTTGTGGTCAAAGTCAGGCACAGGACGAGGTGATCACAAAAGCAAAACGACTTGGACTTTGAGGGTCAAACTCGGGCACTTTGCAGAGCGATCAAGCTAGTCAAGTGAAGTGGACTTCAGGGGTCAAGCTCGGGGCATCATACAGAGCGACTGTACTAGTCAAACAACTTGGGCCTTGGGGGTTGGCCTTGGTATGAATTAGTGAGTACAACCTTAGGTGCTTTAGGACGGTTTCTGACATGATCGACCGTTGGTCCATCCTTGTGTCTGTCAAGTGTCTCAAACCTTATTGGACAGATTCCCACAAAAATGTAATGTAACCTAGTAACTTAGTGACCCTCTGTCCTCTCTGCTTGCAGAATTTCCACTTGTACACAAGAAATATCAAGATTGTAATGTAACTTTTTATACAGTGATAAATGAACTCACCTGTGAACTCACTCACTCGTTCATCCCTCGTTTCTCCCCTTTAACCACGAGAGACAGTGAAATCCCAGAAATCCTTGTGCTATGAAACAGAGTTAGATACCACACACACACACACACACACAAACACACACACACACACACACACACACACACACACACACACACACACAGAGGACTGCTGAAATCAGCACTCCTGACCGCCAAGAGGCCGGATTATAACAAGAGTGTTTCTGTTACGACGCAGATTGAACAGTGGAAACAGCCCGATACAGAGGTCTCACTCTGCCTGGATTTCAGAAAACATCACATAAAACCAAACTGAGGTGGGAGGGTTTACATCAGGCAGCCAGGGATCAGTCCAGAGATCATCAAACACCAGATGGTTTCCATCAGAAAACAACATCAACCGTTCATCTCTCAGGGAATCTGCTTCCTTTGAGGACTTTTCTTTGTATTTGCTATTTTTTCCCATTGATTTCCCTTTGATTCTTAATGATTAAATAAATTATTTTCAGACAGGAAACTTGTTTGAGTTATAAAAACTGTGAAAAAAGGGTCAAAACTCCAGCTTGGAGTCCTTACTTTATATAATCCTGTTTATATTTTGTTTTGCATTTTCTAATATTTATGCCTTTTTTTTTTATTGTACCATCCCTGTTTGCTGCTGCAACTAATTAAATTTCTTTTTTGTGTTATATAAATAAATACAATAGAATTGTTCTTAATAGGAATCTCTCGGGGAATCTGCTTCTGTTGAGTAAAACTTTAAAGCCTTTTCTATTTTTCATTCCTATTTTTTCCCATTGATTTCCCTTCATTTTCTTACGATAATAAAATGTAATTTTCAGAGACATGAAACTTGCTTAAGTCATAACAACTGGTCCTTGCATTGAATAAATAAAGTTGTTTTTAACAGTTTAAATGTTGCTGGAGCTTTGACCAAAACTGATTTATCTTCATCATGTCACCGTCATGCATCTTGGAAGTAGAGATGTCCATCATGGTGGACAGAAGTCCAGACTCTTTTTTACCTGAAGCTATTAAATGAATGTTCTTCCCGATTTCTCTGAGCAGTTTCACTGTCTTCCAGTCTTCCTTTATCAGTCGTTCGTCCTTTCTGTGGGATAAGAAGGGCCCAAACAAAATCTATAAACGCCCAAATCCGTCTGAGGATTGACCCTTACAAACTTCTGATTTTATTACTGCACAGATAACATTAGAATTTTAAAATACTGGTTTGGTTACGGCACCTTTACATCCCCACTACTGGGTTTGCAGATTTGATTCTGCTAAACAAGTGTTCCTGAACAGCCTTGTATGTTCTTTCTTTCTCCTCCCAGCCTCTGTCATATTTCTGTGAAAGGTTCAGGATGAGGATGAATAAAGAGAAAGGTAATCTCACGTGAAAACTTCCCAGTGGTTCTGCAGCAAAAAGCACATTTTCTTTAATTCTAAAATATTAAATTCTGGACACAGCAACAACAACACAAACATGTAAAAGTACACATATGAACACGACACAGAAACACTCAGAGAGACGGTCGATAGAGCATTAGCGTCTTTATTTTTTTGTCGTTGTTGCATAGGAAATGCACATCTTGCTTCCAGTAAATTGAATCTGCGTGGACATGAAGTCACTAATGGGGCCGAGAAGGGATGGGCCTACAGTTCACCAGTTCAACAGAAACAACAGTCGGAGAAGAGAAGAACAGAAAGAAAACAAAAAAACAGACCAACAGAGTGACTGACAACAGAAGCACTGACAGCAGTAAGTCAGAGAGGACGACGGAGAAGTCAGTGCAAACTCACAGCTTCAGAACGTGATGGACAAACAATGGCACCGGACACAACTAATGGAAACTAGTTAACATTGAACAAAAGTGTAACACCAGGTCGTGGACCCGGTGTGACGACGGCGGCGGCAGAAAACGCCGCCCTGTTCCATAAAAGAGTTGTAGAGGCACAAGGTTTAAGTCAGTTCTGGGTGAGGATGGAGGTGAGGAGGTCGATGGTCAGATGATGACGATGGAGGAACCGAACAGGTGGTGGTCTGGATGAGGACGTGGTCTGGTCTCTGTGGTGTTTCGGGCAGTGAGCAGGGGATGATGGGATGCGATGATGATGATGATGTGAACGTGTGACTCAGACTGCTCCAGGTCGCGGTCTCAGCCTGGCGACGCTCGCGGAGGTAAAAGATAAAAGATAAAGCTCTCCGTCCTCGAGATTGTCGTGGGATAGCTACGGTTAGCGTCGCCTCCAGAGGGCTGGAAGAAAGGCAAACTAATCAAGTTGATCGATTATCGATATTGGTGATCGGCTCGAATACTCAAAACATCAACAGGCTGGAGAACGAAGTGAGTGTCGGGCAGTTCTGGGAATCCCTGGTTTTGTTTTCAACTTGAACACAGTGATGAAAATTTCTACGTCTGGACGCTATGATTTCTATTGTCTCTATTCTATTCTACCTTTTAAAGAACCATGCCAGTGTTTTTGTCTGTTTTAATTAGCAATATTAGTTAAGATCTGGTTGAATGTGAATATGTGTCAAGCAAAAACACAGAAAACTTTCTCTGGTTCCAGCTTCTCAAATGTGAAGATTTATTGCTTTTCTTTCACATATTTGAAAACAAACCAAATGTCTTTGGGTTTGGAAGTTGTTTCTGGAGGTGACAAAGAGGAAAAAAGCTCTGATGGTTGAAAAATAAAGAGATGAACTTTTGCGAGATCCCAAGAAACATTCTCGAGATCTTGCAAAAGTTTCTCAAGATTTCGCAAGAAGTACTTCTGTGAGAGCTCAAGAAACTTTCTTGGGATCTCGGAAAAGTACATCTTTTTAAAAATTTCAACCTTCAGATCTTTTTTCCCTCCATGTCTGTTTCCGGGCTCTGTGGTTTTCTGTCATTTTACAGATAAAATAATAATTATTGACAGATTAATTAGTGAAGAGTAGAATCAGTTATTTGACCATTAGATGCCCAGCACTAACACGTCTGCATGTCTTTGAAAAACTTTTCAAATTCACCGGCATCGTCCTTTAACAAAACAGTCTGATCATCAACAAAGTTTGTCAACCCAAAGTTTTCTAAAAGAGATGCACAAGTCGAAGAAACTGTTTAGTTTCAAAGAGCCGAGCTGCATCGACAGGCTGCGAGTCGAAAACAGAGAGGAGCCACTGGAGGTGAGCTAGACAAGCCAATCGACCCCAGCTGGCCTGGGACTGGGAGAGGAGGGGGGAGAAGAAGAAGGGGTGAGGGGGGGAGTCTCCCAGGTGCTGGCTACCTCTTTCTCTTTCTAGACCTTTCTCATCCTGGAGGAGCGGCAGCTCGTTTGAAGTCCTGGCCGGGAGGGGAGACGCAGCGGAGGCTCGATGAGGAAGGAGGTGGTGGTGGTGGTGGAGGGGGATTCTGTCCTGGATAATGCTGAGCGCTGCAGAAAAAGGCAGAGGCCATCGATTCAGTCTCCTGCAGGAAACTGCCTGGGGAGGAGCAGGATTCACCCAGAGCCATGCAGAGATTTCTCAGCCTGCTGGTCAATGGAGGCGAGGGGAGGAAGGTGGGGAGGGGAGGGAGGGAAGGGGGGAGGCCAGACCAGCCGGGTGTTTGCTGATGTTAAAAGTTAGCTGGAGATTGTCGGATTAAACCCCCCGCGAGGCTGCAGCAGTCCGCTGATGGCCTGGGGCAGTCATCATGGTGGCACACCCATCAGATCAATGACAATAAACTGACAACACAGTAGAAAAACCGGGTGGTGTTTTCATGTCTGGATGAAAAAATAGTCCCAGGATGATGGAGGATGAAGGAGAGGAGGTGAGACAGTTTGAGGCATAGAAGGGAGGAGGTAAGAAAAAGAAGAGAGGAACCAAAACAGTAACAGAACAATCTGGTTTTTGTAATTTTTTTTCTCATTTGTTGTCTTTGTAACAGCTTACTAGGCGATTATGGAAGAGCATGCAGTTATATCTTATGATTATTGTACATTAGCTATAATCAGAGGGGCCTGACAGACAGCAAAGGCTACTGGTGTTCAGAAATTTCAACAATTACAAACAATTATTGTATTCAGTATTCAGAAGAGCATTATAATACAGGTTTTCACAGGCACTACATTTGATCTTTTTCAATATATCATGTAATATGCTGGTTTTTTGTTTTTATTTTTCATTTCTTTTTCAGATTTTTCCGTATAACTCGACTCGTTCGGTCCGTAGAAGCTGGGATCTGGAAAAAACGGAAGGATCGATCGTAAAAGAAGGCAGAGGCTGAAATTTTTACTCACAAAGTAGATACCAAAGTCCACGTGAGGCCGCCACGCTGCCGCTGCGCCCGCGTGCACGTGGGTGGGTGTTTGTTTTTAGTCAGTGCATAGTTCTCATGCAGATTAGACTGCTATGCTTTGATACGCTGTCGGGAAGCATGATAGTAAGTTCAAATTGTCACATTTTCCAGCTTACCTCCCCTTCACTGGCTTGATTTAACACTTAGCACCATGTAATGGTTTTGCAACAGGATAAATAAATATCTTTGCAAAGGAGCAGTGACACTGTAATTCATTACAGTTGAGCGCCGGGAGAGCAGCTTCAGCGTTACCTGCCTCCTCGTCCAAATGACTTTCCTTCATCTCTCTAAAGTGATGCCATTTGTACTCATTTCTCCCTGACGTCGCGCTCCGGGAACGGCCGAGACCACGGTGAAGGACGTCTTCCTTCAGGCTCTGCTCTCGGCTCTGATTCAGTGCCCGGGAAGAAAAGCGACAGGGGGGGAAACGGCAGTGTTTTTCTACAGCGAATTAAAAAGCTGCGGGAGGTCGATTTCAGGTGTCGCTGAAGCTCGTTCTCTCCGGTTTCCTTGCACGATTGTTTCTACGAGTACTGTTCAGTTCAGATCAGTTCAGCGTCGCTATAATTCACATACTCAGGTCTCTAAAGTGATTGAAAGTTACTTCATCTCGGGGCGGATTAAAAATACCCTGGTCTAAGCCTGAAGAATTCTGCCCCTCTTCGTGTCAAGCCGTTCAAATTCGATTATCTCCGACCCCCCTCCACATCGCAGACTCGCACAGCGGTCCGGTCTGATGGATTTGTATCTCAGGTGGTGGTGGTGGTCCTGAAGGGGGGAGGGTAAGGGTGAGGGAGGGAGAGATGGAGGGCGGGGGATTATCTCTGCCCAAGAGAATTTGGACAAACGTGAAGACAACAAAGGCGTTAGCATAAAAAGCCCCGGCCTTCATTCAACCCTGTTTCCTGACGGAGCGGCAGAATTCCTCAAAGTCAAAATCCAAAAATCAACTCTTGGCAGGGAGGAGAGGAAGGGGAGGAGGCGGTGGGTGAAGCAAGAGGAGGGAGGAGGGAAGAGGAGGGGAGGCGAATGCAAGTGGAGTTTTTAAGACAGTCTTTGTCTCCAGCTCTCTGTCATATTGCTGGTTGAACAAACTTTGGAGTCTCTAGATTTCGGGGTGGGTGGAGGAAGCTGCAGGATTCAGCGGGCGTAGAAGCTCAGAGGTTTGGTTTTTGGTGGCGGAGGAGGGTTCAGGTAAATTCATGACGGTTTCTGTCCCTGCTGGTGTTTGTTGGACGCAGCGTTCGGCCTTATGGGCTCATCGCTCTCTCAGCCTCAGCTTTGATTTGTTTTGTTGGTGTTAGGAGGAGATCGTGCAGCGAGCTTCACATTCAGCCCCTCCCTCAGCCTCCACTGCCACCACCACCACCCGGTGAACTGGGACTCAGCTTTAAAATAACACCACATCTTCCCTTTAAGGACTCCAGCTCCAGTGGGATTTGAGTTTCTGCTCGTTTCTTTGCATTAATTCTTTAATTTGACCCTAGACTCCACAATAAGATCCAACCAAAAACCAAAGCAACACGCTCTTAAACATAAACTAACATTTCTTTAAATTTAGAGAAAAGGGTTTTTAACATAATTGTGTTTCTGAATATTTTAAATTGTCCGTACGAGTTATTATCGCGTTTTCACTAGCGATAGTTGTTATCTTGAATACACAAAGTGTTAACGTGAACACAGAATGATATGTTGTCCAGAGAAGGAAGAAAAAAAATTCTTCCAGGACTCATGGTCCAAAAAACTTTACTCAAATTTAAAATTAAAATTAAGGGGTTTTACCCGTTGATGAGTGAAATTTGTAAAAACACTGTGATTGTCTCTTTTATACTCGTGTGGATTTTGAGGATAACGTTTGCATGTTTTTTGCCCTTTTCAAATGAACCAATCAGTTTTCTTGATGCTCAGGTCGACACTATATCTTGTCAAGATTTGAATTTCAGAAGTTAATATTTTTAACTTTTCCATACGAATTATTATCTTGTTTTCAATAAATCCACAGCTCATGTACAGCAGTTATCTTGAATGCAGATCGCGTTAACGTGAACACAGGATAATATGTCGGCCGGACAAGGAAGCATTAAAATCTTATTGGGCTCAGGGTCGATAAAAACTTTACTCGAATTTCACATTAAGTTCTTTGGGTTCATCTACATTGGATAAATTTCAGCCGGGTTTTTACCACTGACCATCTCAGGGCTTGATTATATTTCTTGGATTTGAACAAAAGCAAATTTGCACAAATGCTGTTCTGAGATGTTTGTGTGATTGTTTTTAGTTTAAATGTTTTTCCTTTTTTGCTTTCTTGGCACTCAGGTCAATGCTACCTGTTGTCAAGATTTGGGACTTATGGGTTTCTGTTTCTTCACTGCCAACGCAATAATTCAAGCCTCAAGCACATCTGACAGAAGACATATACTTCAGTTTCCATTAGCAAAACTGCAAAACTGCTTCGTTCTTGACGAGTCGACAGAAACAATTGTAAATAATTAATAGTACAAGGCCGAGGTGAGATTGTTTTTGGGCAGCTGCTGTTTCCAGGATCGAGATTGAACTCTGAAACTCAGGTTGTGAGTCGACAACAAAAGAGGAATCCTCTGAATCTCTGCAGCGACGATCGTGCTGAAGATCGTGTAGCTCCCAAATAAAAATAGAACTAGAGGTGAAGCTGTTATTGTCGGCCTGGATTTCACCTGGGAGCTACAGGCGAACCTGCAAACACTAAATGTACTTCTACACACCAAGTCTATTTTTTGCACTGATTGTACTTTGGGGTCGTGAGCGCTGCCAAAAAATACTTCTTACTTCACAGCAATACTATAGATAAACTCAGCCAACAGGTCATCTCAGGTAAATATATCTGAGAAATGAGCAGAAACTCTGATCTCACTCGAACTCGTCCTTCGTCCTGTCGACTTGTCGTTCCTCGGCTGATTATCTGCTCCATGCATGTGATGCCGTGATGAGCAGCAGTGGATGTGTGGATGGACGGAGATCAGAGTGGACCTCCAGGCTCAGGGGGGGAGGGCTGGGTGAGGAGGAGGAGGAGGAGGAAGAGGAGGAGGAGGAGGTGATCTCGTGGGCCAGTGAAGAAAGAAACAGATGGAAAAGAAAAAGAATCATGTTGCATAATCAAGCTGTTTATTTTCCTGCATGGAATGGTGAACACAAAAAAAGATGCCTAGATGCATTTATAGTAGGGGCATCCTTTGGCTGGCTATGTCATTGTCTCCTGCCTAAAACTAAATTTTTAAAATGCATAAAAAACGCTCGCTTTTCTTACCAATTTTCCTCAGAATTACCTAGATTTAGCTTCATCAACACTGATGCAACAAATAACCTTCAAACATAGAGCATACTGTAACATCCATTTACAATGGTCTTATCACCACAGCGCCCTATACTTTTTAAGTACAGGAATATGCTATACCATCAAAGAGGAAATGTCCTTAAATACATACAAAAAAGGAAAGCAAATAAAGAAAAATAAAGAAAATAAGGAAACAGGAAAGTTTTCAACTTAAATCCAGTTCCCAGAAAACAAACCAAACCAGTTCTAGTAATGTGGCCTTGATACAAACAATCAGAAAATTCACAACACTAGTTTTTCCTCATTTAATCAATGTTACAAAAGTCCTGCATTATAAAATAGGGCAGCTTTAAAATCAGTGTAATTAATAAAACTATACAACATACAAACACGTCTCCCAGTCGGGCCGAGTGGCCCTGCTGCTCTGCCCTCCCGTCCGTTAAAGAGCTAACTCTTCTCTGCGTCTCTTCGCTGCTTGTACCAGAACTAAATTACACACACAACACAAGAACAAAACAACACACTGCCCAAACTATTGCTTTTATATTCTTTTTCATTTTTTCTTTCTTTAAAAAGGGTGCAATTTTGTCGTTATCTTACACACACACAGCCAAAAGTCGCTGATTAGATGCTAGGCTGTTTCACAAGGTTTTTGTGACACTTAAAAAAAATGTCCGTGCAATTTTTTTTTTTTAATTCCCTTCGCTCTTTTTAAGCCCTGGAAGCTGTATTTTTTTTATTACGTACTTTTTCACTATTGTCATTTATTTCATATTTAGTGCAGATAATTAAGGAAGTAATGCCCAACTCATGGCTAAAGGGTAGGCAAGAACAGAGACAAAACAAAACATGTCACACTAAGAGGAAACACACAACCCACACAAGTGGAACTATCAAACCATCACAGCCGACGGCATCACGTCACTGTCCGTTAAATTTGATAGACGGACTGAACACAGAACGGGTAAACGATTTATTCACTAAAACCTCTGCCGAGCAGGGCGGGGCGTGGTTAAAATGTTGGACGTCATCAAAAATGTTTTCGATTTAACTGTTTTCCGTGCGATGGAGAAGAAGTTTGACTTGTTTAAGGCTTGCTTGTGACCCGAAGAAATAAAAATAAAAAACTTTTAGGAAAGAGAGACCCGAATGTAGGATTGTGGCCGCCTGGTAGATTATCGAAACAGGAAGCAAGGAAGGAAAGAAGGAAGGAAGGAAGGAAGGAAAGGGATCCACGAGCGATGGCTGCTCAGCTTGGCTGGAGCGCCGCCGCAGGGCTGGCTTCACCATTTTTAGGGACCGACCACGGAGCATGACGCCAGTCATGTCCACGCTAACTTTGGTTGAAAGTAAAAGAGAAAGAAAAACCAGACTAAATAAACAATATAAGACAAAATAAGTCTAAGTGAGTGCAAGCAGGTATTGCATATTTTATACTTATTATTCATATGTGGGAACAAAAGTAGAAGAAGAATAAATGAATCAAAAATTAAAACAGGAGGACTTGAAAGAAAAAGATTTTTGCAGCAACAGGCGTAAAAATCATCCCATCAGGCGAAGGACAGGATGAATGGGATGGGTGGGAATAAACATGGTTGCTGAACCAATCTACAGGTAGTGAGCAGTTACGCTCCATCTGCTCCATCAAGATACTGGCATCACAAGATTTGGTGGAGCGAGGCACAAAGTGTTTAGCTGCTAAACTAAGCTGTAGCTAACAGGAACCAAAATGTTTTACCGCAAACTGGTTTTCTGGGACTAGGGAATCAGCTGAACCATTAGCTAACACTCCAATTTTTTAGCCACTAAACTGTTATGGCCTGGGGAATAAAACTTAACCTAACCCTACAGCCTGAGCTGTTTTAGCTAATAAACTCAAACAGTTAGCCAGTTTTAGTCGCTAAACTGCTAGCAAACAACTCCTGTGATAGCAAACTAGCAGCCCTGAGGTAACAGTCAGCTTAATGATTTTAGCTGCCAAACTGCTTGAATCAGTCACTTTAGCAGCTAAAATGCCTTGTTAGCTAATTGGAACCAAACTTTTTAGCTACTAAACTAAATTATTAAGGACGGTGAATAAACTAAATTGTTAAATAAACTGAACAAGCTATTTGGTTGCTACACCTAATCAGTTAGCTCACCCCGTTCAAAGTGTTTTAGTGACAAAATTGCTTGTAGCTAACTGGAATTAATCGGTATTTGCTGTTAAATCAAACTTTTAGCAACTTGAATAAAACATTTGGCTGAACCAAGCCTAGTAACCTAACCAAATAGCTAACCTCATTCAAATCGTAAGCTGTTAGCCATTTGAATCAATCACTTTAGCAGAGTAATCTCAACTTAGATAACTGGGACCAAACATTTGGCTTCTTCAAACTCTGAAGTGTTAGGGATGTCTTTTAAACTAATGCCCACTTCAAACCAATTTGGCTGCTAACCTGGATTAGCTGCTGCACTGGCCTCTTCAGCTAACAGGCCACAGAGCAGAAAAGCGTCCTGGTCAACCTCAGACTTGGTGCTCGTTCGCAAAATTTGTTCACTGTATTGCGCTTGTTAGCAGAGATCTGGAGATGATTGACCTGATTGCCTTGCTTCAGTGTGGAATTTCACCTGTGAGGTTTCTGCTCAAGCTGCAAGCAGGTGAGGGGCAGAAAGCAGTGCAGGCGCAGGCAAAAAGACCTCGTAATACTGAGGAGTTTGGCAGCGAGCCAATAAATCTGGCCGTTCCTCTTCAGCTTTAGCAGCTTTGGCGTTAGTGCTCCAGTGCATACAAATCTCAGGTGTGGAGGTGGAGGAACGAGAATAAGAAGAAACAATAAGGCAAACAAGACTCTCCCACATTGGATCTTGTGCCCTCTCAGGACTGGACTGTGACTCCAAGGCACATTGATGAGGAACAAGTGTTTCGTGCAATCTGATAGCGTCACCGGATGAAAGAGAGCGTTGTGGAAACCGAAAAAGCAGAACTTGATCTGTTGATGAAGGAGTAGGAAGGAAGGAGGAAGGAGGGAGAAATAAAAGAATGGATGCTGAGAAGCGAAGAGCTGGTTGTTTGAGAAGGAGGCGATAGAAAAGGCGGGGCCAAACTAATAGGCGGCTGCTGGCAGAGTGCCTGATGTTGGAGTTTACAATATAGTGTCTTTATCTCACTAACTACATCATCTATGGAAAAACTGTCACTAACACTAAAACATGCAGATTTTTTATTCTTTTGTAAATTTTTCACTTAAATTCACTTTGTTGTTCGACTGGATGGTCGTAGAAGTGTGTGTGTATGAGTGTGTGTGTGCATGTGTGTGTGTGTATATATATATTTATATATATATAGTATAGAGAAAAGGAAAACAAAACTGAAGTTTAATAAAATGGTAAGTTGCATGTGGAAGCTCCGGCTGTGTCTTGTCTGTTGTGGACGAAAGCTTCCAGAGTTACCCTCTGCTCTGCCTCTTGTCACTAAACACCCCTGATTACCGCTCGCGGGCCATTGGCCAACTGCAGGAATAAGTGCTTTGGGTGGTGCAGGAGCTCTGAGGCCAGCCAATCGTTGGGCAACCCGTTACCGGGTGGCACCCGTTTTAAAATTATCTACGCCAACAGAAACCAGAGAAAATGTGATTACTTTTAAGTTTAAATTCAGTCGTTATTATATTTTCTCCTGATTTTTTTTCATCATGAAATTCAAATTTTTCTTTTTAAAAGTAAATGATGCCACTCAAACTAAAATAAGTTAATAAACAGCTTTTTTTTTCTTCTTTTTAAAACAAAATAAGCTGCAAGAAATGCTTTAAAAATTTAAAAAATTATGATATTTCTTAAAAGGGATTCTTGTTCTACCATGTAACTTTACAAGATGAACAAACAACAAATAATATAAACAATAAAAGTGAATACAGCTCCCTTATTTCTCACAAGACTATGGTTCTAGTTCAGCGCTGTGTTGTTGTCTTTTGTACCCCAATATTTTAGAGTCCCAGAGGTGTGAGCCCGGACTAGAAGAAAATATATATTTATATATACTTTTCAACAACTGTTTTCAACGAGCTATCTTAAGATATTTAACTATCAACAATAATAACAAAAATTGCACTTTCCTCATGATCAATATTCACTAGTGAAGTTTTAGTCGTCTCTCTGCTCTCTGCCTGCTTCGTTTGACCTGAGGTTTCCCACCTTTTTGCATGCTGTAGCTTCACCCAGGCTGGTGGATGGATAGGGAGGAGGAAGAGGAGGAGGAGGAGGAGGAGGAAGAGGGACCGGCTGAAATAATGACTGAAAAAATCAATGAGCCATGATAAAAGCCTCCCAGATAAGCGACTTGAATCCTACCAGTGTCTGGCGATGCATAACCACTTCCATCAACAAACCCTGCTTCCCCCACATTTAAACCCCCACCCACCACCCAACTCCATGACCTCCCCATCCTCCCGTGCTTAATTCATGTCGTACATGCCTCCACACACTCCCTGTCCAGGTCGGGTCTTTCCGTTAAGCAACTGGTCCATGTCCTTGGCCAGAAGAGCCTCCTCCCTTTCCCTGACCTGCCGCAACCAGGGGCGGGGTCAAGATGGAGGGGTGGGTCCATCACAGGAGGTGTGTGAGGCTCTTGGTAGGTAGGTGGGAGGGGAGGAGGCGGGGGTGATAGCTGGTATCTGAGCCAGATAACACTCCTCCTCCCCTTTGAAACCACGGCCTTCCCGTCACGTCCGTCCCTACAGACAAACCAACCCCATGCCATCACCAGATCCAACAGGATTGGGGAAGTGTTGTACCACTAGAGGCTCTGTGATTCAGTCTTGTGAGATTCCGAGCAAGCTCAATCCACCCCCAACAAATTTTCAGCCTGGTCTGGTTTCTGGGGGGCGTGAGGGCGGGGGTGAGGGGGTGAGGGGGTGAGGGAGTCTGGCACTATATACGGACGTTGACATATGAACCACATGTCTCCAGGGAAGTCTGTGACGTACAGTTTACAGAGCGGGTGTTTGACACCGGGGTCGAGTGCGTTTGATCCGCTGTAGCCATGCTGATGCTGCTGGGTCTCTGTCGGCGCTGGTGGGGGCGAGGTCAAGCAAAAGAGGTGGGGGTAGGTGTTGGAGTTGGGCGGAGGGCAAGACGGGGCTCTGTGTCGCAGCTGGCGTCAAAAGGTCAAAGGTGGAGGAGGAGGCTGCAGCGATCTGTCGTACAGGAGGGTGGAGGGTGGAGGGGCCTCTGGAGTCCTTATCCCAGGTACCACTGTGGAGGAGGAGAGAGGAGAGAGTCAGGAGGAGGTGTCACTGACGACCAGGGATGGATTTGCTGAGCGCATAAATATGTGGGAACTAATGAGGTGCCCGGAATAAAGTGAAATTTGCAAGGTACGGGTTAGTGAGTTTAAATGTAGTTGAAATAAAAAAACATCTTGCAGTATAATCTTGGGTTAAAGATTTGGTAAATCATCCTAGTTCCCTCCACAAAAGCCCAATGGATTTTCTTCCAGCATCTCTACTAAACTTCCAACTGGTCATTTCATTTTAGCTCTGGGCTCTTCTACAAAGCCTTTCTTCTTAAGTTAGTGATAATTTGAAAGAGCGTGGTAGAAACCTAGCGAGCTGTAAAGGTGGACTGGTGAGTAGATGGGTTTTCATGTTAAATGACAACCTCTGTAGTCTCATTTTAGACACTAGTTAGCAACCGCCTTTTTAAAGCCGTAAACTTCAAACATCAGGGGTGGGGGATTTACTGACCCATTTGTCGGAGATAAAACCTGATATCTTGAGCTTGTGTTAAAACACGAACCTTATTTCAGACATTTAACCAGAAATACACTGACTTTGAGACGGACAGGAAGTGCTAACATCTAACATGCTAGCTCACTTCCTGGTTTTGGGCTCGTTTCACAGGCTGTGGGATCACACAAAGTTAATGGATGCAATACATTTTCCTCAGGTAAGACACATCTGGCGAGTTAAATATTCGCCAATGTTTGTCTAGGCTGGAAATCTCCACTTCAGTGATCTGATCAATCAAACAGAAACTGTTCTTTTTACTTTTGGGACAATAGTTTGAAATGTGATGATTTGTACTCGTGGTTTTGTTGTGTTTTTTCGTTCGTCTTCTCATGGGTTAGTTCTACTTCTTGCCAGATTTTAAAATGCTCTGGGACATTCTGATGCCATTCCTGGTAGCCTGTTAGATTTTAATGAACACATGAGCTTTTCTCGACCTGCGTGCGCTAACACCACCTCAGACCTGAGATGCCGGGGCGATGCTTCTTCTAGCTGAGGAGTTTATGACACTTTCTCTCTGCACAATATCACCGACCTGTGTGTGTGTGTGTGTGTGTGTAATCCATCTGATAGGCGGTGCTCGATCGCCAAAGGTGCATCGTTCACATTTCATGAACCCCAACCCCACCCCACCCCGCTCTTCCCTCCTCTTCCTCGCTTGCCCCTTGGGATGCAGTTCATCCCCGCCTTACATCATGTCTGGTTGCCTAAGGAGGACAACAAGACTGACATTGTTCGCCGCCAAGGCAACACATCACTACATCCATCCCACCTCCTCCTCCTTTTCTTTCTTCCATTCATCCTCTCTCCATCACTTCACTCTCCTCCTCCACCGTCCGCTCTGCGCTTCTTCACACACACACACCTCTTAAAACTTGCTTGCCAATTTTAGAAATGTTTTGAATGCTGAATGTAAAGTGGAAGTTTAAATAAAACACATGGAGGTGAATAGTTTGTGTGTATCTCTCTCTCTCTCTCTCTGTGTGTGTGTTGCAGGGTTTCAGACCTCACTTTGCTCCTGACTCGTTGTAATTCTATTGCAGTGTGTGTGTGTGTGTGTGTGTGTGTGTGTGTGCAGTAGTGATAGAGGAGAAGACTGGAAGGTTAGTTTTTAATCAATACAACTTGCTGACGCTGGGACTTTTCTACCTCACTCCCCTCCCCTCCCTCCTGTGTGTCCCGGTGTCTCTCGGCCCTCTCTCTCTCCTCTCTCTCGCTCCCTGCACTGCAGCTCCTCCCTCTGTCCTGAGAAGACTCAGAGAAGATGAAACTCTCACAGGCCAGACAGTGTGTGTCTGTGTGTGTGTGGAGTAATGTTACCACACAGAGGCTGATGCTGACAGCTGTGATTCAGACTGGTCTCATCACACACAGACAGAGAGAGGAGGAGGAGGAGGAGAAAGATGAGATTTACAGATGGAGGAGGACATATCGAACTTGGCACAAATTTTAGCAGAATTTCAGCGCCAAAAGAAATGTGATTTAATAAATTGTTGTGCAAATATTGAGTTGGTTTGTTAAAGTGACGCTGCGATTAAAACCAGAGTAGAAGAAAAAGATGACGCTGATGCAAACACACCTACAGACTGAAAGGGAACGAGAATTTAAAGGATCAGTCTGGTGTTTTTCATATTTACGAGAACGATAATCCTCCATCCTGATCAGAGTCCTCAGGTCTGATGATCTGATGGTTGTAAAGATGATCTTGTCAGATTCTCCTGTGGTGTGAGGTGTGTTCAGACTTTACTCTCCCTGATCTGCTCTGACGACCCTCAATAACGTGGAACGGGGCGATAGCCAATCGACGTAGACGAAGACGTAAGCACAACAAACAAGAGACGTGGTCGTCGGCCATGTTTGTTTCCTCTGATGTGGTCAGATGTGGAGTTGTTCAAGTCCAGACTCTGGTTGTTGGTGGTGAATCTGTTAGTGTGTGGTGTGGCTCTGACTGAAATAAAGCGCCGCCATCTTGATACAACTGTGGAATAAACACAGTGGGTTAAATAACACCAGAATCTGTAAACTCGCTGCTTTCCGGTTTGTAGTCTCGCAAGATTTCAACTGACTGAAGGCTGATGAAGCAGTGATGAAGACTCTGGTTCAGAGCCTGAAGGATTTGATGTGACATGTTTTACACAGGTTTTATTCACTTATCTACACATTTCAAGCAGCAAAACATGTTTTTATAAAAGAAAAAACAAAATGTAAAAAATTTCAAATTCTGGATAAAACTGAAACTGTTACTGGATATTGTGTGAAATATGAAGTATTAAATAAATTGCTCCCAAACTGACATGAACGTCTTAAACCACAGCGAGTGAAGGAAATATTTACTTTAATTCTTTAATTTGCTGAGTTTTTATTCGATCAACCTCCACCTCTCTCTCTCTCTCTGTCTGATAGTGTTTCTATGTCTCTCGCCCAGACCTGTCTCGTCCTGAGTCAGCACTTCACACAAAGACACACACACTGTAACACACACTGTGGGTGAGTCATGGAGTGGGCGTGGTGTTTTTACTGCGTGTGTGTGTTTCACCTTGAAGAGACACACACACACTTATTGATCAGGTCATGTCTGTCTGTTGTGTAGTGTGTGTGTGTGTGTGTGTGTGTGTTGGTTGGCACAACGAGGTGCCAACTCCCTCCCCCCTCCCCTCCATCTTCGTCTCCATGGGCAACCGCCACCGTCGCCCACGGCAACCACCACGCCGCCGCTGACCCGTGTGGGCACGATGCCCGCTCTCACACAATGCCAGTGCCATCTGCCCCCCCCAAAACACACACACACACAGGAATGCACAGACTGTCCGGTTGGTCTCCATGGCGATGGCAGGAGGAGGGAGTGTTTACTGTACTGTCCCGTGGCGCTCGCTCTCCAACAGAAGCTGAATGTCGACCGCCCACGGTGACTTTTGTTCCTGTCTCTATGTGTGTGTGTTGTTATGTTGATTTTGTGTGTCTGTGTGTGTGTGTGTGTGTGTGTGTGTGTGTACATTAACATTCACATCTGTAGTTTTATACGACCTCAGACACGTCCCCACGTCGCAAAGTGTCCTCACATTCCTGCAAAAATCTCAATTCCCCAATGCAAACTCACATCTCCTCGCTTTCCAAAAATGTTCTGACTTTTTATAACGTCCTCACAAAAACACAAACATCAAACAAAAATGTCCCTGATCGTAAGAACTGTCCTCACTTTTCCTAACAGCTCCGAACTTTCAAATGTCCCCATGTTTCCAAAAAATGTCCTCAATTCGTAGAATTTCCTCTTCAACCTGAAAACATCAGGTCCTTACTTTGTTCGTACTTTCGCAATGATCCTAACTTTCTAAATTCGTCCATATTTTTCTAAAAGCTCCACACCTTCTCAAAATGTTCCATCTTTCCAAAAAACATTCTCACTTTCTAAAAATGTCCTGAGTTTTCTTCACATTTCAAACGATGTCTTCAATCTGAAAACTTGTCCTCACTTTTGAAAAATGTCTTTATGTCCCAGAAATGTCCTCAAGTTCTTTTAAACTGTCTGCAGAATGTCAACAATCACCAAAAACTTTTTAAATTGTCCTGAGGTTAAAATTATTTCCACACTTTCCAAAAATATTCCCATTTTCTAAAATGTCCTGACTTCCGATGTCCCGTTTTCTCTGTCCAGATGTTTCTAACTTTACTAAAATGTCTTCGCTTTTTCAAAATGTCCTAACTTGCCAAAAAAGTCTCATTTTCTAAAACGTCTTCACTTTACGAAAATGTTCACACGTTAATAAAATGCCCTCAACTTAAAAAACATCTGCACACGTCCCCCGTCTTCTCTTTTCTCCAGATGTTTCTAACTTTACTACAAATGTCCTCTTTCCAAAGACAAAAAAATCTCACTTTATAAAATCGTCCTCAGGTGAATTTGACCTCTGACCTTTACATTAAAATGATTTCTACAAAGATAATGTTGTTTCTTTACATGTAGATTTTTAGAAAAAAGTAAAGTAGATGGAGAGAGAGAGAAAGAGAGAGAAAGAGAGAGAAAGAGAGAGAGCGACGTCCCAGAGAGACGGAGGAAGAATAAATAACAGTCTGTTTCTGGCAGCGGTGACAAACACCTGGCTCATGTCTTCAGGAGTGTGAGTGTATGAGTGTGTGTGTGTGAATGTGTGTGTGTGTGTGTGTGTGTGTGTGTGTGTGTGTGTGGTGGCTTGCAGTGAACGAGGCTGTCGATTTATTGACTCTGTCACAGGCCAACGCACGCGCACGCACACACACACACCAAAGCAATCAAACATGTCTCGATTGTCAACAACAGGACTCCCACCTCACTGTCATCTGAGTGTGTGTGTGTGTGTGTGTGTGTGTGATGGTTAAGTCAAGGCTGCCCAATCGTTACACTCTTCATAAATCAGCTGGCAAACAGACCCTGACCTGCACACACACACACACACACACACACACACGGTATTCTGTTAAATGTGGATGTTGCATTCACTGACCACCTGCTCTGTGTAAACTGAAGTGCTGCTTTTTGTTTACAAGTGTTTCATCCTGCTCCTGATTGGCTGTCAGACACATTTCAGTTGACACTTTTAACCTACTGGTAACCGTGGAAGCTTGGCGATGCTTCAGGCTCTGTTAGCAGTTACCTGACTGGTTAAACTAAACAATGGACGATCTCTGGTCCTTTAGAAATACAAATACACCACTGTCATGCCGAAACTGGAAGAGGACAAACACAAACTGGACACACAAAATTCTGTGTTTGTCTGCACTGTAAAGAACCAGAGTAAATGCAGCACCAACAACCGCCATTTTAAAAAAATCTGTGTAAAACGTTAGCTGTGTAAACAACTAAATCTATTCAGTGTCATTCTCCTGCTTCCTGAAGAGGAACAGAAGAGGAATGAGTTTCAAATTTTAAATGAATGAGGAAAAGTTTGATGCTACTTAGCCAGCTAACCTAGCTAACGTTACATCTTTGTGTTTCAGTTGTCAGTCACAGAAAAGGACTGACAACTGAAACATGAAGATGTGGCTCAGAGCAAGAAACACCTGTAAAACCCTGAGCTGATATCAGGGGGACCAGCTGCTACCAGTGGGTGCTAATGTTAGCTAGCTAACGTTAACAAAAGTCAACTAGGAGCAGATCCGGGACATATTAGAAGAGGTCTACATCCATGTGGACTCAGGTCTGAGTGTGTGTTACCTGTGGTTGCTGAGGGATGTTAAAGCCGGGGTCTCTGGGTCCGACGCTGACGAACCGCTGGGCTGGAGATGTGGTGGGGGTGGAGTAGGCTGCACAACAAACACACACATAAAGAGCCCTTAGACCACTTTATCCTGGTCCAACACCTCAGACCAGACTCAAAATATCCTCATGAAACCAGCTCCAGGATGTGTTTAGCCTAGCTTAGCACAAAGACTGGAAACAAAGGGAAACTGTTAGCATACACTCTAACAGAATAAAGTTTTAGATCTAGGTCACAAAGATTTATTTCCTCCTTGATATTAAAGTAAATCTGAACTCACTCATCTCCAGGATGAAACCAACTAAAAACAGGAGCATTAAATATAAATATATATACTTGTTCACGTGTTGATGAGTGTGAGGAGGATTAAATATTTTGGCACCGACTGCGTCTGTTTTTGCCAAAGTGACAGAAATCGTCTTTAAAACCCCTGAAGTGAAATTTAATCCAAACACAACACGACTCACTCCTCACAGATTAGGAAGCATTTGTTTAGGTTTAGAAGTAAATATCAGATTAATAATTAAAGCATTTATTTTTAGTTTTTTTGTGTTGTTGTGGGGGCGTTTTAGCCTCCGGGGAAACATAAATACTTAATCTGCAGTAAAAGTTAAGTATAATGTTATATAATTAGTCCTGTGTGTGTGTGTGTGTGGACTCACTGGGTGAGGTGGGTGAGTTGCCTCCCCCCTCGGTGGAGGAGGTGGAGGGCGGCTTGGCGTCGACGGGCAGCGGGACGGGACGGGCCATCGGGGGAGGCGGAGGGGGAGGCAGCATGGGCGTCGGCAGGAAAGGGTTGTGGACCTTTCCCTGGGAGCTACCATTAGGCTGAAGACGAGGGGGGGACACAGGTACAAACCATTAAACAGAAATATATATATTGACTTATTTATACAGAAAAACATCAACAGGTAGGTCACATGGTTCACCTGTAACAGCTCAACCCTCTGCTGTCCTTTGAGTGTGTGTGTGTGTGTGTGTCAGCAGTTTTCCAGGCCGGTCATAAAGAATTCTGCTGCCGCTCGCATTTTATCCTGCTAATCTATAAGCATAATACCACAGCACCTCGCCTCACCTCTCTGCCTCCCTCTGTCTCTGACTCTTTTCTTTCCCTCTGCACACTGAACGCCACATTCACAGGTGTGTCCTCACACCTGTTCACAGGTCTGTGTTTACACGCAGGGTTTTCAGCCGACTACTTTCTGTTTCAAGTCACTGTCACTTTTTTTTATAACGTTATAACTAAAATCCTAAACCAGATGAAGGATTTTTTTCACCTGACATCCTGCACCCGCTCAAAAGCGTCACAAAGAAACATCGATTTTTAACATGAAATTGTTTTATTTAGTGTTTTTACCTATTTTAAATACTTGGTCTGTTTGTTTTAAAGAGAAGGAGACCTCTGAGGAGAACTCAGCTCCTGAACCATCAACACTGAAGGAATCTGAAGCTAAAAACAAGCTAGGCTAATCTTAGCAGCTCAGCTAACAGCTGAACGGCGCTGATTTTTAACGTGAAATAGTTTTATTCTGTATTTTTACTCATTTTAATCACCAGGTCTGTTTGTTTTGGGGAGGAGGAGACCTGTGTGGAGAATTCAGCTCCCAGTAAAAATGCAAACAATATTTTTACTTTTACAGGAGTTAAACCTTTAAAGACGAGGACTAACTCATTTGGTTTTGAACCAGACTACTTTTGCTTTTCTTGAGAAACCTGGAGACGCCTTTATTGTGGATTTCAGAAGCTTGAGTCTTCTTCTATACAAACTGTGGTTCTCTGATAACAGCTGAGGCATGTTGTACATGTTGCACTGATGAAGTAGTGCTGTGGAAATGGACGTTCTACAGAATTTGTCGAGGGTTATTAACTTGGCAAACCATCAGGTTTTTGTTCACATGTCCAATGTTCTGCTGAGAGACGTCGGGTCCTTGATTCGTCCTGGACTGTAACCAGATGATCAGCGTCACCTGTCAGTGGTTTAATCTCTCTTAGCTCTTTACTTAAAGACGTTTAAAGTCACTGAAAGGATTTAAAATCATCAGAACTGTTCAGGCCGAGAAACCTCAGTGTCTGCCTTTAAATCATCTCTAAAAACTTTAAACAAACGACTTTAGCATAATTATTAATTATAAGAATGATTTTATCTGATTTATTTTATATGTTACTTTAACTGTTTTATGTATTGTTTGTTTGTTCGACTTCGATTTAAAGAGATTTTACTGTTGTTTTATTTGTGCTTCCTCATGAAGCAGTTGTTTTGAAAGATGCTAAATAAATAAAATAATAATAATTATTATTATTATTCATATATTTATTTTTACTATAAACTTTATTTTGTGTGGTGGAAATCTTCAAATCATGTTTCAGGACAAAATGTGTTTCAGAGCTCGAGTCCACATCAGGTCCAGTTTTTACTACATGTGCAAAAAATAAAAAACACAACAGACTGTGTGTGTGTGTGTGTGTGTGGTAGGGGTGGTGGAGGGTGTATTGANGCAAAAAATAAAAAACACAACAGACTGTGTGTGTGTGTGTGTGTGTGTGGTAGGGGTGGTGGAGGGTGTATTGATTCAGTGTCTAGACACAGATATATCAACTATCTCACTGCAGACAGGAGGCCACACACACACACACACACACACACACACACACACACACACACACACTCACTCTGCAGTGTTTTCTGCTCCTGCAAACAGATACTGATCCCACCTTTGCAGAGGCTGGAAAACACCAGCTCAGATGTGTCTTTGTGTACATTTGTGCAGTTGTAAGTGTGTGTCTGTTGGTTGTGTGTGTGTGTGTGTGTGTGTGTGTGGAGTGTGTGTGTGTGCTTACGTTGAGGAAGCCCACCTGTCCGGCCTGCTGGGCGGAGTCAGGACAGACCAGTTGGACGAACTCCTTGAGCGTCTCCTGCGGATGATACCTGATGGCCGGGTGGGAGAAGTAGGAGCCGGGCTGCTGCAGGATGGGGGAGGAGGAGAAGTGGAGGCTGGAGGGGGGAGCGTGGGGGCTCGCTGTGAGGGGGGGGGGGGAAAGGAGGGAGAGAAACAGAGAGAAAATTATTAAGAGTAAGAGAGGAGAGTTGGGAGAGCGAGGTAGGGAGTTAATTGAGGAGGAGGGGGAGGGAGGGGGGAGAGAGGGGGGGAGATTTAAAGTTGATTAAAGGGGGCGTGGCCTAACATGCAGATACACGATGACGGACACACGGCAGAGCAGATGAAACCATGACAATGGACCATGATGCACCAGCTGTCAATCAAACTCTCCTTCCTCCTCCACCTCCTCTCCTCTCCTCCCCCGTTTCCACCCCTCCTCCTTCCACCTCTCTCCTCCCTCCTCATTTCACTCTCCCTCTTCTCCTCTTCATGTTTCCTTCTTTCTACCCTCTCCTCTCTTGTTTCCTCCTTCTTTCCTGTCCTTCCCTGTTTCCTCCTCTCCTTTGTTTCCTCTCCTTTTCCTCCTCCTCTCTCTCCTCTCTTTCTCCTCCCCTCTCCTCCCCTCCTCTCCTCTAATCTAATTAAGCCTCTAATTGGTCCTAATATTCTCTAGATTTGCTGAATTTAGTGGGCCGAGGCCTGGGTAAGGACTGTGATGTGTATAGAGCTCTGAGGCGAGCAGAGAGAGAGGGAGGCGGAGAGAGAGAGACATTAGAAATGATAGAGACAGAGAGAGGATAGAGACATTTTAAGGTAAAGAGAGAGGATGGAGGGAGGAGAGTTAAAGCTGCTTATAATTCACTTAAAGTCTGCTGTGATTTGTACTCTGACAATACACACTACAACCCGAGAGAGAGAGAGAGAGAGAGTGTGTGTGTGTGTGAGTGTGTGTGTGGTGGTGTGTGTGTGGCAGAGTGTGTGGTGGTGATGTGTCGCCTCTTGACCAATGTATTTACAGTAATCATTGGATGGATGGCTTTCTCTGCCACACACACACACACACCACCTACAATCTAGTGTGTGTGTGTGTGTGTGTGTGTGTGTACATTAATAGAAATGATCTCCTGTTCAGGCATGTACAACCACCTGTGTGTGTTTGTGACTACAAGTT
>BRZM01000155.1:15350-30381 GCA_033238685.1 Lates japonicus | reverse complement strand
AAGCTTCAAACATCAGGAGTGGGGGATTTACTGACCCATTTTATGTCCCAGAATCAAACCTGAAAATGTCTCAGACCTTATTTCAGACATTTAACCAGAAATACACTGACAACAGGAAGAGCTAACATGCTAACATGCTAACATGCTAACTGACTTCCTGGTTCTGATCACATGACCTTTCTTCCTTGTCTGTGTGACTGTGTCGTTCATGAACACAGCAGCTCACCTCTCCTCTGCGGCTGTATGTAACCATGGTGACCGTCGCCTGGATACAGAAGGAGTGTCGCTCCCGGTAACAGAGCCGCTCCACCTCCCTCTGAAGCTCCGCCCCTCGCAGGAAACCTGGCTCACCTGTAAACACACACACACACACACACACACACACTTGTTTCCATACTTAAAGTAAAGTAAATGACCTGTCACAGGTCAAAGGTCACTGACCTCTGCGGTCTTTCATGTATGTTTCCAGGGAGACCGGAGGAGGCGGGTACATGAAGAACCCTCCAATCAGAGCCCGGCTCAGCACCTGTCCGTCATCCTGGCTCCTCAGCCACTGGAGGAAGCGTCGCACCGGGCGCAGTTTACGGTAACTCATCTCTGAGTGGTGGCCCAGGCCTGACGGGCCGACCAATGAGGAGAGAGCACAGAGGTCAGTCAGCCAATGAGGAGAGAGCACAGAGGTCAGTCAGCCAATGAGGAGAGAGCACAGAGGTCAGTCAGCCAATGAGAGAAGAGGTGACAGAGCTGGTGAGTAAACTTACCTGTGCAGTACACCTGTGTGTAGGTTGTGTTTGTCAGGTAGAAGCAGCTGTGATCTGCAGCTCTGATCAGCTTCAGTCTGGTGCAGACAACCACCGACACTGCACACACACACACACACACACACACACACACACACACCACAAAATAAAGAACATTTATATTTCAAAAACGTTGAGTTTGTTGAGTTGTGTGTGTGTGTGTGTGTGTGTGTGTGTGTCTCACGTGGGTGGAGCTTGCTGTGAGTTTCAGGCTGAGACGTGCAGAACAGCTTCACCATGATTGGCTGCTCGCTGGTACCGTCCTCCAATCGCAGCCAGCGGTACTGCAGAAGCTCCGCCCCTCGACCATCTACCAGCAAACACACACAGACACACACACACGATCAGTTTTCTGTTGATGGATTAATTGATAATTAATGAGCTGTCACCATGGCGACCCTGACCTTTGCTCCTGATTCGCTCTGGTCGTCCTGAGAACGTCAGCAGGCCGATGACATCACACACGGCGCCGTGAGGACGGTCCATCAGCTCCTCACTGAGGGGCAGAGTCAGCGTGTGTTAATGGACTGGTTCTGCTTCTTAGTGAGGACCAGTCCTCACTACGTCCAATGTCAGGAGCTGTGTGTGTGTGTGTGTGTGTGTGTGTGTGTACCTGCTGTAGAAGGTGTACGTCGGTGCAGGTGGGAGACGTTCAGCAGAAACAGAGGATTCTGGGAGGACGGAGATCTGTGCGGCGGGGTTTCTGCTGTTCACACTGACCTCTGGACACAGACAGACACACAGACGGAGTGAGGACTGTGTCCTCACAGGTCCAGGCTCAGACTCTGATCCTGATCAGTACCTATGTCGTCCAGCTCAGCCTGGTAATGCTGCTTCACTCTGTACCGTCTCAGGCTGATGACATCACCGGGCTTCAGACGGCGGTACCAGCCGACGCACACGCTGTTCCACAACACCACACACACACTTCCTGTCCGGTCACACACCTCCAGCACCACCTGGACACAAACACAGAGTCAGTGCAGGTGCTCCACAGGTGTGTGTGTGTGTGTGTGTGTGTTTACTGGCCTTGTATGGACAGTCACAGTTCCGGTCTGTTCTCCCATAATACATCAGGTGCGACTTGTTGATGATGCGTACGATCAGCTGGTGCTGCACGGCGCCCCTGATGACGCCGCGGTGACCGGACAGGAAGGAGTCACGCAGCTCGGACACGGTGACAGCAGGACGTCGCACTGACCGCACGCACACACACACACACACACACACACACACAGACACACACACACACACACACACACACTCTTTTTTAAACTTTGATAATGTGAATCTTCAAATATTAAAAATGAAACTCACTTCATGTGAAACAGAAACATTGACACATCAGACGGTCTCACCTTCCTCCTCCTCCTCTTCCTCCCCCTCCTCCCCCTCCCCCTCCTCAGTGGGCGGGGCTTCCCTCCACACCTCGCCGCTGTAGTCCACGTTGTTCCACAGAGGGAGGAACACGCTCCTGCTGGCTCTCAGAGGAACCAGAGGACCTGAGGGATCAACCACCGCAGGTTTTCAGACTCAGAGGAGACCGAGTCAAACACACATGTAATCTATTACTGTACCTGCAGGATCTGAGGCTCCAAACCAGGGCAGAGAGTCCCAGTCCACATCAGACCTCCTGACTGCGTCGTCCTCCTCATCGCCTGGAGCTCCACCTCTGACCTCCACACTCACCAGTCTGAAGCTGCAGGAGCAGAAACATTAGACCTGACTCAGGACACAGAGGCAGACTCACCTGTCCTCGCTCACCTGTCTGTGTCTCCGGAGGCCCCGGGGCATGCTGGGAGCTGAGCTGCCATGGCGGGGGTGAAGGTGGCCTTGCGCAGCGTCGTTCCGGGCCGCAGGACGTTCCTCTCCACCAGCCGGTTCAGACCGGGATCCAGAGTCACCTGGAGCCTGCAGTCCCCGTCCGTCAGCGTGACGTCGTACAGGTCGTCACCTGGAGACACGGAACCAGGGAACCAATCAGAAACCAGTGACACCAGGAGACTGTCCTGTTTGGGCCTGATTAATTTGTCCTGTCTCGTCCTGCGGTGTCTCACCGTTGAGGACAGCCTGGGGGAAGTAGATGGACGACCCCTGGTCTCTGCTGTAACGCTGCAGGTCCACCACGTACAGGGACTCCCTGCAGACCGCAGGAGAGGACGAGGACGTCTGCAAGACCAAGACCAAGACAAGGGGGAAGAAGACAACGAGACTTTAAAACATTCACATCATAAATTCACAGCACATGTAAGCGAGCCATTGAACGGTTAAAATAGTGATAAATCATATTGAGTCTGGTGAGTGAGCGGTCACATGTTTCCTCTGAGGAGCTGAAGCTGCTCTTCCTGTTTGGATTAGATGGTAAAAATACTAATAACACGTTTAACCTGATCAATAAACTTCTGCTGTTCCTCAACAAACACTGATCAATCATCACAACCATCGATGAACCGCTGCGGCGCAGAGAACCCGCTCGGACAGGCAGCGTACACCAAACTCCATCCAAACATCTCATCATTTAAGATCCTCGTAGATAACGGTTAATAACCAACACATCTGTAAAACGTCTCTGCGAATGTTCGGTCTCACGGTAACATCGGCGCATCTATGATTCACCTGGCGGCTCTTCATCTAAAAGCTCATTGTTTTCCAGGATTCACATGTAAACATCGGTAAAGTTCTACTTGTGTTAGTTACAGGCTGAAAATGAAAACATGTCAAACACTCTCTGAGCAGGTTTCTGAACCTGCACGGTCTCATGGTGAATTCGGCTTCAGTCTAATTCACATAGAGGCTTTTTATTGGAGCACAGTCCTGTTGTCCGTGGCTCAGACTGAAGGCAGCTGTTTCTAACCCGCGCCATCATCAATAAATCCGCTTTAAAAGCATATCAACGGTGAAAACAGCGAGAAGGACTGTGGGCTCATTAGACCTTGTTCGGACCGGGTCTGGACCGGGAAAGGGTTCTGTGGAAGACACAGCCAGGAGCCGCCATGTTGGACAGGCAGCCATACGTCATGACGTTTAATTTCACGTACCGTAAAGGCTGGAATACAGGGGCAGTGTGATTGGAGCCTTCGGCCTGAAGCAGCACCGTTAGAGGAGGAGCAGGAGGAGGAGGAGGAGGAGGAGGAGGAGCGTCCTCTGTCCTCTCCAGGAAACTCAGTACTTTTACTTTGACACTGAACAGGATCAGTTCTTCACACACAAGGAGGCAGACACACATTTCTTTGACCACTCTGTTAAATAAACACAAACGCTGACTCTGACTAACTCTCAGTATTCCTCCTGAAGCTAAAGACATTTAATGAAATCAGCAGTTACCCAGAATTCAACAGTGTCACTGAAAGTAGTTTACACAAACTAAAACAGACTGTGTGTGTTTCAGGGAATGAAGAGACGTCGTACCTGTGCTCTGATCACCTGTACTCTGATTATTACACCTGTGCTCTGATCACCTGTGCTCTGTTTAATGATTAACTGTTGCTGACAGAGTGTCTCTACTTGGAGCTGACTTTCAGGTTGAGAACATTCATGTATTTCCAGGTTCAGGACTGCCTCCTGCGGCTCTCTGAAAAAAACAACACTCTAATGTCACAGTCTGGAAATGATTGTGGTCTAAAGACAGACCATGAGCTCATCAACAGATCTGACGTTCACACTGTTTGTCTGAAATAATGACGCTGTTCTTCAGAGCGTAGAGGCAGAGAAACCCTGGACTTGTCCCTCACCCCTCCAGGATGTTACAGGAGTCCACGCAGCTCCCGTCACGGCTGTAGTCCCTGCAGGAGAAACACATGTCTGGACTTGGACCCCAGCAGCCGTCCGCCGACACCTCCTGTCACAGGTGTTGTTCCTCTGAGCTGAAAAAGAACTGCATCAGTATCCACAGTTTAAACCACTCCTGACTCTGTACCACAGGTTTCAGCGTCTGCGTTTCCCTCCACAGCCACTCTTTGGGTCTTTGATTTGAAGAGCCCGGTCCAGTGGCTCTCCTCGGTGTAACACAGGTTCTGGTTCCTGACGACGACCACGTCTCCGTCACTGATTTCTCTGAGCGAGCGAAGGCCCAGGTGGCCGACGCCCAGGTGACTTATGACCAGGCTGCGGGAGCCACTGTCAGAGAGAGAGAGGAAGGAAAAGTCCTGAAAAACTGATCCACGTCATCCGGCAGCCGTGACTGTGGAGCGTACTGTTTAGTTCGTCCCCGGATGATCTCCAGGTTCTCAAAAGGACTGAGCGAGTCCAGACTCTAACTGTTAACTGTGAGACTGTGAGTGTGTCGAGTATTTATCAAATCTTACCAGTAATTTCTTTGACTGTCTTAAACACGTGGAGCTGGGCAGGGTCCATCTTTGGTGTTTTGGTGTATTCATCCCTAACAGTAAGAAACTGCATGTTACCGGCTGCTGGTGAAGCTTCCTGATAATCTCGCTGCTCGCATCCTCCACTCACCCGTGGATGGAAGTGACGATGATGGCAACGCAACCAGTGATTTTGGTGCAGTTTCTGAAGGAGTCGATGTTGGAGGCGTTGATGGACAGGGTGTGGGTCAGGTCTCCACTCCCGAGTCCATGACACACTGCAAACATCAGCACAGACGCCGTCTCAAAGCTGCACTTTATTCTGAGTCAGGGATGAATCTGAAGCAAACGGAGCAGGAGGAGGGAGTCTCCTCTCTCCTCTACCTTTAGGACACGGCCCATCACACCTGACGCACTTCCTGATCCCTCCCTCGTCCGCCTCATGTGTGTTACCGCTGCACACAGGCGCCGTGATCAATCACAACATAGTTATCTGGAACACATAACATATTATCTCTGAATCCAGCGTTCAAACACTCTGAGGACAGTTTCAGTGGCTCTCACGTGGGCAGCTCTTCACACACGTCGCCCCGAAGTGGTACTTTCCACGTGGGTTGGGCACCAGCTGGTAGAGGTTGGGGTCGTAGCGAACGAGGCTCGGGCAGGAGTCTTTACACAGCCCGTCATCCTGGAAGTCCCGACAGGCCTGAAACAAACACAGCAGTCACCAGGCAGAGAGAGGGACACGATACTGAACCCTCATGCTGAGCTTTGTCTGCAGCACTGCGACAGATTCCTCTCTCACCAGGCAGTCGGTGGGTCGGGGTCCCGTGCAGCCGGCGGCGCAGTGCTTGTCGCAGCAGTCGCTCGGTGAAGGCCCTCTGCACCTCCCGGATCACTGCTGCGCACAGTTCAGCTTTGTTACTGCGGGTCAGAACAGAACAGAGTCAGAGTTTGATCTGATTATTGTGAAGCTGTAGCAGACGGTTGAACAGATCAGAGCTTACAGGTCTGACAGGCCTGAGGACCGGGGGCCCAGCAGGAGCCATTGAAGCAGCTCGAGTCACACGGTCGACCTGTTGGAGAAAGAAAACAAAGACCCTGAAAACACGTTAATAAACAGAGAAGTCCCTCGGCCGCCCTCTGCTGTTCGTACACAGAGAGTTGTTGCTGGGCAGCGGCAGCACCATGGTGGGTTTGGAGTCAGCGCTGACGATGTCGCTCCACTGAATCGTCTCCACGTTACACAGCTGGTTGGCCGTGAACCTCACACCCCCGTTAAGGATTTCTGCAACAGAGCAGGATGCAGATGAGTGTTACTCCAGCACTGAGACTCGGTGAGGCCGAGCTGTGAGCTGGACTGACCCGTCAGGCTGGGCAGGAGGAGCTCCTGGGTGCCCCGACCGAGACCGTCAGAGTTGGCGAAAACAGCGAGGGCGAACGTGTCGTTGAAGCGGGAACGACCTCGGATGATGCGCAGGTTCTCCAGAGGAATCCTGGGAGCTGTGTTGAAGGCGATCAGGACGTAGCCGCCCACTTCTTCGATGGACTGTGGAGGAAGAAGCCGTTAGCGGTGAACGTGCTGGTGAAGAAGCCGCTCTGTAACCATAAACACAAACCCTGAGGAAGGACAGGTCCTGGTGCCTCTGCATGTGGGTGATCTCCAGGTTCTCCAGGATCACGGTGCAGTTGCTGTAGGTCTTCACTGAGACCAGGTAGTGGTTTTCCACAGAGCCCAGGAGGTTGAGGCTGTTTGTGGCGCCGTGGCAGACTGCAGGGAGAGAGGAAGCAGAAAGACGTGACGCTCGCTGCCTGTAAATCAGGTTTATAAAGGTCTGATGAGGGAAACTGGTTTGTTGGATGAACTGCAGCTCCACCAATGTCATTCTGTTCAGAGCTGCGATGACCTGTTAACTCTGAGGAAGAAGTCACCTGGAGCAGGTCCATGAAAACTCTTTTTCCTCAATATAACTCCTTCATATCTCTTTGGGGCAGGATTTTCATGTCCTGCTCCGTCAGAGACAAACTGTTTGAGCTGCTCAGTGTAATTATTATTGCACTGGGTTTCATCTGGAGTTCATGAATAAACCTGCATCATACAGCAACACACTGTGCCCCCCCACCAACCTTTCCCTTTCCTTTCCTGCAGGTCACAGGAGCCCAGACAGAGCACAGAGATCAGACCGATCCACCTCAGAGAACAGGCCGCCATCCTTTCTTCTTCTCAAGCTCCTGGGAGGGAAAGTGTCCGACGAGACGAGACGAGGCGTTTGACTCGATCTACTGTCCCCTCCCTGTGAGAGTCAGTTTGCTCCTCCTCCTCACAGACAAACAAACATGTTGGTTCTCTTCCCTGAGGAAGCAGCTGTGTGTTGTGGGTCATTATCCTGATGGAGGACCTGACCTGAGCTCTGACCCTGGGCACGATGTTTCCCTGCAGCCCCCCCAGCCATGACTGACTACGCCTCCCTGTCTGTGAACAGAAAGCTCAGACAAACACACAGGGCTTCAGCTGTGGGACTTTTATTAACGTTTATTTGATAAGATCACAGAGTAAAGAGTCAGAGAACAGAGGAGAGACACAGTTTGAATCAGGGACAGTTTGATCAGGACTCTGGTTCTCCACAGACCTGATGCTTCTCAGTGTCTGTTTCAGTTCCTGCCTCCGTCAGGTCTGAGCTCGGCAGGTGAAGTGCTGCGAGTCCCTGAACTCCAGGTAGAGGCTGAAGAGCAGGTGCAGAGACTGGATCCTGCTGCTGTAGACGGGGATGTCGAGCAGGGCGCAGACGGCGTCGGCGTACTGCGTCAGGCTGCAGCGCAGGCGGGCGGGGGGCAGCCGCAGGCGGCCCAGCAGCTCCTCCAGCTCGGCCGGCCACTCCTGCATCAGGCTGTCGATGTCCGGCATCGAACGCACGTACTGAACGCTGGCCGGAGGCTTGGAGCGGTGCAGAGCGCTGATGCTCTCCACCCAGCTGTCCACCACCCGAGGGTTCGACTGAGGACTCGCCACGCTCGTCACCTTCTTCAGCTGGAGGAGGAGGAGGAGGAGAGAGGAGAGAGGAAGAGGAGGAGGAGAGGAGGAGGAGGAGGAGAGAGGAGGAGAGGAAAGAGGAAAGAGGAGAGAGGAGGTGAGGAGAGGAGGAGAGGAGGAGAGAGGAGGAGAGAGGAGAGAGGAAGAGGAGGAGGAGAGGAGGAGGAGGAGAGGAGGAGGAGGAGAGACAGGTGAGTTCCAGGTGTGTGTCAGGTGTGTGTCAGGTGTGTGTCAGGTGTGTGCCAGGTGTGTGTCAGGTGTGTGCCAGGTGTGTGTCAGGTGTGTGCCAGGTGTGTGTCAGGTGTGTGTCAGGTGTGTGTCAGGTGTGTGTCAGGTGTGTGTCAGGTGTGTGTCAGGTGTGTGTCAGGTGTGTGTCAGGTGTGTGTCAGGTGTGTGCCAGGTGTGTGCCAGGTGTGTGCCAGGTGTGTGTCAGGTGTGTGCCAGGTGTGTGTCAGGTGTGTGTCAGGTGTGTGTACCTCGGTGGCTCCGTGCTGCTTGCTCTCCTCTGACAGCCACAGCGACAGCACCGTGGGGTCCGACTGTTTGACGCTGGGCTCGTCCAGAACCAGCAGACCCAGACCGTCCGCTTTCCCGTCGGGCCTTGGCACCTGAACGCCACACGGGGTCACGGGTCAGAGGTGTAAGGTAAAGGTCAATGAAAGGTTGAGTGTGACGAGCGTTTACCTTCAGGAAGGCGTCGATGTCGCCCACAGCGGGGATGAAGTCTGGGATGAAGGGCTTCAGACTGTGCTCCAGGTCTATGGACTGAGGAGTGTACCTGACACAGAACAGGTGACGATCAATCAACTAATCAATTGATCCACAACCAACCAGCAGCTTTTTCTGTGTTGATGAGCCTCAGGTGAAACCAGACGTGTGACGGTGTTTGACCTTTGACCTCCTCACCGTGTGATGTACTGGAACAGCTCTTTGACCTCGGTGCTGACTGGCAGGTTGGCGTAGTCTGCCGGGTCGTACGCTCCCTCTGGAGCCTGTCCCGGATCGTCGTCATCGTCCGTGTCCTCCTCATCAGAGTCCTCCTCCTCCTCGTCTTCCTCCTCCTCCTCCTCCTCCTCGTTGGGGCTGACCCCGGGCTGACCCCCCCAGCACCTCCCTGGGCCTCTGAGGCTTGTGGTCCTCGTGGAACTCGTCGCTGCTGCTGTTGGCCGACATCAGGCCGCGACCCCCCCTGCTCCTCCTGGACTCTGACTGACAGGACACACAGCGACAGGTGAGTGTCACCTGATGCAGGTCAAACAGCTCCACCTGCAACATCCTCAGTGATCAGGATCAATCATCTGATCAGAGGCACGACAGAGTACTTTACTGTGAGACTGTAACTACAGGAAGTACTGTAACTGTTCCTGTACACTGAGCTAGTGTCCAGTGGTTTCCAACCTAGGGTCCAGGGACCTCCAAAGAGTCACCAGATAGATGTTTGGTATTTTCTCACTGGTATTGATTGGAAACATGAGATGATCAATACACGACGGAGTTAGTTTTAGTTTAATTGTTTCAGCTTTAATGTGAATAAATAATGATTCACCATGACCCGGATGAACCGCAGAAATGGATGTATGAAGACACCGTGTAAACTTTGCTCTGTAACTTACATTCAGACTTTGTAATATTTCCTACAGAGCCTAAATCACATTAAAGACTCTTCATCAGCTGCAGTTTTCCTGTCTTAGTTCCTGGCGGGTGTCTGCGGTTCAGACCGCCGGGCTCAGCGCCCCTGAGCCGGGCGGTGAGGCCGGGGCTGGCCGCTGTTGTTACCTGGCGCTGGCTGCCTGGGGTCGGGCTGTAGACGCTCGCTACCTCCTCGGAGTCGATCACCTCCAGGCTCTCGTCGTACGGCTGGTTCTTCAGCAGGCGGGCGTCTTTCCCCCGGTCAGCCCGCTCCATAGGACACCGACGGGTCACCGGCTTACGCTCATGTATCCGCCGCTTTGGGTCAGATTCACCGTTTATCTGCCCGTTAACACCGACTGTTCGCCGCCGCGGCCTGAAGCCACAGAGCTAACGTTAGCCGCCTAGCAACAAACCGAGCCGTGACACGGTTTAACTGTGTAAACACGAAGTGTCCCGGGATAAAAACACAGAGAGATAAACGTCCTGTCTCTATGTGTTTAACTGTGAAGTTACAGAGAAGAACTTCAGTCTAAACACGATCATCTGCGTCAAACGGTTTCAGCGAGAGCAGCACAACAGAGTAGAATGTACCGTATCCTGGCAACGGGCCGTGCAATGCACCATGGGCAATGTAGTCAGGTCTGACTCGCTTTGTTTTTGAGTTCCAGTTTTTTTCTCTTCTTTTTTCTTTCTCATTTAGAACGGCTAAATACAGATGGATTACATGGGACAGTAACCATTATGTGATGACCATTTACTTTAGAGATTAAAAACGTTATTTTAATTTTATGAAATTTTCGTTAATAAGCTACTTGAGGCAGGGAAACTGAAAAATCGTTGTTGTATTTTATTATTATTATTTTGTCTTATTTCTCGCCAATAGAGGGCGCAGTTGTTTTTTTCAAACCGAAAACTTGACCGGAAGCGAAGCGGATCACAAATAAAACGGACCGGAAGTGTCGTAGGTTGGTTGTGCTCACGGACTGGCGGTGAAATTGCTGCGCTAGCTGCAGAGCTAATTCCTCAGTCTGTAAACGGCGCAGTTTCAGGTAAAAACACAGGAAAATCATCAGTAATGTTTGTTTTACATGAAACTCAAAGCGAACACCAACCGAAGTGCATTTATAACGTACAGTGTATATATTAGCACGCCAATGCTAACTACCTGATTAGCCGCTGTTAGCTTCGTCCGACTGGTGCGCGGCTAACTGCTAACGTTAGCTTTTCTGAAAACCTTAACGTTTGTTTCCTTTATCTAAGTCTTCTTACTATTAATACTATTAATGTGTTTAAACTCAGTCTGTGAGTAAAAAACTCAGACAGTATCTGAACAGAAGTCACAGCCGCGGTGGCATTTCAGTCTCAAGCTGTCCTGCATGAAGGTAGAAAAGATTCGTCATGTTTTCTTCACCCGAAACCCAGAATTATTCCGTCATGGTGAGAAATAAAGAAAAGCAGCAAATCTTCTCACTGAGAAGCTGAAATCTGCCAGTATTTGTCGTTTCCTCACCATTACTTCATAGATAGATAGATAAGGGCACAGGATGTTAAATAGTGTTTGGTAAATGTAGTGATGATAAGGAGCTAGTGAGTTAGCATCAACTTTACCACTGCTTTTTAGCCTGTTTGTTCACAGTCAGTCAGTCTGAGCAGCTGAATTCACTGTGCTCAGCTCCTGGTGTCAGTGTCTCTGTGGAGGTTCAGACAACTCTCACTGTTTCACTGTGATACTGAAGGAGAGTGAAAAACAGGAGGATTCTGAATGGAGTTCTGCAGCCACTGCTTCCTCTGAGCTTTATTCTGGATGGACATCACAGATAATGAGTGAAGTCACTCTGAGACATGTGTCTCCTGTCTGTTTAAATGTTCAGGTCTGACTGAATTATTTCTGACGCAGACGTCAGACACTAAATGTTTTCAATTAAATCAGTGTTTCTCCATCTCCAGCTGTAAACTGTATTTTATTTAGACCTCAGATCATTTTTCAAAACAAGTGAAAAAATGACTAAACTTCTCTGGAATGTGAGTTTGCTCCTGATGTTCATGTTAGTAATCAGAGGACTGGACGTTAAGAGGAACAGTGTTTGTGTGTTTTCAGTCCAATGGGAGACAGCGATGATGAGTTCGACAGGAGGAGGCGGGACAAGTTCAGGAGGGAGAGGAGCGACATGGAGCGGTCGAGAGAGAGGGAGGAGAGGAGGAGGGACGACTGGCCCGACAGGTACACACCTGTGCTTATCAGGTCACCTGACCCTCACTCTGCTGATGAAGATATCAAATTTGAGTCGTGTGATGTTTAGTCAACAGAAAGTCTTCATGCTCTTTAAGACGTTTTCATCCATGTTTTCTGAGGTTTTTTTTGGGGAATTTTTCTTAATATTTCTCAGATCAGACAGCAGGTGTCAGACATCAGAGACAGAATGCTCCTGATTGGATGTTCCTTTGTTTTAATGGCAGAGCAGCAGGTTAAACAGATAAACCAGCTGTTGATGTTTCATCTCTGGATGTTTGTTCAGGGACTGGGACCGCGGCAGAGAGAGGAGGAGGGATTACGACCGAGGTCGCAGAGAGAGGTTTTCTCCTCCCAGACACATGAGCCCGCAGCACAAACGCATGAGGAGAGACTGGTGAGGACTGTGTGTGTGTTACAGCTGCACAGGGTTTATTACACCTGAGAGAACAGGTGATGAGCGTTCACTGTGTCGCTGTGGGTGAATTTTCCAGGGACGACCACCGGGGGGAGCCGTACCGCTACGACCTGCCATACGGAGGAGGAGGAGGGGCTCCGTTTCCAGGGGTGGGGCCTCAGGGCTGGCACCCTGACCTCCCACACCTTCACCCGCACCACGGAGGTCACCCGCTGCAGGGCAGGTGAGTTAATGAGCGGTTAATCAGCTGACATTTAACTGACAGCAGATCAGTTTCCTGCTCAGACAGGCTTCCTGTCTCCTGTACTCTAATGGCATTCAGCTGTATTGTGTGGTTCAACTGAATGAAGATCTGTTCTATTCTATTGTGAATGTGGAATGATTAAGCTGAGGTCTGTGTCTCAGGTTGGGGATGGTGGATCCAGACCTGCCTCCTCCTGGTCCTCCCACCATGAGGAGCTTTAAGGTGAGAACAGCAAAGTGACTGATGGATGTTGAAGCTGTGGAGAAGTTATTTTCTCTGTTCACCTGTAATGATGTTACCTGTGTGTGTGTGTGTGTGTGTGTGTGTGTGTGCAGGAGTTCCTGTTGAACATGGAGGACAGCGTCGATGAGACGGAGGCGGTGAAGCGCTACAATCAGTACAAACTGGACTTCAGGCGGCAGCAGCTGCAGGACTTCTTCCTCCAGCACAAAGACCAGGAGTGGTTCCGCTCAAAGTACCACCCCGATGACATCACGGCGAGGAAGGCAGAGTCTCTGTCCGCCCTCAAAACCCGGCTCAGCGTCTTCCTCTTCCTGCTGGACAACAACTGGCTGGACAACGTGTCTCTGGACATGGACCACGGCCCCGCCATCATCAAACTGCTGGATGCGGGTAAGGACAGAGAGAGGGGGGGTTTGGGTTTGCAGGGGTTTCTGGGTAACGCGGTCCTCAGACTTTGCTGTGTCTCTGCAGCTGTGATAAAGATGGAGGGAGGTACAGACTTTGACCTGCAGGTCCTGGAGGCACCGACTGCTCCTGCAGCGGGCGGAGGGGAGGCGAGCAGCAGCGGAGGAGGAGGAGCAGGAGAGAGGGGTCAGGGAGACGCCAGCGGAGGACATGTGAGCGGTCAGAGCGGCTCAGAGACAACGGGGAGTCGGGCGGAGGGGACGAGCGGCGGAGAGACGGCAGAGATGAAAGACTGTGAGAAGGTCAGAGGACGAGCTCAGAGACTCAGACTCTCCTGGTCACTATCACTCACACTGACGCCATGTTCTCTCCTCCACATCAGGACCGCGAGGAGGACGCCAAGCAGAACGGAGAGAAGGAGAAGGACGAGGAGGAGGAAGAGGAGGAGAAGAAAGAGGACGAGGAGGAGGAGGAGAAGTCAAAGAAGGTGAGTTGGTTCTCATCAGTCCTGACGCTGACAAACGTTACTGTGCTGCTGTTAATCTCCTCCTCTCTCCTCCTCCTCCTCCTCTCAGGGCAGGAAGAGGAAACGCAGTGTGTCAGCTGACAGTGGAGAGGGCAGCGCCTCCGACTCAGACTCCTCCCACTCTGACGGAGAGAAGGAGGAGGAGGACAGAGAGGATGGTGCGTACAGCTTCTGCTTCAGCTGCTGCTTATTTTCCTGATCCAGCAGCACTCAGCCTCACTGTGACCTCACTGTGACCTCACTGTGACCTCACTGTGACCTCACACACAGGTGCAGGTTAATGACTGCAGCTGTGACATCAGCTGTGAGGTCGTAGATGTGTTGAAGTTCATGGACAAAGAGGGACGAAGGTTTGAATCTGAACTCAGAGGAACAGAAATGTTTCTAATGTATATGTGTGTGTGTGTGTGTGTGTGTGTGTGTGTGTGTGTGTGTGTGTGTCAGAGCGCCGTAAAGAGCGAGGGAAGGAGAGGGAGAAGGAGGCGCCGGCGAAGCCCCGCCCCCTCCACCTCACCACCTCCCTGTTCATCAGGAGCATCCCCCCAGAGGTGTCCAAGGAGGAGATCACTGCTGTGAGGACACACACACCTGCTCACCACACACACCTGTACACACACCTGTACACACACCTGTCACCTGTACTCACCTGACTCTGTGTGTGTGTGTAGCTGTGTCGCAGGTACCCGGGCTTCCTGCGGGTGGCGCTGTCGGACCCTCAGCCTGAGAGGAGGTGAGGACTGATGAGGGGGAGGAGCTCACCTGTGACCTGTGGCTCAGACCACCTGCTCAGGTGTTTTGTAAACACAGGTCTCAGGTGTGATCTCTGTGTCTCCATGGAGACACGTGACATCATGAGACATCATGTGTCCGTGGTTGTTTTTGTCTTGTCGTGGGTTTTCTTGTAGAACTGGAGAATCCTGGTGAGAGTGGACAACATGTTGTTTACTACAGAGTGTGTGTGTGTGTGTGTGTGTGTGTGTGTGTCAGGTTCTTCAGGCGCTGCTGGGTGACGTTTGACCGCAGTGTGAACATCAAGGAGACGTGCTGGAACCTGCAGAACATCAGGGTGAGTGAGAGACAGCTCTGTCCTCTCTGACCATCTGTCTCTGTCTGTCTGTCTCTGACTGTCTGTCTCTCTGTCCTCTCTCACCGTCTGTCCTCTCTGTCTGTCTGTCTCTGACCGTCTGTCCTCTCTGTC
>BRZM01000154.1:422500-497516 GCA_033238685.1 Lates japonicus | reverse complement strand
TGTGTGTGCCTGTGCAGAGGTCACTGATCAAAGTACTTATGACTCATAGTAAACTGGTATCCTTCTGTGTGGGATATTTGCAACAAGACTAACCACCCTCTAAAGAATGCACCCTTCTCATGCACATGCAGTGACAAATAGCTCTAGTGTATAGGCACCATGTTTACAGAGAACAGTGATAAACAGTGGATGTACAGTAGGACAATGAGTCAGTGTATTCAGAGGAAAAAGACTCTGTAACTTGATTATTATGACTTTCACTATTGTCATTAAACCTCAAATTCTGTTTATTAATCTTGTTTTTATATACAGTTTTAGCTAGTCAACATTTCACCAATTTTGATGAATCCTGAGATTCAATTGTGCGTCTTGACACCAGAACATTTGGCAAAAGGAAGCTAAAATAATGTAGTAAGATTGGCTGATAAACTAAGAGTTACACCGAAAGCTGATCTTATCTCGCCTAAATAGTTTTTAAGGGAGAGTTGTGTCCCTAAATCAAATCAGCTCTCAAGACCATGTATCTCTGACACCCAGAGAGCTTGCATGGTTGAAATCTTGGCATTCGGAATATGCAGTAACAATTCTCTACATCCAGTTTCCATTGGTCATGCTGACACACCTGAGCTCAGCAAGGGAGCCAGTGCCCCACCTCATCTCACGAGTTAAGTAGAGAGCCGACTCCACCAAAACAGTGGGATGCTAATTCACAGCTCTACTTTTTCTATGCCTGGAGGTACAGTTCCATGCTTGTTACCACCTCTCCCTTCAATTACCCAAAACATTTTTCTCAGCTTCTGTCAGGATGTCACAAAAAACTCTTTTCAGATTCCACTGAAATTTGGTGACAAGGTAGGTCATAGGCCAAGGAACCTTTCATATTGATGGCAATGTCAATGGTCAATTGGTTCGCCACTGTGGTCCAAACTGAAATATCTCAACAGCTGTTGGATGGATTGCTTTGAAACTTGGTAGAGATTTATGTGATGCCCACAGGATGAATCCCAGTAAGTTTGGTGATCCCTTAAGTCTTGTTTTAAGGTTTTTTTTAACAGTGCAAAATAGGCATTTTTCAAAAATGTTTATTTCCTCATAAATTTCTGTTACATCAGTTGAATTAAAGAAAAAGAAGAAAAAGATCTGAAACATATATCCAACTATCATCCATCACTGTATGTATTTAAATGCATTTTAAAGCTCTTAATATTTTCTGATCATAAAATAACATATATAGACAACTATGCAGACTGAATTGGTGGGAAGATCATTAACTCTTGTAACTAACCACGCAAAAAAATTTCATCTGCTCAGCTTTCAAACAGATAAGAAAACATATTAATATCTATTCCATTTCCATTTCATGCCATTCTCATTTTTTTTTTCTTCTTTTTATGTAATTTAGTCTTGCATATGCAGTGATGAAGCTTAGACTATCAAGGTTTCATAGGAGGGGCCTGTGAAAATTCAAAGGCATCCTGATAGAGGTCACATTAAAGAAGACTCACTGCACTGTAGTTCAACTTTACAGCTTCAGCCCTTCAAATAACAGGAGAGTCTACAGTTTACAGCCAGGGTTGTTTGATTGTGATTGGGGGTTTATACACCTTGATTACAAGGGTTATTCATATTCAAATGTGGTCAGCTTGCGGTAAACACAGGACAGGTTAGGAGTGTGTTCTGATGCTATCAGATAAAACCTTGCCATGTCTGTTATGTAAAGGTTTAAAAATCTCCCTTTAAAGATCATGTCAGCAGGTCAGTGTATTTTTGTGGTGTCTGATGATGGTTGTGTAAAAGTGGTGATGTGAAAACATGTTTTGAAACTCATGTAATGACTGTTTCAATGTTCCCTAATATACTCTGAGATAAGGTTTAGTTTACACATCCCAGAGTAATTAGTCCATAGCCTTCAAAACACAGATCTGTGATTCCCTTGACTGGCAAAGTAACTGTTGGTGTTTCTGCTACACTGTAATGTATCATAATACCTCTGCTCTCTTTCCATTTCTGTCTACACACACACACACACACACACACACACACACACACATACACACACATACACACACACTGATAAGACATCAGAGAGAATTTTTGTTAATTGCTTCGCTGAATTCCTGGCAGAGAGGAAGTGCTTCCATAACTGCTGCTCTGATGCCAGAGGTCAGATGGCATAAAAAAGGATCACAGGCAGATGATCCATGGCCAAAAACAACACTGGCTCCGTTGCCAAAGAAAAACAATAAGCACAATTTCCCTTAGATACCCCCTTGACATGATGAAAGTTCCACTACATTAGTCAAATGCAGAATATGTTGCCACCTAGCTTGAAGCTGCTGTCCAATAGAAAGACATGTAAAAAACAAATGCAATGAGACTGCAACATGTAGACTGCAACATAATGCTCACACTGACATGAAAACACCTGATTTGGAGGCAGCAGAAACAACAACATCAATTAAAGCTTTGATCAAATCAAATCAAAAGAAAAAGCTTTGCTGTGATGGATTATTTTCCTGTATGGACATATAATTTATATTATAGTAAACTATTTATTAATATGGTAGTTTAACCAGTTATATTCATTTAAACTGGGGGCGACTGGATAGCTGAATGGTTAGGTTGCATACCACATGGGCCTTAGTGCCCTGAGCAGTGAATCCCAAGCTCGACTGATCCGGCCGGACCCTTGCTGCATGTCCCTCCCTGCATTTCCTGTCTCTCTTCACTGTTCTATGTAATAAAGGCAAAATTTTGTAAAATTGTTTTGAATTACTTTTTAAATTAGTTTTTATAAACATATTGAAACCTCCTGCACTTATCCATTTAATTATTCAGAAACCTAAAATCTGATGAGTAAGTTGAAATGGTTTTAACTGCGACACATAATGATTCTTTAAGTTCATGTTTTTTTCTTCTTTTTTTTAGTTAACTGACTGGCAGAGGACAGCCTATGGACACGTGAGAACAAAAACGAAATATCTGGAGATTACAATAAATGAAAATACAGCTTTGATTTATAACTGACAGATCCACCATTGTGCCTCTAAGAGCTGCCCAGTGGGCCTCACCACAGGGGCTACAATACCTGTCCAGCCCCTTTCCCGGGATCCCTCCTACCATAAAATCACAGTTGTTATTCATGGAAAGCCTGCAGCTCAAATTACAGTTGGTTGTTTAGGACAGGAATGTTCTAAAAATATATCTGGTAAAATGTGAACAATGCTAGTTTAATTAAAACTGAATCATGGAGGAAGTTGGGCTGGGGTGCCATTAGCTTACCCCATGGGGTTACACAGTGGGCTAGCAGCAGGGGCAGTTACAGTATACCTGGACAACACCTTTCCCCGTAGTCTGTTCCACCCACCCTCTCTCCTCTTTCACTTATATACATTCATGAGGATGGACACATGTTGATGATGATATTTAAACAGATATACAAAATCACCAGTGTATTTGCAGATTTGGTCTTCATGGGTCTGGGGGGATGTTTTGTTTAATTAAAGCTGCATTATGCAAGATTGTTATTTTAAAACAAACAAACAAAAAACAAAAAACAAAACAGAAAACAGGAAGAACACCCATCTTGCCAGTCTATGTCTCCAGGGGAATAACATAGAAATGTGCTTTTTTCCCTCAAATTAATGTTGTCATATGGGGTCTCTAACAGATAATATACAGGAAGTGACAGAAGTTTTGTCTGAAAATTGTGCAGAATTAAAATAGAATAAAAAATAATAAATATTATACAAGGGAAAATACATTTCTCCCTTTTCCCAATTTCCTATATCTGCCCAAAAACATTCTTCAAATTAATCTGATTTTATGTGAGGAACTATACAAATAATATGAGTAACTTTAATTTACAACTGACTGTCAGACATTTTCACTGGGATGTCTGCCCCTGCTGTGCCTCACGGGGCTGCCCAGTGGGCCTCACAGTAGGGGCTACAATACCTGACCAGCCCCTTTCCCGAGGACCCTCCTACCATAAAATCACAATCATTATTTATGAATGGCCTACAGCTCAATTTACTATCAGATGTTTGGGGTTAAATATACTGTAAAATGCTGCTAGAACAATGTGGTGATGGCACCATTCTACCCAGGCTGCCAAAGTGTGCTTCACACCAGACGTTACAGTGTGTGACCAAACCTTTCCTCTGGGCCTTATAGGTATTGTACATTATACTACACCATGCCTTACAGGTAACAAGCCTTTCAGGCTTTCAGGCAACAAGCCTTTCAGGCTTGTTAGTGCTGTGTTGAAAGATGGACATAAGACATATAATAGTGATGACAGATTCTCACTTTAAGACACTGGAAGCTGTATTAGCAATGCTTCTTTACTGACTGAAATATATATTTTTATGAGTTTAATCTCTACAGACATATTTGCACTTGCTGATGCAACAACACACAGCAACAAAGCCTCTTTTTATATCAACTTTATATGGTCTTATACATATTTTTATTTTTTCTTTAGAGTTAGGGTTAGGGCTTGTTAATCTGGGCTGGGTTTTGGCTGGTATAGTAATATAAAACTCATCCTCACCACATTCTACAGAAGCACCATAGAGAGCATCCTGACCAGCTGTATCTCTGTGTGGTGTGGAGGCTGTAGTGCCTCTGACTGGAAGGATGTGAGGAGAGTGGTGAGGACAGCAGAGAGAATCATCGGGACTTCTCTCCCCTCCATCCAGGACGTTGCACAGAACTGCTGTGTGTCTCGGGCCAGGAAGATCTGCAGTGACTCCTCTCACCCCCATCATAGACTGTTTACCCTGCTGGCCTCCGGAAAGAGGTTCTGCAGCATTCGGTGTAGGACAACCAGGTTCTACAACAGCTTTGTCCCCCAAGCCATCAGACTTTTAAACACTTAAAAATTCACTTCTGTCTGTATATACTCAGTGCTGCTGGACTCATACTTAAATATTTAATCTATACTGCTGTAAATCCTGCTGTACATATTTAAGATTTATGCACATTTATTCCCATTCTGCTTGCAGAATTTTTGCACATACATTTGCACTGCATTGAAACTGGAAAACTGAGGCCTATGCAAACGAAATTTCGTTCTGTATACATTTTCTGCATACTGAATGACAATAAAAGTCTGTTTAAGTCTAAGTCATAAATGATGACTGTCCCAAAGAAGTGTGTGTGTGTGTGCTAGTACTTGCACAGGCATGTTTTGGTGTGACTGTGTTCACATGTACCTGTGCGTGAACCCTCTCCACCGTTATACCGTCCATCCCTCACCTGTTGCCCTGGCTGTCTCCTGCAGTGGGAGAGGCCTCACACTGTGGAATGCCTGTTGCCATTTAAGCTCCATTACTACCTGCTGCTGCCCTATTCTCCCTGCCCTCTATTGCCTGGGGTTCATATTGGATAAGAGCCGTAAAGCCCTGCGTTTCATGGGGCTGGGTTGGGTGTCATTGGAGGGAGGCAGGCCCCTCATTCCCAGCACTGCAGGGGGCTACAATCACAGGCTTGCCCTAGCCTTTGGGCCACCCCACCAGGCGCTAAAGAGGGTCTAAAGAGGGCACCGCAGGGGATGATATCAAACACCCCCAGAGTCCCAGCATAACAGCAAATAACACTGCAGGAGAGGGAACACACACCCCGGCAGAGCACACTCACACACACAGTCAGTCAGTCTGTCAGGACTTGTTTATTGCTGTGAATAAAGCATTGTGCTCAGTAAAGCAGCATGCAAAAAGGGGGAATTTATAAATTAAGTTTCCCTCCTGAGAATTTCTTGCTTTTGTGAATTCTTGTTTATGCTGTTCATGGGTCTGTGAAGAAAGAATGGTCAAATCAATAGTCTTTCTTGCTGCGCTACAGTCAGCAGCTAGTTAGCTTAACTTAGCATAAAGACTAGAAACAAGGGGAAGCAGGTAACGAGGCTCTGTCTAAAGGTAACATAATACACCTACCAACGTCACTCAACTAACGTTAAATCCCCTGTTCCGACCTGTTTACAGTCTTTATTCTGAGCTAAGGCGAGCTGGCTGTTGCTTCATATTTAGTAGTAATGACCTTCTAATCTATCTCTGGGCAAACTGAATAACCCCTTTTTCCAAAATATTGAATAATTCTTTTGAAGAACATGTTAGAGTATTTACTTCAGGCTGACGAAAGCCAAGAGAGACATTCCAGATCTCAGATAGATCATACACTCCACTGCACCAACGACCTGCATGGCTTGATGGGGCACCACTGTACAACATAAGCTTGAACTTGTCCCTCCACATTTGCCCAAAGAGGGCCTGTCTTATTTACACACCCAAGAAAAACAAAGAGGCTGCAACTCAGGATGTGTCAGCTTATCAATAGCAAGAAAGACAGCACAAAATCAACAGCAAACGCTGGCAGTAATCTCTCATGTGAGAATCAAAGTGTGTAAAGAAGTGCTAAAGTAACACAGAGGTTATGAGACGCAATATGCAGTAAGTACTGTCAATATGAGAGGGCAGGGTCCTCTCTGTGTGTACTTAGCAAAGTCTATATGTGTGTAAATGTGTGGGAGAAAATGTATGTGCATGCAGGTTTGTCTGTCCATATTCCTTTTTACATTTGATATATGTGTGTTCTCGTGTATACATTTGTGATAAATGCGTGTGTGCATTATTTGACTGCTGTGTGTGGATCTGTGTGTTTTCCTAGCTTCTGTGTGAGTGTATGGGTGCAAGTGTGTGTGTGTAGGGATCTAGGTGTCTGTACATGACCTACCTCCTATAGGCGAGAGTTTGTGCATGTCTGTTCAGTGTATGTGTATACAAGTTTGTCTATTTCTGTGTATTTTGATGTGCATGTACAGTAGGTGTGTGTTTCCCTGTGAGTGTATGTGTGTGTGTTAAGGTGTGGATGGATGTTCATCCCTCCTGGAGGCTGCAGAATGACAGAACAAAGCTCAGCTCAGGTGTCCAGCAGGTCATGTTGAGTTTGCGCTAAAAGCCCGATGACACTCACTGTGTCAGTTTACTGTACTGTCACGAACATTGGGTTGAATCATAGGCGCAGGTGGACCGCAGCACTGACACCGTCCAATCAGAAGACCTGGATTTAAGCTCTGGCGTCCACCCTGCTGACCTGTCTCTACGACAAGTCACCAATAGCTCCAGGGCTGCTGCTCCTACAGCTGACCCTGACCTTTGACCTCACTGAAGAGAATTCCCCTAAAGGCATTTGAAATGTGCTACAATATTTCTTGCTGCTGAGTGGCAGTTTTGAGTTAAGCACAGTATTAGGAAATTAGGAGGTAATGTTAACATGAGATCAGAGAAAGTATTTGAATATTCATAATTACTGCACATCACCATTAGCCAACACAACAGAAACATAGTGCATAATTTAAAAAAAAAGCATAATTTTGGCTTATGATACAATTTCTAAATTAGTCAGATTGTGGACTTTGAAAACAGTATATATACTAGTTGTTATCAGTGGTAGAATGTAACTAACCATTACATATAAAACCTATGTTCATCTTATAAAATATGATTCATTGTCTGTCTTTAAGCTACATATTAAGTAATTAATATCATCTCCACTTTGACCAGCTACAAAGCTAACATGCAGCATACACTGTAACCTGTTGTTGTATATAATAATAAAACTGGATAGGCTCTACTCTGCACAATGAATGCTTTTACATTTGATACTTAAGCACATTTTGTTGTCACTAAAAAAGAGTGAAGTAAAAAAAAAAAAAGTCAAATGTCTTAAGTTATAAGTGCTGTTCTTCCATAAAGGTGGTTAATCTCTTTCAAAGGTCCTTCAAGATCTGATCAAACAAACAGTCCTAAATGAATGTGTACATCCCTCCTGTTTCACCCTCTCACACCTTTCTTGGATGCCGTAGCTTTAACTTGGCATACACAGCACATTTCCTTTTCTCTTTGTATTTCCTGACTTCGCTCCAGTCGTCATCTTTCCCTCTCTCTCCTCAAATCCTTCCTCTTGTTCTTTTCCTCACCATCCCTTGTTACTGTGAATGATGACACAGGAGTGACACAACCAGAGTACAGCCAGCTGTAAAAACACAGAAATCCACTGGAGAGAGGAGGAAACAGAAAAAAAGAAGACAAAAGTGTGGACGAATATGTAGTGAAAATTATTATTATTTGTGACAGTGTGACCTGATTAATAACTCAGGTGTAAATTGCATTTGTCCTGAAGGATACAAACTAACCACTAAAAATACTGAACTGAATTTGAGCAGGATATGTTTTCTGATTGTGGGAGCAGTGTATTGAGGCAGATAGCTCTTAATAGCTGGAACTGCTTAGCACAGAGCTGTGCAGAAGTTCGACTTTGGTGTGGTATTTTAATTTCCGGAGGTTTGTGGCTCTTGGCTGAAGCTAAAAGATCGTACCAGCGTCATAAACATTTTTCTCTCTCCACCATGCATGACATTAATGCCTTCACCCTTCCTGCTTTTTGTGTTTGTGTGTTATCAGGTTGAACTGACTTTAAGGAATGACACCACTTACTCAAACTGAATTAATAAAGGGCACAACACATTCACCTACACTACTAACAGTTTTCAGTGTTTGCATTGCGCGTTTTTGTGACATAGGCAGCAGAGAGGTAGGTTAGATAAAGACAATGTTCAGCAAACGAGCAACTGACTGTTTGCTAACCCCTGCTCTCCTGCTTAGTTACTGATGATTTCCATTCTTGGTACATGTGCAGTTTGTAACAAGTAGTGTAAATCCCCAAACCTTTATTATTTACTTTATTAACCTAGTTATTAACATTATTACTCACTCTAGTTGTATAAGACCAGCTTCTACACAGTGGGAAATACTAGAAAGTGTACACACTGAAATGGCCTTGATAGTAACTAGGTGACTACTACTTCTACTGCCACTACTAACTACTGTAGATAGTAAGCTTGTTGGCTGGGCATGCTAACATCACACACAGTTTAATCAAGTCCTTGCCCTTTAGATTTCAGAAGGGATAGCCTAAATATATGTGACTTACTAGTGTCTTAAGATGCTGGGTATTGCTCTTACTATGGAACTCATATCATTGAAGTACCACAATGATAGGATATAAAGGTTCTATATCTTAAAGGGACAATGTGTCACTGGACTGACTGTCAAATTCATACTTCAAACAAATAGGTAGCAATATATTACCATAAAGTTGGGGTTTCCCCCCCTACAATTGTAAGAAACAAAGAAATGCACTCTTTCGTTCTTCCTCTCTCCTCCCCTCACACAGTGCCTCATAGTTGGAATGGCCATCAGGTATACCCCAGTACAAATGCCAGTGCACCAATGGACCCTCAAAAAAAATCCATAAAGTTTTTATTGGCCTGGTTAGCATATCTCTACAACACTACAGTCCTTTAGCACAACCGTAGGAGCATACCATACTGCATCACCACATATACCTCTGTATATGACAAACCTCTGAATCCTCTGAATATACTGTATCTCTAGAGCAAGTTCAACAGAAATACCCCTGGTCTCAATATATGCTATTACTATCAATCTATCTATCTATCTATCTATCTATCTATCTCATATACTGTATATATATATATATATATATATATATATATATATATAATATTCCAGGCAAATGAAAATAGTATTTAGATGTCATTTTACGTCACTGCACCTGTTTCATTTGCTTTGATTCAGAAGAAAAACAGAAGTTGTATTTGTTCCCATGAAGTGATTGATAGCTACTTAGCTTCGTTGATGTAATAAACCTGCTTTATCATTTTTTTTCTGCACCACTCACCACATTGCCACAAATGATGCAACTACAACTTTTCCCAGTAAATTTAATGTTAATTTTGTGATCAGTTTTGCAGTGTGTAGTGTCTGGCCGATGTTTTTTAAAGTCCATGCAACAAGGTTTGCTCAGTAAACACAGCTTTTCTGAAAAAGACTTTATTTCAATCGTATTCATAAAAAAAAATAAAAAAAACAACTGTACGACTTGACCTTTTGATTAGATGTCACTATTTATTTATATTTCATTCTACATTCTGGTAGGACAGTTCCTACCTGGCACTATTCTGCCTTTGATGATGATTTAGTTTGGTTTTCTGATCACCATGGAGACATTATGTGGGTTCTTTCACTTCTCAATCACTCAACGTCACTGCAGATACTAAAGATCAGCCTTTGAGGCAAACATCCTTTACTCTAAGCTATAATTACTCTGCCATTTCAGTTTCAATTTGCCTCTTTACCCCGAATGGTCCCAGACATGTATGTAATTATCCCAAAATTCCTGCTCCTCCAACCACTAATTCCCACATGATTTCATCTAAATTGTGTTTAACAGTACATCCAAAAACGAAGCTAAAACAAAAGAAAAGTTTTTCTCCATTTAAACAGGTAACTGACATTTTGTTACTGACACAAAGAATCATGATGACCTTCTATTGTCCTGGGAACACTGTCGTTAGGAGGCAGAATTTTAATGGGGACAAGTTTTTGATGAGTTATGCACCTCTTCATCCAGTCATTGCCAGACTTACTTGAGTCTAGCCAACACCCATCTCCTGCTGTGCCAATTGGAATTCCTACCTCTGGCACTCCTGTTGGCATTCACTCATGCATAGTACATACACCTACACAAACACACACACACACACACACACACACACACTTGTATGTGCTCCCAGTCCCCACTCCTTGATCATGTCCTACGGAGACAGTAATGACAGTGTTAAGAGAGTCACCATTGCTCCATCTTAGTGTCCACCTCTCAGGTATTTATCCAGAGGGGAAATGGTCTGTCAACCTGCCAACTAATGAGCTCAGAGAGAACAAACACATTTGGCCTTTCTGAGATGATGAGCAATGATGCAACACAAATAAAGACATTTTCCTCTCAAAATGGTGTCATTGTAAAGTTTTTCCGTTCATTTTTGCTTTTTTTTGAAGATACAGTAAATAAATCTTAACATACCTGCTCTTAACTTATAATTAAACAGCATTAAAACCTGTTGTCACAAGAGTGTAACTAAAAAAATGCTGTGGAAGCAGAGTGTCTGATTTCATGCCAAGGACAGCATTCCCCAGTGATCTAGCCACAGGGGAAAGTGATTGTGCACCTATCAGATGAGAACAGCAATGTGTTGTTACACAAGCTGCATGAGAAACACACTTAGGTTCAACACGCATATCATTTATTAATACAGTGAACATTACCACTTGTACTCCATAACTACCACCTATATTTATAGAGAGCTGAGGTCATGACCTCAAGCTTCTGTTCCACTAACTGCTGTTAACTGTTATACAATCCCTCTTTTTCTTTTCTTTTTTTTTTTTTTATCAATCCTCCTGAAAAAACAAGTGTGTTCCTGCAGATTTACTTTCCATGTTTAGGCCTGTCTTCAGTCACTTGTTGAACTGAAATGTTAAACCTGTAAAAACAATGTAAATCTTGCTAGTTTTTACTATTTTGCTGTGGATACTGTGTTTGTCTGCATATTTCAATTTCAATTTCAATTCAATTTCAAAGTAGTTTATATAGCGCCATATCACAACAAAAGTCATCTCAAGGCACTTTTCATATAGAGCAGGTGGGGGGGTAGAGCAGGGAAAGAACATAGCATAACACGGGTTCCATATAATATGTAAGGTGATGCCAATACTAGAGTAGTAGTAATGATAATAGTAATAATTAAAGCATTAACTACTAACATAGCACTAAAACTAATAGCAGTATAAGTCATTTCTAATTATAGCAGCAGGTGTTGAGTTGTAGGAGCAGCAGGAGACTTGTCATCACAGATCAGACTCTACAGCTCCAGAGGCAGAAATACCTGCAGAAAGAGACAGAAGAGGAGAGAGAGACGGAAGACAATACTACAGTGAAAGGGAAGATGTTGAGTTAGTAACATGTATTTAAGGGATAAGGATCCATACTGTGAGGAGAGAGAGAGAGAGAGAGAGAAGCTCAGTGCATCATGGAGGATCTCCCTGCAGTCTAGGCCTGTAGTAGCATAACTAAGGATGGTTCAAGCCTGGAGCCAACTCCTAACTATAAGCTTTATCAAAGCAGGAAAGTTTTTAAGTCGACTTAAAGAAAAATAGAGGGTGTCTGCCTCCCGATAGAGAGACTGAGAGAAGGTCTACAGTGAGAGCTCTATACCCAGTGCTCTGCCTCCCATTCGGGAAACTTAGAAACCTGGGAACCATTGGTAAACCAGCATTCTGGGGAGCACAGAGTCCTAGTGGGATTGTAGGGGACTATGAGATCTTTTAAGGTAAGATGGAGCCTGACCATTAAGGGCTTTGTAGGTGAGGAGGAGGGATTTTGAATTCTACTCTGGATTTGACTGGGAGCCAATGTAGAGAGGCTAACACAGGAGAAATATGGTCTCTTTTCCTAGTTCCTGTCAGCACCTAAGGTAGCATTTTTGAATCAGCTGCAGAGTCTTTAGAGACTTGTTGGGGCAGCTCTGATAATAGTGAATTACAGTACTCCAGTCTAGAAGTAACAAATGCATGGACTAGTTTTTCTGCATCTTTGAGACAGAAATGTCTGATTTAGGCGTATAGTATGCAGGTGAAAGAAGGCAGTCCTAGAAGTTTGTTTTATGTGGTGAGTTAAAGTGACATATCCTTGATCAAAGATGACCCCAGATTCTTTACAGTGGAGCTGGGAGCCAGGGCAATGCCGTCTAATGTAACTACATCATTAGAAAATGTATTTCTGATGTGTTCGGGTAAAAAATTGCTTGTCATCCAAGTTTTAATGTCCCTAAGACAAGCCTGGAGTTTGGCTAGCTGATAGGACAGATTTAACATATATAATACAGAACTGCACATTAAGGGCAGAGCTTCCTTAAGCAGCCTAGTTGGGATGGGGTCTAAGAGACATGTTGAAGGTTTCTTTTTAGCCTACATGCTATTTGTTTCAGTGTACTGGTTTGAGAACTGAACCATGGAGCTTGCTTTCTTTCTCTTTATTGTTCTCATTTATATATATTTTATGTTCTTCTCTCACTATTCTCTACCCCCTCTGCCCCCTGTCGCCTAGTGCTTGCTCATGGTGGGATCTGTTGGGTCTCTCTCTGTAAATACCTATTTTAAAAAGTATGGTTCAGACTCGTTTCCCATATGAAAAGCCTTGAGATGACTTTTGCTGTGATATGGCGCTATATATATAAAACTGAATTGACCAATTTGAATTGAATATGGAAGCTATGGAGTCTCAGAGTAGCACGCAGTGAGCCTGCAACACTGTTGTCTACAAGATGATCAAGCTGGGAGGAGTAACTTCTGCTAAATTAAGATGAGGCACTGGACTTTGTTAGTGGAATCATTTCCTTGAATTTAACTACTGTAATATTGGAACATTTCTAGTCAGGATCGCTATTGATTGTACATAATCCAGCAATATGAATTCAAAAGTGATTAAAAAGTGGTCTGATAGAAGGGGATTCTGTGGGTACTGTTACATGTTCACACGTCACTATAAGCTAAAACAAGATCAAGAGTGTGGGGCTGAGACGGGTGAGTGGGTTTATTTACACACTGAGAGAAGCCAATACACAGTCTAGAAATGAGGAAAATTTGAGCTAAGGCTGTCATTGTTGGCATCCATTACGGATATTGAAGTCACCTACTATAATGACTTTATCTGTTTTAAGTACCAAACTTGACAGGAACTCAGAAAATTCAGATAAAAAATCAGAGTATGGGCCAGAGGGCGGTACACTATAACAAATAAATTGGACTTTAGTAAGCTTCCACCTTTAGTGACAAACTAAGAACAAGGCTTTCAAATGAATTCTAATTTAGTTTAGGTTTAGTGTTGATCAGTAGACTCCTTTGATGACTTTTTATATTACGTTAATTATGCTAATTTCAGCTGTTTTGCTCCCTTGCATCTCTGCTGGCATCGCACCTGTCTGAAATATAGGGCCTGTGCAGTTGCAACAGTGCTGTATGAAAATAAACATTGGTTTTGACATTTTAGCAGTAAATATGCACTCTGTCTTTTGTGACTATCTTGGGATGGGTCATTCTTTCAACATGTAGGAGTGGTGCTTCATATTTCATGCAGATAGAATGGGTGTGATAGATTTCAGTGGAAAGTGAATGTGATTCTAGACAAATTGGATAGACAGCATTGTGACAGATAAGAGTGCATTGTTTAAGTGAAAACACTGTCCCTTCACTCCTGCATATCTCTTCATCAGGTCTTTTTCGATTAAAGCTCTGGTAACATTATTCTTTGTGTATATTTGGACTCAAACTGACTCACTCTTGTTCATTTTGTGTAGTGTTCAGTGTAATTGAACTTTAACTTGCAAAATCATAGGCCTCTCCAATGTCCCTCCAGTTTTAGAGAGGGAAACTGAATCTCACTGTACACTCATTTATATAACTGCATGGTTAAATAATTCTTCGTTAATTGGTGGAAGAGGTTGACAGTACCAATGCATCCATCCGTTCATTAGCTACACTGCTTATCCTTTGAGGATCACGGGGGAGCTGGAGCCAGTCTCAGCTGACACTGGGCAAGTGTTTTTGACCTCTGATGCTTAATGTAGCATGATCGAAAGCTTATTTTATTTTGTGTCTCATCAGGTCTCTCATCACAATGCGTTGTGTGTGGTTTTGATAGCCATCTATGAAAAAGGAACACCTGCAGGTAGCTGAACATGACATCCTACTTTCATTTTAATAGGGTGTAGATAAACTGCTATCATTATATCTTTTGTTTAACTGAAAAACATGACTAATGTTGAAGACACTACTGCACACACAATAGATGCAGTGTCCTGATTATGAGTCTTACCTGTTTTTAAAACATTCTAAATATGATGTCTGATGTCTTCATGTCCCTGTGTAGAATTACCCACAACATAATATGTCTTTTCTCCATGCAATTCAGAAAGACATATAGTGTTTCTTTTATCCTTGAATGCACCAGGCGTATAACATGCATCCACTAGGAAACAGTGAGACATTCAGAATACCATTTACAGAGAACATGGAGGAAATCAGCACGTCACCACAGTGTACACAACCTCTGCATTCCTGAAATGCACATGAAAGAATCTGGATTTATTATTATCAAAACAATAAAGAGAAAGAGGCAAGCTCCATGGTTCAACTCCCAAACCCGTTCACACGGAAACAAACAGCAACGAGGTTTGAAAGAGAGTGTGGCGCCTCCACCAAACTGGAAGAATCCCACTTAGCCTGGCAGGTGATAGTGTCAAAAGACATAAAAGGTCTCTGTAATGCAAGAGCCGCCTATTACTCATCATTAATAGAGGATAATAAGAACAACCCCAGGTTTCTTTTTCAGCACTGTAGCCAGGCTGACAGAGAGTCACAGCCTATAGATCCACACATCCTCATAACCTTCAGCAGCAATGATTTTTATGAACTTTTAATGATAAAATCTCTACCATTAGAGATAAAATTAATCAAGATCCTGCTCTCTCAACCAGCACTGACTGATGTCAAAACATGCGGGATCCATAGACTCAGCTGCAAAACCTAACATTGACCCCTTTCCACCCACCTCCCCCAGCTCACATCAATTATCTCAGCATCTAAACCTTCTCAACATGTCTCTTAGGACCCCATCCAACTAGGCTGCTTAAGGAAGCTCTGCCTTAATTTTATGGCAGTCCTGTACTAGATATGTTAACGTCCTTGTTAACAGGTTGCGTGTCAGTAGTCATAAAAACAGCTGTAATCAAACCTCCTAAAAAGCCCACTCTAGATCCAGACGACAGCCAATTACAGACCTACATCTAACTCTCCTTTTCTTTCCAAAATCCTAGAGAAAGGGTGTCAAAACAGTTGTGCGACTTTCTACAGGATACAAGGTTTATTTGAGGATTTTCAGTCAGGATTTAGGTTGTATCACAGCACAGAGACAGCACTTGTAAAAGTTACAAACGACCTCCATAGTACCCATATCAGACTTGTTTCTGTACTTGTCTTGTTAGATCTCAGTGCTGCTTTTGACACGATTGACCATCATATCCTTTTACAGAGACTGGAGCACTCTTTTACGGGCATTAAAGGTACTGCACTAAACTGGTTTGAAGTCCTATCTATCTGATAGGCTTCAGTTTGTACATGTTAACAACTACTCCTCCATGTACACAAAAAGTTAGACATGGAGTTCCACAAGGTCAGTGCTTGGACCAATCCTCTTCACTTTGCATATGCTTCCCTTGGGCAATATTATCAGGAAGTATCCTATAAATTTCCATTGTTACAGATGATACACAGCTTTATCTGTCAATGGAGCCTAATGAATCCAATCAGCTAGCCAAACTCCAGTTTGTCTTAGGACATTAAAATTTGATGACAAGCAATTTTTTACTACTGAACTCAGATAAAACGGAAGTCATTATATATCCTGAACACATCAGAAATAAACTTCTAATGACGAGTTCACCAGACGGCATTGCCCTGTTTCCAGCTCCACTGTAAAGAATCTGGGAGTCATCTTTGATCAGGATATGTCCTTTAACCCACATATAAAACAAACTTCTGTGGGACCTCCAGTTTTTTCACCCGCGAATATCACCAAAATTAGACATTTTCTGTCTCAAAAAGATGAAAACTAGTCCATGCATTTGTTAGCTTCTAGACTGGACTACTGTAATTCATTATTATCAGGGCTGTCCCAATAAGTTCCTCCTCTAAAGACTGCAGCTGATTCAAAATGTTGCAGCAGACACTGACAGGAACTAGAAAAGAGACCATATTTCTCCTGTGTTAGCTTCTCTACATTGGCTCCCAGTCAAATCCAGAGAATTGAAAATCCCTCCTCACGCACAAAGCCCTTCTTGCACGGTCAGGCACCATCTTTACCCAAAACTTACAGTCCCCGGCTACAATCCCACTAGGACTTCATGCTCCCCAGAATGCTGGTTTACTGATGGTTCCTAGAGTTCTAAGAGTCGAATGGGAGGCAGAGCCTCAGCCATCAGGCTCCCCACTGTGTCTCTCCAGTCTCTGTCCGTGGGAGGCAGACACCTCTGTACTCAAGAGTCGGGCTTAAACTTTCCTCTTGACAAAGCTTTTATAGTTAGGCTGGCTCAAACCATCCCTTAGTTAAGTGCTGCTATAGGCCTAGACTGCTGAGATCATGATGCGCTGAGCTTCTCTCTCTCCCTCTCTCTCTCTACTAATATGGATTCATATATCCCATGTTACATGTTACCAACTCAATATCTTCCCTTTCCCAGTATTGTGCTCTCCGCCTCTCTCCTCTTCTGCTCTTTCTGCATTGCCTCTGAGCTGTAGAGTCTGATCTGTGATGACAAGCTCCTGCTTGCCCTAAGCAACTCTACTCAACAACACCTGCTGCTATAATTAGAAAATGACTTATACTGCTATTGTATTGCTATGTTAGTAGTTACTTAATTATCACTACTATCATTACTACTGCTGTATTACTGGCATCACCTTACATCTTATAAGTGGAACCCGTGTTATGCTATGTTCTTCTCTCTTGCTATTTCTTACCCTCCCTCTCCCCCTCTCCTTCTTCTTAACCCAACCGGTCGAGATTAGATGGCCGCCCCACCCTGTCCATAGTTCTTGCCGAGGTTTTTTGCCTCTTAAAGGAAGTTTTTCCTTGCCTCTGTCGCCAGTGCTTGCTCATGGACGCTCAAGGGTCTCTCTCTCTGTAAATACTCATTTTAAAGAGTACGGTCTAGACCTGCTCTATATGAAAAGTGCCTTGAGATGACTTTTGTTGTGATATGGCGCTATATAAATAAAATTGAATTGAATTGAATTGAATTGAACACAAATGACAATGACAAGATAGGCAACAATATTAAGTGCCTTTTACCACCAACCAGAGGATCACTTCTTGCTGAGCAAAAGTGGAAAAAAATAGAGAAAACTTTCCAGCAGGATGCTGGTGCATGTTCGCACTATGCATCGATGAAATTTGGGTGGTGTATGCATCACATACACTGTGGCCTACAGCCGTACACGCACACCTTTCTCTGCATACGTTTGCTAAGATATGTATGTGTACAGTGCAGTCAGAAAGTATTTTTTGCAACCTTATTAAAAGAGAAAAACTGAAATATCCCATTGGCATAAGTATTCAGACCCTTTGCTATGACACTTGACATTTAGCTCGGATGCCTCCCATTTCTACCCTGAATATAAAATACGTTTGATAGCTTTCATTAAGATGAAGCTCTGACTGGGTTTTTCCACAGCTGTCAAGCTGCTAAATATCTTCAGTATCTTCAGATAAAGTCACAAACAGTGACTTTATCTCTTCATCTGCTCAGGTTCATCTCAGCATGACTTTGATAATTTAATCATTGTTATATCCAGTTACGAACTTAGCATGTCATTTGTCAGTCAATTTCATTGTAAAAGTCAAAATGAAATTGACCTGAGCAGATGAAATCAAATACCACTCACACCAATCACTGGCCCCTCTGAATTTTCTTTTGTCTGATACACAGTTGCTTACTTTCTTACGTCCCGTAAGTCCAAAGCTACTCTGTAGCCATGTCCAAATCAAGGGCATAATATGCCAAACTGCAGACTGAGCAGGAACTCAATAATTTATTCCTCATCTGATCGTGTTAATGATACAATCTCTGCTTCCTATGAGCTCTCTTGCATATCACGTATAACTTGCTCTGTTACTCTGAACAACATAAATATTTCCCACATAATCCTGTCTCCACTGTTCACCTCAACCGTGGAGGTAGAAAGTGGAGGGAAACCCCACCCCCCCATGGAATCCCCGCTTCATGTGTGGCCTGTGAACCCCAGTTCAAAAGGTCCTCAGACATTTTGCCCAGTGCCTCACAAGATGTTCTTGAATCCCAGTGTTTAAAGCTGGGATTTCATTAATTGGTAAATTTTCATTTTTATTTAAAGTTTCATAATTGTAAAATGAATTTTAAAAATGAATTATGGTCACAGAGTTAGTAGACACAACATCCTATCTTACATATCTAAACATTTAAATAATTAAATCTGTTAATATTTCGTTTTTACATTGAAATTTTTCTTTTCAGATGAAACTGTACCCTGATGGTGATGCTGATTTTTATGTGACTGCATGTCTACACAGAAGGCATTTAAGCCTCAGCCACAGCATCAAACTTGAACGTCTTAACACAGAAACCCTTTTGTTCTCTTGATCCCTACAGTTACAGCGTATGAAGATATGACACAAGACCAGAAATGGCCAGGCTAGACAACTAACTAGCCCCCACTGGCCCTTCTGAATAATCTGGGGCTAACTGATGGAGACAAGGCAAAATAAGGGAAGGAGACTGGATCCCATCGTGGGCAACCGGAACTACTGTGGCTCTGTGTGTGTGTGTGTGTTTCCCTCAGTGGAGGAAATGCTACTCCTCTGTGAGACTATTACCCAGTGGCACCATTAGCCCTCAAAGACGGAAAGTGAGGCGCTTTATTTTCCCAACTTCCCAGTGGTGTGGAAATGGCAGTCTGCAAGTCAGGTAGACAGAAGGAGAGAATGAGCTGGCAAAGTAGGACTGTGTGACTGTGTGGTGGTTTGTGGTTGGAGGCGTCTACACACACCACCCAGCTGAATAACTCAACACCCAATAATATGTTTTTTTCCTTTAAAATATAGCAATAGCAGTTAATTTACACAGGCTTATTTAAATATGACCAGCACCTTTAAGGAAAAAAAAGTGAACTCCATTACATTCACAATTATATCCGAAGATAGCAAAGTATAAATGCAGATAATAAGTGTAAGACTATACACTTTACTTGTCTTCAGTATTAGTTATGAATTACTTAATTAGATTTTGTTGATGCACACAGCCTGATTTAGAACACTGCATCATTTGCAATGTGACAATGGCAATGTCAATGCTGGAGTTGGTTTTTATTTCTCTAGTTTCAGGTGGAACACCAAGAAGCTGTTTTTATCACTGGATGATCAGCACTGGGGGGTACGTCATTTGGGAGGGCACTGAGTCAGCTTTTCTGCCTGGGCTTGCTACTGTTATTTCTGCTAACTACACCTTTTTCCCCCACCAATCTACACTCAGTGCCCCATAATGACAAAGTTAAAATATTATTTTTGATTTTTTTGTTACCAAAAAGGAAAATCTGAAATATTACATTGGCATAAGTATTTTGGGGAGGTGTGTCTTAGTCTCTAGCTGCTGTACTTTTAGGGAAGCATCCCACTCCATTTTCACAGAGGACTGTGATGTCATAGATGAAAACATGGTTACCATGTTACTGTTATCATGGCTATCATTACCATGGTAACAGTAAGTGCAATTTTAAAAAAATTATATATATTACTATTCACCAATCAACCTCATTTTTATTTTACAATGTACAAATTAGTCCAAAAATATATACGATAAAGTCAACAAGATATCAGGTGTGCATTAGTGAGGGGGCTGAGATAAAACAAAACAAAAAACATTCATTTAGCCTGGATGAGAATACAGTCAGTGCCTACAGAGAGCTCTTTATTTGCTCTATTTAATTCGTGATTCACTACAATTCTTCATTCCCAGCTGTGACTTTACTTTTAATTAATTTTATTTCTACATTAACACGTTCCAGTTCCCAGTGGATCACGATTTACTGTTAGCTCGTGCTGAGCTCTGTCCCACTGAGTAGGAGTTCTTATCAGTCAAGGTGTGGCAACCTAACCTGAGAAGCTTGGCTTGCTGTCTACTAGTTTAGTCATACAACTGTGTGAGTTGTATATGCACATGTATAAACATTACAAGGTAGCATTCACACCTGTTGGTTAATGTTTTGTTATTTTAAAAGAAGCTCTGGAGCTGCATGTTTTCCATGTAATGTAGTTTTATTGATTAATACCACTGTGATTATCCTTACCCAGATTTCAGTTTCATCTTACTTGCAGTGAGGTAAAACTCTCATCATTCTCATCATCATAGTATTATGTGTACTCTGAACAGAAGAATCTCTCTCTTTCTACATGCTCTTGTCAGATTTAATGTGATCTCATGGGATTGCATACCGATACCAAGCCACTTTCAGGACGTTTTGTCTGTGCATTTTAAGCTTTCTGCATGTCAAAGCATGCCTTTATTCTCGGATGTTATTTTTTTATGCCTTTTTGGTCAGAGTTTAGGGTTAGGGGAGGAGAGAGTTAGGGGTTGTCACACCAAATGAAAAAAATGTAAAATGACTTGGTCTGTTAGTCATACTCAATTTCGTGAGAGTGGGCTGTCAGATTAGATCAGTATCTGTGCTTGTGACTAACCCTAAATAGACTGCATGTTTTTGATTGAAAACTTGAGATGACTAGTCAGCCTACAGCCTGTAGTATTCGTCTCTGAAATAACATGCACTACAATCCTTCAGGTAGCTGTTCAAACCTGACAGTGTTTGGGAATAGCCACTGAATCAGAACTGAATTGACTGCCAGTCAGTTATATGAGCAACTGCTGCAAACATGTGACTAACACAAAAAATAACAACAAGCAACACAAGTTCAAATTGGAAGAATAAAAGTGTGGAGGTATTATTACACAATCATTTCAGTTTTCCAGACTGCACACCAGATGAGCCATTACTGATGTAAAAGCCTCCAAGTGATGCATTAGCTCTTTTACTCTTAGTGATAACTAGAAAATGGTAACTTAATTATCCATTGTATATACACCAAAGAAATGTGGTATGAATTGCCAAACCCTTTTATAATACATTATCTCCTACACTGTTTTGGTTCAACATGCAAACACACAGTACGTAATTTCTAACAGTTGTTAGATGAAGTTTGAATGCTATCTGGTATAAAATAACATCATAAGGGAGATATGAGTTTGGGCCACAAGCCAAGAATGATTGTAGACTTCTTGATAGTGTTCACTGGTGCACCTGCAGAATGTGGAGAGCAGAGCAAACAAAGGACACTGAGTCCTGTTGGCGAGCAGACACAGAGCTACATGTGGACAACTTTAGTCTACATGTGTCCGTGATGGTGCACGAGGGGAAAAGACACAAATGCTTTGGTGAAAAATGAAAGTCTTGGTGATGATGATATCTATACCGCTTATCCTCGGTTAGCATTGGGTGAGAGGCGGGTCACACCTCGGACAGGTCAGCAGTCTGTCACAGAGTGGACATACAGAGACACCCATTCACACCTACAGGCAATTTAGAGTCACCAATTAACCTAACTTTCATGTCTTTAGACTGTGATGGAGCAAACTCCACATCCACTCACTACACCTCTACACATACTGGACCTACACACATACACAAGATTGTGATTCACGCCTGAGGGGACATTCTGGAAATCTTGCTTAATGTTCCCTAAAAATGTCTAAACATGTTGAACGTCCCAAACTTTTACAGAATACTGTGAATGCAGCAATTCCATACCCTTATATAGTTTAATATGAGATTCTATTTTGGTTATTTTATGGTAACAGAGCAATGTTACAAAGAGGATATTTGGAATGTAAACCTATATGGTTTCATGCAAATGTTCTGAGGCCCTCAGTGAAATATTCTCATTTGACGAACAAGGGACCATATAGGAACATTCTGTTTATGTCCCAAATGTCCCTTTGTAACATTACTATGTGAACATGTGAGTTTAACGTCTTCCTAAAGTACTGTGGAGTACTCTGGGGTGCAGCACTTTCATAACCAAAAGAGGACATTTTAGGAACATCCCTATTGTTCTGTAATGGTTCCCTACAACATCCCCTCCTTTATAAGGAAACAACATTAGGAGAAAAAGAACATACTTCTACAGAGAGCAATTAGATTAGCTAGAGGAGCTATGAAGACCCACATATGTATTACTAGTGGAAACTGAAGTCCCACTCAATTAGAGGTATGTCAAGTACTACCTCTTTAAAGAACTCCACATTTTGACCACCTGGGAACATTGTGGCAATGATACAAGGTGACATCTTTATACCAGTGGGAATGCTCCCTGAACATTATGGAAACATACACTTCCTAGCTGGGGATGTCCTCATTCATGCAGCATAGGTACATATTCTAGTTTACAAACCATTTTTAGCAATAATATCTAAAAATGTCCATCCATCCATCCATTATCTAATTGTGTGTTGTAACAAATCCCATGCAAAGACCAAAAACTCCAACCCTGTCCTACTAACAAGTACTGGCGTGTGCAGCTAATATACTCCTCTGTGGCATAGAGCTCCATTGTTGTCCAAAAACTGTTCAGAACACATCAACAAGCCACACTGTTGCACTGAGGGACATGTTCCATTGTTTTTCTGTAGTGTTTTGTCGGTCAATACCACACACACTGTCCTACTGCCAAAAATACCCAGTACAGTAGTTTACACCGGTATCAGGTACACTTGTTTTAGGGGATTATTTAACCTTTTTAAAATATGAAACTATATGTGAGTCATCTTTATAGATTTATGTCTTTAGTATAAGCCACAGGAAAGGTAGGGAACTCGGAGGGTATTGAGTGGCAGACAAATGTGTTGTTTTACTGGCAGTAACAAAAACAAAGAAGAACACCAGGTTTATCCTTTAATCCTTTGATTTGTGGTTAAGGGAGGATTTATTGATGTGAGTAAAAGGCAGACAAGTGTATTATGCTGCAGGGAGTTTAATGGGTTTTTTTCCTGGCTGTGACTCCAGCCTGCCGCTGAAATCCATTGCTATTTTTGTGAAACAGAGCCATCAATCACGTCTGTTTGATATTGACTTAAAAATAGCTTTTCTTTAGAATATTTCTTTGAAAGACAGAAAACAATGACAGGAAAAAACAATCCTGAATATGCCATGAATTAAAATCCACAACTCGTGTCTGTCCACTTCTAGCAAAAGATAGGCTCCAGTGCATAGCACACACTGACAGTTAGGTCTGACGATAAATGAGTTATCTGAGTTGTACATAGACATAACTGACTTCATTTAACAAAAATGTAAATGGAATCCTATCAGCATGGTGCTCAGTTTTCTCTGTGATCAGGTATTCAATTGACGTTAGGCTACATTACACACAAGAGCAAATTAGCATCAAAGTCATTATGCATTTTACTGTATCTTTATATCAACTTTCTGTCTGTATGCTCATCACATGAATGCATTGACTTGTAGTATGTGTGTGTACAGTGTGCTTGTGAAAAAATAAGAAGAAAGATAAGTAGGGATGTGCAATAACTTTCCAGCTTATAGCAATATGGCACCCATCCACCCTAGTCTGGCTTGCAGAATTATGATAAACACACACACGCAAACACACATAGGCACACATGGATCAAGGCACGTATTGTTAATTCCCTTGAGAAACGGACCACAAACTGGCTCTGTAATGCAAAGAGGAAGTGTTGGGTCTCGCTGCTGCCGAGGAACTTCAAAGGCCCCAGATGGGATGCTCATTTGCTCAGGGAGATTTTCTATTTAGATGCTATTGCAGCAGTGGCACCACGGCAGCACTATCAAACATCTAGGAAACCCGGCATGTGGAATTCTGTTGTTGCCCCCCCCCCTCCCCTTTTATAACTCTCTCACTTGACCTCATTCCCTCCATCTCCTCAGTCATTAATTTTTCCACTGTTTTTTGAAGTCTTAAGCTTGAGTGAGAAAAGTATACAGTCTATGCATGCTTGACATAGCGCTCCACATCAAACAGCATAAATACTGAAGATAACTTCAACAGCCAATTTGTTTGTCTTACACTTTGATGTGTATCTCCGTGTCATGTGTTGTTTTACTCAAAGCTTTCAAGTGTCCCAGTGATTCATGTCCTGTCAGATGTTTTCAGGTCCCTCTGCTGTTGTTTCCCTCCCTCAGTGTGCATCAAAAAGGTGAATCAGTTTAGGCAAAAATAATTGGAAAATTCATAAACACCTCTTATAAAATATCACATAAACCTCATAAACCTCCCTTCATTCACTGTTGTATTGCCTGGGACAGTGTGTGTGTGTGTGTGTGTGTGTGTACTCGCCTGGTTCCACAAAGTCATTATGTCCATACAGACAACTCATAAACATAATTGACTGATAAGGAAGAGGAGACGTGATGAGTTAACCTCAGCTCACACACACACAGACTGTACTCTTACTCAGACATCTGAACAGTCTCCTGGAGGATTGTGATAGGTTATCACAGGCCATACACAAACAAGAAGGCAGACGAGTTTCTGGACTGGAGAGGTAAACGTGCTCAGGCACTCACACGCAAATACATTAATAGCATACCGGTAAATCTGGGTAATTATATGTATGCACACGCGTACAGTATGTGTGCAGGGAGAAATCAAATAAAGGGAAGAAGGAAACAACAAAATAAAAGAGAGGCTCTAGTAGTGTGGCAGTTGCAAGTATTATTGACAGAGCAATATACATAAAGTAAATTGAAACTGAGTTCCTGGTCAGCATGATATAACAGAGTTAAATTTATAATGTCCTGCTGCATATACACTCATCCAGCATTGTACTAATACTGGGCAGGGCTTCCCTTTGCTCTCAGAACAGTTTCACTTCTTTGTGGCATGGATGCCACAAGATGTTGGAAACATACTGGTCTATGTTGACATGATTGCATTACATAATTTCTCCAGATTTGTCAGCTGCACAGTCATGCTGCTAGTCTCCCATTGTACCACATCCCAGAAGTGTTCTGTTGAAGTTCACTGAACTAACTGAAACTAGTTTTAGATGACATGGTGTTTTACCGTGCTGGAAGCAGCCATTAAAATATGTGTGAACTGTGGCCATAAGGGTATGCATATATGTAGTCAGGGATAACATGAAGAGACAGAAGATTCCGAGACAGCCTAAATCCAAGATGCTTGTGTGTCTTTAAAACTGAGGACAAGTTTAGGAGAACTGGTGCTGTTTTAAAGGCAAAGGGTTGTTTTTCTCTGGGTATTTCTGGGCACTGCACTTTGTATGAAGTTAAAAGTGAAATAAAAACAATTAATTGTATTAGTTTTTAAAATATTCTCACTTTATTTTTGGTGCTTAAAACATATGCACAGTACTGTATATGCACACCTGAAACCAAATCTTTAAGATCCTCTGGAATGCTTTAAAGTTTTCCCTAATTGAATTTTGCTTAAGTTGCACTTGTAAGTTACAGGTATGATCACTCTGTTAATGAGCATCATTGCCTTGAAGTTCAGGGAGAATAAGACTTAAATATTATTACTGGATATATTAATGGATCAGGCCTGCCTTATTTTCAACAGTGCTCTGTGATTAGGATCAAATTCACTCAATTGACATTGAAATACACTGCCCTCAGGTGGTTAATGACAGAACTGCACATTTTTCCTGAACATATAGAGATCCCTTTGTGACTGGGGTTATAACTCAAATTCTAATATACGAACATGAACCAAAAAATGATTTTACCACAATTTATGCAGCACTGAGGCATTTCCAATTTCAGAGATTAAAATGAATTCATGCATGTGTACATACGCCTGTTTTCAAGTGTAATCGTGCAATAGTTAGAAATATGAGTGCACACCAGCACTGTCTCTCTCTCTCTTACACACACACACACACACACACAATCACAATTCCTGCACAAAGTAGGCAGGTGTCCAGGCATTACGTAACTCTGTTGCTGCTTGTATACATGGCTGTTTGCCCCTGTATCAGTTCAGTTTAGATTACTATCTGTACCTAGTGACCAAATTATAATAAAAGACATCTTTGTTTGGGAACACTAACCTCCATCTGTGAAACACTGCCCAGCTCTGAATGGCAAATTGTTAGTTATTATTGTTGGATATGTTTGAAAGTGAAACATATCCAAATGGGCACAGGCATTAAGGGACAAAATGGAGTAAGTGATATTATGAACAAAGGCAATGTGCTCATAGACAAGGGTAGTTGCTCATCAGTCAACACAGTAGGTTAAAGTGTTTTCATGGCACACTGCGTGATCGGCAACATGTAGGGCTGATTTTAGTGTCTAATTGCTTGATGTGAAAGGTGACTGAAAAAGTTAACCAAAATATGGTTGAGAAAATAAACCTTTTGGTCAACATGTCATATAAACATACAAAACACACCTACATTTTTGATAAAATCAGCTGTATGCTCTTTGAGGACATCTTTAAAGACAGAGCGACCCAATGGCACATCAGTCATAAAAAAAATGGTGCCATAAAAACATGAGAGCACACATCCTGATGTTTGACCTGCATTCATGGTGGTTTGATAAGATCGACCCCATAAATGAGAATGAATGGGTAGTAAACCTGACTTTAATTGCTGTATCTGTTTCACAACCGCCATGTGTAAATTGTGCAATATTGTGTATTTCATTGTATGAGAAAAGCAGGGGATGTCAGGGGATATAGTGACACATAATTTGCTTTTTCGCTACTTCCAACTTGTGTTAAAGTTTACAGAGTTTAAAATATACTAACAGGTTTCACTACTCAAACGCACATGAATCTGACAGATGATACGTGGCCACTGTTCAGGCAGATTATGCAACACCAGCACCCTCTGTACTGGATGCTGGTTGAATTGTATTTGCTAACTGTCAGTGATGTAGTGCTTCTGAACTAGCATAAATGTTTCAGACCGCATTGACTGCACTGGGTAAAAAATGTGATTCCTGGCTTTACATTGGTATTTCAACAAAGATTAAAAAAAAACAAAAACATTTAGCATCAGCACTGCAACACTGAGCTGGACTGTTTAAGAGGTGGCTTGTTACTGAACACGTTCTATATGTACAGAATATTGGGTGAAAATATGCAATTTTCCAGTTTTTGGTCAAATTCACACTGAACAGCTATATATGATATATGCGCTGATGCTATTTGCAAGCTAATGTTACAGTGAAACTTTGTGTTACTGAAACAAGCATTTTGCCTTGCTGCTTCTGTGTCTGGGTGATTTGGAGAGTGAAATAAGCTAATTATCTCTGCTAACTCACTGCAACATGTCAGCTAAAGCACACAAATCACCATTAGCTATTACATCTAAGCCTAAGCTTTTACATAACAGTTAGGGAGGAGTCAGAGAGTTTAGCTGAACTGATTTTTCAAATCCAAGAGGACAGTTTTGATCAGAAAAAAAGTTTTTACACAATTTATGTATTGTTAGAAAACTCACCTGTTACACCAACAAATGTGATTATGTGTACAGCACAAAAAAATGTTTAGTGTATAGTCATAGTTTAAAGCTAGATAAGATCTGCTTTGTTTCATAGACTCAGGACACACACACACACACACACACACACACACCTTCTATCTCTCCTTCTCTTCTCTCTTCTCATATGTCACATCTCATCTTGGTTTTCAGTATCAGCAGGTTTGATCATAACATCTCACTCACAACTATCCTCCATAAGAGGATCAAATTGCACACACACACACACACACACACACACACACACACACACACACACACATACACACACACAAACACACAGCTTATTTTAAAGAGGGACAAGCATTATGCAGGCCAGTTGTGTGTATTTGTGTGTGTGTGTGTGTGTGTGTGTGTGTGTATGTGTGTGTGTGTGGTGCACATTGTGGAAGAGCAAGTGTGTGATCAAAGCCAACAGGTCTGTCTTCACCGGAGGTCACAGGAGGTGACAGACAGAGCTGCAGACACACAGAGGAAATGTTCAGTTAGTGTATGACAACACTTCTGATGCAAAAAGACTCCTACAGAGAAGTTATTCTTTCAATCTCTCTTTGGATTCTTTATGACTGTTTGCGAGGCATAAAAAATAAATAAAGCCAAGCATGTGCTGTGTTTTTGATGCTATGTTCCAAATCCTTGATGACACGTCCAGCAAGAACCCTCTTTTCTTCTCTGTTTGACTTCTGTCTGAGTATTGCAGTGAATACTGACATCAGGGTTTCCACTTATCCATGGAGGAACCTTTTCTGGGAAGCCAGGAAATCTTCTCAGAACACAGGAACTTTAAACCAGTTCATGTTTTGGTTCTTGGTTCCTGGTTCTTTGCTCTTAAAATTTCCTGCTGCTGTGGTGGTTTTTTTCTGAAGCAGTAACTGGAGAGTTTGCAGTGCTGTATGTCATATGACTGCAAGTAACCTCTGGTTATTGTCATTATGAATATTAGACCTTGTTATTGACTCTTCCTTTGCAGATCTGCACATCCCCTTGCCAGCATCCTCTTAAGCCAAACATAGTCATGCAATAGGAATTGCAATTACTCACTCTTAATTAGTGTTAAATTAGTTCAGTTTATTGCACTGAAATATTTGACTTTAGAAACCATCTTTTTGAATCTATGTGATGTAGCCAAGTTCATGTTGTGCAATTTTACACACTATCTCCAATATTTTCCGGTATATCTTTATGTACTGGTTCTCATTTTCAGAGAAAAAAAATAATGTGTTTGATATACAAAAGCTATTTTCAAGTTGCCCTGTTTCAATCAGCACAATCAAGCTCTAAAAATTCCAATCAAATCAGGAACTCAAGTTGCTCAAACACACTTGGTAAAATTAAGATATTAAATTCTGATCTGAACATCTGGAACACCAAGGAACAACAACAAGCTTAAATTGAATTGATCTGAACTCTGGCCTATCAGGTTATCAAGCAGCAATCATGTGATCTGAGAAAGTGCATGCTAGCTGGATCCAGTCCATGTTCAAAGTTTAATTCATCTGCGATGGTCCATCCTGTATATTGAAAACACAAACAAGAATGCATAAAAGAAAAAGAAAAAAAACTCAGTGTGCTGATTCACTTTGAGCTGTGACTATAGGTTCAGAGAACAACCAGGGGTTTGACTGACAAATATGTAGGAACATTAGTCAACATCTTACAAACAGACACAACAGTTGGTACAACACAAAGAGGGATGGCAGTCTTCTTTCTTGACTTTAAAACTGAAGGACGATTAGACAATGAGTGTAGTCTTTTAAACTTTGTTTGAGCATTTAACTTGCTCAATTGTAAGAATTATGAACATTAATTTCATTCATTCATTATCTATACCACTTATCCATTAAGGGTCGAGGCAGGGTGAGAGGCAGGGTACATTCACAGCTACTGGCAATTTAGAGTCACCAATTAACCTAACCTGTATGTCTTTGGATGGTGGGAGGAAGCTGGAGTACCCGGAGTGAAACCATGTAGGCACAGGGAGAACATGCAAACTCCACACAGAAAATCCCCGGGCTTGAACCTTCTTGCTGTGAGGCGACAGTGCTAACTACTGCACCAAGATTCAGTCCACATTTTGAATGAAGCTGCACCATCTCGCCCCATTTGCCTCGTTTCATTTGCATGCAGTCACACCACCTCTAACCACTCTATCTGAGAGGACAGCACAAGTTGGAATTTGAAGCTGAATCACATTCATAACATACTGATGCCTCTTGTATATCCTCAGGACATGAGCATGCAGGGACAGAGAGAATCCCTACGTTCAGGCTGACATGTCCTGATTAAGATCATTTCAACCATCCATGTCAATCCAGTCTATCACCTGCCATTTCAATCACACAGTTACACACATTTCCGCTTGTTAATTCCACCACCTCAGTTCTGCTTAGCTCCTCAACATGTCATCTCCACACAGGCATGAATTACATGATTGTAAAGGTGATATAATTGACTTAGACTGATTTAAATCCAACAGCTCATTTAAAATGAAGTTTGAGGACAAAAAAACAACCCGACAGTAAAGACGTCATTGGAATGAAAGACAGGATTATCGTCATTTTTAATGCAACTTAAACATTAAAACCATCTAATCACCACAGGAACATGAATACCTTTTCTAAAACCGTATCTATTATCCAATGCAACAAAAGCTATTGTTTCCCACAATGCACAAGTCTTTCCTATGTGGAGAGACTATCCCTGTGAAAGACCTGGCTGGTAGTATCAAATACACAGTTAACACTGCACGTCAAACCCTCGGTCATTGGATCCAGTGGATAAATCACTAAATCACGCCACAATAGCTGTGGACTCGGCTCATTCACACAGGCCACATGAAAAGGGAAGGAGAGAAAGAGGGAAGTCTGACTTCCATGGCTCAGGCCAGCCAGACAAAAGGCTCTGAAACAACGCTGCCTCGGGACAAAATCATATGACACTGGCGCACAGGAAATCACCCAAATTGTCCATTGTCTGAGACAACATCAAAATCCTTCTGCCTCTGCGCAGGGACAGGGAGAGCAGAGGGGAGATGGATAGGAGTGGAGGAGAAAGTGCAAGAGTGAGGGGTGAAAGAGTATCAGAGATGATGTTTTGGTAAATGTGTTCCAGTTTTGGACCAGTTGTTGGAAAGGCACTCGTTGATATATCTAGTTTGTTTGGTATCAGTCTCATTGTTGGTGTTCTTGCTGTTTAAGAAAGGACTGATTTGTAAAATACACCCAAAAATACCATGCTTTGTAAAGTGTATCTGTACGTGTGCAGTCACAGTCTTGATGGATAATAACAGCTCAATCTGCATCACATAACTGTAAAAAATAAAGAGTAATATTTGCAAAGTAAATAATTTCAAATATAGCGAAAGAGGATCCGTGTTATTTCTTTGTACTGGCGGTGGCATATTTTTTTTCTCCCTGATTCTCCTCGGGGAAATGTCAACCAAGGTTTTTTTATTCTTAAGAAAACAGCCATGTCAATTTAGCCTGCTTCACATCAAGAATATATATTTTTTTTACAATACTGTTGCTATTCTGCTATTCAGAAATGTCAAACTTAGCCCAGTTGTTACATTGCTTTCTATGCAGACTCAGACTTAGTCTGCTACTTAGAAAGAAAGCCCTATGTAAGAAACAGTCGGAGCTGGTAGATACGCTTAGTGTTGTCCTTATCATACTACTAGTATTAACAGAATGCTTTTCAAACTATCTTAGCTTCCAGTCATTCAGCATGCCATTCTACTCCTCACTTGGAAAAACATTTCCTCTGGCCAAACCCAGTGTAATGTAGCTCAGCCTGAGCACATAAATCATTACAACCATTCAGCTTGGATAATCAGCAATTCTATTATTATTCTAAAACCTAAAAAACATAAACCTCTGGTTTTACATTCATCAGAATGCAAACAAAACACATGTAATTAGAGATGGCAAATATACAATAATGCCTTTATCTTATTTCAGTTGGTCACTTGTCTTGTCTATTTGTTGTACGTTTGTCACACTTGTATTCTTCTGTGGTAATATATCAACCTAACACAGTTGAATTGTATGACCTGAATATATTTTAATCCACTATTGTATTATATCCATAAAAAGCAGTATAATGAGGATGGCACTGACTGAAAGAAACCCTGGACACTAAGCGAGGGTTAAAATGAAAGCAAGATTATGGGAAAAGTTCAATAAACCAGAGTACAGTTAGTCAAAGAGTGATATGCAGGTAGGCAGTCAGCCAGCCTGTCAGGTAGAGCCTGAGGCAACGCTGGCTCTCATCTATTCAGCTACTCAACTCAGAAAGACAGACAACTCTCCTCTGGCCTTTTCATTCATCCCTCGTTTCACCCCCCACTCTGGGAACAACCCCCCGCACACCCCGCTGCCACCACACACACACACACACACACACACACACACACACACACACACAGACTTCCTTGTACTTTTTTCTCTTTTTGTGGTTGTCTCTCCAATAAGTGTTTTTTGTTGCTGTAATTGGATACATACAGCATAAATAGAATGACACTAGCTGTGTGACCAAACAAATTAAAATGTAATGTCATGTTAAATTAATAAACATGTTTTAAAGATTTTATGAGGATAACAGACACCGTAAATAGAGCTGACACTGCTCCTTTGTTCCCAAAACTAACAGAAGAAAATGGGTGAAAAGATCAAAAGAAACTCAGAGAGGTAACGCATTCAGTTGGTCTGTACACTTAAACAATGGGCATGTACAAAAACCAGTTCAGTTTATGCTGCATCACAGTGAGTAAACAGCAGTTATCCCACACAAACACTTGATTGTGCACGAACCTAATCATTTGTAAAAGGATGCCTGTCTTTCTATGACCTCTATGACCCTGCCTGGTCATTATGCAAAAGAGTCCAAAACAAAAGCTTGATCAAAAAACCTAAATTAAACTCAAACTCATATCGAACTACATTTTTGCTAAGAAATCAGTATCTATATGCTTTGTGTTTTTTGCAACTCATGTTCGTATTTGATCCAAATTACCATACACAACATTAGTGCTCTACACAGGGTGTGTGAATTCTTGGCACTGACAGAGCAATGTTGGTACTGGTAATTTGGGGCAATATCTGTGTGGAAGGGCATGGAATAAATATTGAGGAAAAAAGTGGAATATTATTTCAACTACAACGGCCATACAGACAGTTAAGTCAGTTAACACGGGCTTTGTGGAATGCAGCGTTGAGTGCAGCAGCTGCCATTTACTCAGTAGGTAATTAAATAACATGAACAAGAGAAAACGCCTGGTAGGAATCAGTGCTAGTTAGCCTAGCTAGTGATATAACAAACATAAAACTCCAATGGGTCCTCCACTGAAAGTTAGACACTGTTTTATCAAATATAGTACAATCTGCACATTAGCAGCAACATCATTAGAGATTATATTTCTTTACATGAAAGGAACTTTCTGTTCAATTCCACGACATTCAGAAAGAGGTGCTAAGGTGCCTTTGAGCAAGAGACTGAAGTAATGTGGTGGTGGGGTGGGGGGTGTTTCATTTTCAACAGTTACCTTTAAAGGTTTTTTCACTGCTTGCACAAACGTCCAAATTTCTTTTCAAAAAGGTGTTTGTGTAACAATCCACTGTGAAGGCTGCTATGAATGATCAATGGGCTACTGTGTGTCAGAGGGTGTGTGTGCATGCATGTGTACAAATGTTAAAACAGCAGGACTATAATCCTCGTCTGTGTTAAGCTTCCACTAACCGAGCATTGTTTCACTGTTTGCTTGAGTAAGAGCATGAAGTTTACCCATTTGCTTGTAAAAATCATGACAACAATAACAGCCACACTGGACTCTTCCCCTTTGACAAACTGACTTAGTTATCGGATTTCTACGTGGATTAGCTTCTGTCAGTTATGTGTTACCACCTGATTACTAAAGGATAATCCACAGGGGAGTTAGGAAGGGGCTTCACAGGAGACTGTGTAAACAGCTGCCTATCACAACTTCATCTGGAGCATCTGAGTGTTTAAGCAGGAACTGTAAAATGAACAACAATGCTTCATTCACAAACAACAACTGAACACAAACACAACAATAATGCTTCATTTACAAACAACAACTGAACACAAACACAACAATAATGCCTCATTCACAAACACTAACTGAATGCTGACAGATATGAATTTGAATAACAGGATTCTGATTCTGATTCAGTCATGTCTCAGGCATTCATCTAGTCTCAAGTCATTATCATCAGTTGAGACATCAAAGTTAAAACATATTTATCATAGGTATAGTATAGAGGTATAGTCATCATCTTATGTCTCCAATTACTAAAAAATACACTTATCAGCCACAACCTTAAAACCACCTGACTAATATCATGTAACTCCCCCTGGTGCCACCAAGATTGCTCTGACCCACTGGGGCAAGGACATTGGACCTCTGAGGGTGTCCCGTGGTGTCTGGCATTGGAACATTGGTAGCAGATCCTTTGGGTCCTGTGAGTTGCAGGGTGGGGCCTTCATGGATCTGACTTGTTCCAGTGCATCCCAAAGATGCTCAATCAGATTTGGTAATTGGGAGTTTGGTGACCAGGTCAATGCCTTGGGTTCTTTGCCATGTTCCTTGAGCCATTCCTGAACAGTTTTGGTGACGCCTTACCTTGCAGCGGTGGCGCCTTGCTATCTTGTTTGCAACAATGTTTAGGTGGGTGGTACGTGTCAAAGTAACATCCAGATGAATGTCAGGAGCCAAGGTTTCAAAGCAGAACATTGTATTGTGAAGAAATGATCAATGGTATTCACTTCACCTGTCAGTGGTTGTAATGTTGTGGCCGATGAGTGTATATGAAAATACAGTGATATGGTTGGTAAAACTCAGCAGCACCCTTATTTTAGGTGTAGTTTTATGAACCAATGTGTGGACAACGTTGTCCAAAAGCACTAACAACGCAAGTCTGTTATAGACATTTATTTTTAGATTTTGTTTCTACTTGTACCAGTTTTGAAGACTTGTGGAGGTTTGGTCTGATATTTTTAATGCTGCTTCCATCTTTCAGCCTCAAACAACACGCATTCAAATGAGAGCTGCAACTACATTTCTTCCTTCGTTGTGAGCCATAGCGTGTGTGTGCTGTCTATCACCTTCTGTTGATCTTTACTTGAGCTCTTTGGTAAGTACATAAAGAACCATGCAAACAAAACCTATCATTACCTTACAGTCAGACTTTGGAAAGATTAGTTGCACCTTCAAAAAGGCCTGCTGTTACCTAATATGTGAAATCCCTTCAGTCAACTTTAAAAAGACAACTGTTTACACTGCAAAATATGAGAAAAAACACACAATTCTGTCACGTGTTTCCTTTCTTTATCAGTCAGCAGATTTGCAAGTCTTAATGACACATTTTGGTCATTTTTGCAGCCTTTTTATGAAAGTTTAAAGGCTCATGAATGAATTTCATTATGGGCTCTGTGACAACTTGTAAAATAAACTAGAGTAAAGAAGAAGCCTTGCAAAAGTGTGGAATCCAACTGACCAACATAATGTGATGTGTCCTTATCTGTCGCCCCACCTAATATGTCAACAGTTTGTCCTCTTGTCACAACACATAGTTTGGATTAACATGAGGATACTAGGTCAGGATGTACCAGTGAACACAGGTCATGCCTCATTTGTTTTAATTTACACGCAAGAGCAGGATGTGAGCTTTGCATACACCACATCAGATGTACACTTTGATCAGCATGACTGTGTTTAAAATAATCAAGTTAGTCATGTCAGACAATCAGCAGTGGTGTCATTTTGCAGTGTGCTTTTGGCAGGTCAGCAACATCGTGTTAATGTGTTAACATCTGTGTGTTTGTCTAACATGTTTTAATTACTGGTTGTCTGTTTGAGTTTAAAGGTATTGTAGATTTTGGTCACATGCTGATATTGTCATGTATGTTATCTATTTGTTTCCAACTTAAAATGTGTATATGTTGAATTGGTTGCAGTGTACTGACTACTCATATGGCAGTAACTCATTGCAGTTTTTTTCACAGGCTGGTATTTTTTTCTTCCTTCAAGCTGGCCGATCATTATTAAAGGCTTTTTCATAGTAGGTATGATCACTTCGCACCATGCCTGAGTAGGACTGCCACCCTCTCCACTCCCCCGCCACCTAGCTGGATTATGATTTGCCAATAAACACAGAGAAGAAGAAGAGTAAACTACTGCTTCCATGGTTTAGCACAGTTGTTTTTGCACCTGAGGCGGACCATACTCGAGTGCACATAAACCATACTGCTGCTGTCAGCTGTCATTTCAGCTTCCGATTAACACCACCGATCTCCATCCCATTCATCTCTAGGTTTCATCAGAGCAGACAGTCCAATGAGCCTTTTCCTGGGAGCTAATCTCTCTTCCCTTCACATCCGCGCAGACTTTCAACCAGTGTGATCTTCGCTCTTCCACCATCACTAGAGTCAAGACTCAATCTGTGGTATGTTCCTGTGTGGCTCATGGTGTGTCTGTAAAATTATGTCAAATGGTGACATCACAAAAAAGACTCAACACAATGTTGACAAGGAAAGTAATGGTTGCCTTAGTATTGTGCATAATAATACAGAGTGGTAAAATTGTGAAAGTGCAGTTAGATGACGTTACACACACCATGATTCTTATACAGATGCAGATGTGAAATTAACAATTGTCTTTACATTTGCACAGTATGGGTCAACAGGTCATAGGAATGGAGCACTAAGGGTTGAGTTTTGTAAAATAGTAATATTTTCTGCCTCTTGTTCAATCAAAGGAAACAAAATTGATAGAAACTTCAGTGTTTGAGTGGGGGAAGACAAGCAGGTAGAATATCACAGGTCTTTTAGGACAACAACACACACACACACACACACACACACACACACACACGCGTTCCACACACCCCGTTAGTCCTTTTCACCATTATCTCATGTTGTCATCTCCCCCTTTCAAGATATGGGGATCCTGTGGCAAGACCCCAAGACCCCCCTCTCTCCCCAACACACACACACACACACACACACACACACACACACACACAAAAGGACCAGTGTTCTCCCCTGGGGGGCTGACCAAGATGAAAGGAGGAATGGTGAAGGGGACTGAAGGAGCAGATAAAACAGGTGAGATGACCTCGCTAATCATCTTTTCTCTCAGCTCTCTGTTCTTTTCCCACATTGGCTCCTAGTATTCCTACTTTGATTAAAGCAAACTTTAGTGTACTGTATATTTATATCCATATCACCGTTTCATTTATGCTTGGTATGTTCTGACAATTTGCATTTTTGTTAAACAGCATCTTCAAATACTTGATTTCTTTGTATTTCTGTTTGTGGTTCATATGTGACCCAGCAATTGTATTTGGGGTTTTTATTTTTCTGGTCGTACCTGTCATAGATTTGTGGCAAACTAGCAAATGAGCTTTGAATGTCCTTTTTGTAATCCAGCACATTTCTTGCAATCCTGAGCAAATTAAGTTAGTTTGACAAAATTCTAAATATAAATATTGCATCTTTCACTGAGTTAATGTGCAGAGTTAAATGCTTAGGATCATCTACAAGGTCTTTTATGACACACTGGAAAGGTGTTTGCTATCAAACACTGCCACCATGTGGAAAGTTCGATTCATAGCAGGAGGACAGGGTAGGTGCAGGTGAGAATGCATTGACAAATATCAATTTATTCTAGTAAATTATTTGAAAAATGTCAGACTTGCTTGTTATCAGCACTTACCAAGCTGCCCAGTGTTAACTGCAGTGGTGTTGAGATTCATAATTCAAAGCGTCATTAATTCTGTGAACAAAATCTCTGTTACCATTTTTTTCTTAAGAAAAAAAGGCAAAAAAATGTATTTAAAATACAGATACAATCAGCAAAATGCATGTAAAGTATCAAAAGAAACAAAAACAGTTGTACTTGAGTACTTTAGTATTTCCTATTTTTGTTATTTCATTCATTATTTAAAACCCAATCATAGAATTTGAAAAGGACACAAAAACCATGGGAGCTCAGCCTGTGGTTTTGGGTGGAGCTAGCTGATGAGCTGACTGGCTCTAATGATTCTGATAAAGCCTTGAGGGGGTTCTTCTGTCAACTGCTTCCATTTCCTGCCTCTTTCTGCAAGCGCCTCTTGCATAGATTTCCTGGTACTTCAGGCACCCAACCTGGAACTAAACACACACACACACACAGTTTTGTTGACATGACCAATACTACTATCTTCATCTGCCCAGAGTAAGTCAGTGATCAAATCAATATGCAGTTTGTGTTAAACTGTGTGTGTGTGTGTGTGTACTTCTGAGTCTGTACTTAAGGGTCTTTGCATGTGCACTGTAGGCTATCATATGTATTGGAAGGGCAGGGGGAGTACTATTATATTGATTAGTCTGTGTGTGTGTGTGGGTTTGTAAAATGCCAATAATGACCATACCATACCATGGACATCCTCAGTAAGACACACACTGTGAAAAAAAGACATTTCCATGGATCTGATTTCAGTGGGTTTCACAACTGCACATGGGCACACACAGACACAAACAAATCAGAAATACAGTGTGTTTTTTTCACACATTAGCAGTCTGTTCCAACCTAGCTAGAAAATTAATATATTCTATTCATAAATATACAATTCTCTACTTCTATAAAAGAAAATAGATTTGATGAGTAATATTCACCTATAAAATTATTCTTTAAATGGTCAGACTACTGAATGTTCTATCCACATTACAGCAGTCAAACTCCTATGTCACTGATAAAATGCTGAATACACTTTTTTACGCCTGTATGAGTGGAATTATTTATTAGATTATTGAAAGCGATTACAGTGTATTCACAAAATATTCAGATGTTGTAAGTTTGTAGAAAAATGACACAGCTAATCTACCTGTCTATCTTTTATATTACCACTGGGTATCAGTAGAGTCAGAATCTTTCAAATCCTACACATACTGTACAGGTGAGTGGTAGGATGATCAAAACACAATGTTTGAACAGGGTCACTTAATACATGTCACTACTCTGAGGCAAAATGTGGAATGTTAAGTATAAGAAAACTGTAAGTCTAAATTTGCCATACTTTTGGTCCCTTTAAGTTCACAATTCCTTCACTGTTCACCTGATGCTGAGGTAAATCCCAACAGTTTCCAGTTACACACAGTTACTCAGTTACACATACAGAAGTAAGTAAGCATTCCCTTGGAAACCCAGTAGTAATGTTAAATGATGTTTTGACATTAATCTATTAACCTATCATAAGTTCTCCAAGATGCTTGGAACAAGCCACCTGCTAAGTACATTGAAAAAGACAGCATTGGTGCTGTTTTAAAGGAAAAGGGTGGTCACACCAAACGTTGATTTGATTTAGATTTTTTTTCATGTGTTGCACTTTGTATGAACTTACTCATTAACAAAAACTATCCTTGGAATCCTCACTTACTTTTAGTGCCTAAAACCTTTTACACAGCCCTGCGGAATGAATGCTAATGTTGTCCCGCAGCTGGGGGATGTTTAAATAAGTACCTGTCTACTAACATGTTTGCTATATCAACTTAAAAGGTGATGATATGTCTGCTGCCCCCCAGTGGCAAAAAATCTGTTACTGCAATTTTAACTATCAGTGTCCAAATTACTCCAGAATATTCTACAAAGATTATCTCCTGCTGTGCCTGCCTCTTATTCAGTACAACTTTACTAGCATCTGACAGCACTTACAGGAGTGCTTACTGGGCAGGGCTCGGTCTAATAAGACCTCACCTTGGTCAGGGTTAAAAAAAAGCAAATACTGCTTTTGTTTAAGGCTTGGACACAGATCTGAGCAGCAACTAGCTGTGAGAGACATCATACTGTTGTAATTCTTGCTAATTAATGTTACAGTTAAATGAGCTCTGATGTTTGGCAGGATCGGTTTCTGTAACAGTGTTTAACAACAGTATGCAGGCACACACACGCACTCACACACACACACACACTCTTCTCCCTCAAGCATGCTGACACCATCTGGTGATCTGCTCATAGCTGCCTGATAGCAGTAGTGGGTTTATGTGGAGTTTTATGGAGAGAATAGTGAGTGTGTGTTTAAGTCCTCTAGATGGCAGTGCTGCCCTCTTGGTCTGCTTCACTAAGCAGTGAAATTCGGAGCAGCCTTGATCACTACAAGCCACCTTAATAAATTTACTGACTCAACTAATCTCTGAATGATAGCATATTTTGTTAGACCTCTCAGAGGAAGTCTGACAAAAGATGCTACTGAGTTCAATTATGGGAATGTAGGATGTAATGTTTATGGAGCTTGAACAATAGTAGCAATTAAAACAACTGATTCCTACCCTTTTTTCATGTGCGCTTTTCTTGTGGAAGGTCAATACTAAACCATAGGACCGAAAATGCAGTATGCAGTTGTACAGAAACAAGTGACAGAGTAATCTGTTCCTCCATAAATTGTTACATTTATTTCCAGTAGCCTGTTGCTACATTAACATTACATTAACCCAAAAAACATTACATGTTAAGAATCAAACATCATTTGTTTTACTCGCCAAGAGCTGTCTCCAATGGTGGAAATCAATGGCAATGTTAACTCTTGTTTTGTTTTATCAATCAATCACTTCTTCTCCTCTACTGAAGTTAACCAGCTAACCAGCTAGATCGTCTCGTTACTTTCTGATAGCAACTCACTGTAGCATTCAGACAGCCTTGAAGAAGTTGTGCTGCTCAGTGGGCATATTCTAACCTCTTTCTCTCAACATTCACATATGTAGGTTTGGGGTGGTTGGGATGGATGTACTCAAACTGGCTGTGGCAGGAATGTCATACAGCATAGTTGTTTAGAGATCAGTGTAACCAGCATGGTGCCTTGCCATCCAAAACTGATCACAAAACAGTTGGGTTTTCAGTGAGACTCACCTCCTGCTGTGGCTTTCCTCCCTTGCAATAAAACTTTATTAGCATCTGACAACACTTGTCTTAATGACTCATTCAACCAATGATCTAACACATATACATGTGGTTATTTCACCTTATGGAAAACAGGCTTTTAGCATGGCAGCATCTTCTACAAAGCTCTGTTTCAGCCAGCCTGTCTTGGATAATCTCACGCAGTAAACAAATGGATTAGTGCAAATGTGAAAGCACTTTTTAGAATCACTTATTTCATATAATAAGAGATTAAGAACCAAAAATATCTGTGTTTCCAACATGTAGGGATTTACCTGCTGGGCAGCCTCAGAGTGAAAATTTGCGGTTGAACCCTATTGTTGATTTCCAGACTACATATGATATCAGTTTCATTGTATGACCAGAGAACAACCAGTAACCTCGTGTTTTGGCACACAGTTACAGTTACCGAAACAGCAATAACCTATTTGGACTGTCCACAGTCATCAAAAATGAAACCCTATTAAATATGGAACTTTGGAAAAATATGCAATGGATATTCTGTCAAAAGCATAAACATAAGTTGCAGCGGAAGATTGGATTAGCAGATGGAACTTTTACATGGATTCAAATAACTCCAAGGTCTTATCAAAAACCCCTCTCTCTAGTTAAGCTGCTCAAAATGATTTTTCTGATGTGTCTCACTGTCTTTGCGTAGCATGTGTATAACTGTGTGTAACATGCTGGTATACTGCACTTTCTCTGTGAGCTACTTCTAGCAGCTACAGTGGGAGAAAACATGTAGTTGCCCTGCCCTGTGGTGCTTCCTTGTACAAACTCACAAAAGCACATTGTGTGCATCCCCAAGGGCTAATAAGCCTGATAAATGCATTTCTCTCTTTGTGAAACACTGACATTGCAGATTTTTCCTTGAGAGTTTGAAACCAGCATTGTTTACGTCCATGTTTTAATACCATGCAGTCTTCTCCTTATCCCTTTGTGTGTGTGTGTGTGTGTGCGAGTGAGTAGAGAAGCTGAAATAATTAGATGCAAGTACAGCAATGAATAAAACAAGTTAATATAATGGATAGGTTGGAACTGTTAAAAGGCATGACTGAATATGTTTTGAAATTGGGAAAAAGCAATGGCCAAATGGATTAGTTGTATATAGTATAAAACATTTTTCATTTTTACATAATAAAGAGTGTTAAATTAAGTCCTTGCATTTGGATACATTTTGTACATGATGTGTGCTCTCTTTGAAGGGGTACTTGAGTTCACCTGAACAGTCTGCAGGAGTACATCAGACAAAAAGGTTGGGAACCACTGTCTTAGTGGACACACTCAAGATAAATGTTAATCATTAGGTTATGATATTTGACAGGCATTGTAGGTGCATCAGGATTATAATTTTCGGTGATAACGGAAGGATAATAAAACATTAAGTTCTGACTACCAAGGACTGAAAAAATAAATAAAAACTGAATAGCTTCCTTGGCACATGTGTTGGCAGCAATGAGGGGAATTGAAACAAGAAAAGCCAAGGGGGGTAATTGAGATTTACAATCATTTAATTAATGTCAAATGTAGTTTACAAACGGGAAAGACATGTACCATTTCCAAGAATATACAAGACACAAATGAGTTCTGACACAATCCTCTTGTGCAATTTGTCATCTTTGGGGCAGGTTCGAATCAACGGAAGATCAGAAGAATCACAGCGTGAACGCAACAGAGCAGCATCACATCCTTTTTCCCATTCAGCATTTACCTACCAGGATGTGTGACTACATCAGGAGCTAAAACCAAAGGGAACAGAGCTAAAAGAATGTAAAAGATTCATCAGTAGAGATGGACTCATGCTTTTCTAGCCCCAGGATTATTCGTCTTGCGATAAAGAAGGATCCCAGACCCCATTTCTTTCTTTCTGAAAACAGACGAACATTTTAAACTGTGGGCCTTTTACATTATTTCACACTGGATGGAGATGATCAACTTCAGATGCAAAAATGTCCAATGAGAGAGAGCGAACACTGACACCGAGATGACACACAGTCTATTAAAAATGCACATAAACAGAATAAGTGTGTCTTTTGCATTAAGGCCATCTTCCTCACCTTTTTTTTCAGTGAACACAGCAACATTTTTCTTCACTATGTCTTAATTTACCAGCCAGGTTTGTGTCAACAGGACCACTCATGGTATTTGAGAAGTTTTATTTTTTCTTGTTTTTTTCAGCATTTCTTACAACAATACAGACGTCACAGAATACATAGTTTTACAAACACAAAGCACACCACCACCTTGGCTGCTGCTGCCGAAGAGGGAAGGGATGAGGAGGGGAAGAAATGTTGAGGTTGCCAGTTCAGCCTTGATCATCCTTCTTTTCCACAGACTTCCCCAATCTGTTATAACTTAGAAAGAACCTGCCCTTAAGGGTTGCCATTTTGGGACCTTTTTGCAGCATAGCAGTATGAGAACAATGGAAAAAGCTTCTTTTTTGAGACATGTACGGGTAGAACTAGACGTGTCTAGACTATGATCTGAGCATGTTGTTACCCCAACTGAGAGGCAGCAGAAATGGAGGTTTAAAAAAAAAAAAAAGAGGCTCAGTTGGACATTTGTTGCAACTAAAGAGTAGATCCATCATTCTGCTTGTTTGCAGGAAATCTTGGGCAATAGGAATCTCTCCAGTACTCTGCAGAAAAATTACACCATCTAAATCTTGACCATCTAGTCTTGAGTAGTTTATTATTACTTAAATTTTTTATTCCTGTACAGTGAAATAAAACTTTAACGGCTCTTCAAATGATCTTTTTTTTTAAAAATACAGAAGGCTTTTTTTTATTCCAGCCATTTTTTCCCCCAAATGTGATTCCCAAACCCTTCCAACTAAAAACAGGACTTTGATATTATATACGTCTGTGTGTGTCTGATGGTAGTATGTGTGTGTGCCTGCGTGTGTGTATGTGTGTGTGAGCATGTGTGTGAACTCTATGTCATTTACACCCAACACTGTAAACATACATAGAACTATATTACATGTGCTTGCACTGCATCTTGGAGGGGGGGAGAAATTTTGGTTTACTTCACTAGAACACCACAAAAGAGGGAAGAGGGGAGGGAAGGGCCCGCGAGTAGAAGAAGAAGAAGAAGAGGAGGAGGTGGAAGAGGAGAGGGAGTGGCAAACTCCTTTTCCAGGTTGTGAGGTTATTCTCAGTTTGGTTCAAAGCTCAGTTTTAGTGGCCCTTTTTTAATTCTCTTAAGCAACAGGGGCATGAAGGTAGAGTTTTCTTTCTGGAACAGGAAACGAAAAAACAAATTGAAGCTTTCTGTCAAGTCTTCAGGGTAGAGCCTGTTGTCCAGCACCACTGAAATGTCAAAGAAGAGCTAGAGGGGAAAAAAGAAGTCTTTATATTCTGTATTACGAAGTTCCTTTCAGGTCCAGCTCCAGCAGGACGAAGCTGCCATGTCTCAGCAGGGCGTAGCTGGGTGCTGGGCGTCTCCACTGACTTAAAAGTCATTCAGTGGACGTTACATGTAGAGGGAGTCATGCCAGTGAGGCAGAGGAAACAAGCCTCTGTGAGATTGCAGGTCTCTGTGTTTTCATTTTTTATTATGGATGGCCAGGCAGCCAGAGAGTCAGTTAGTGCTGCTCAGTCATTCATTCAAACCAGTTTTGACCTCCTCAAAGATTCAGCCGAGTCTCAAAGACAGTCGTCTTACGCTCCCGCAGGGTTTTTGAGCAATGATCCAGTCCACGAGAGGGAGAGAGAGAGAGAGAAAACAAATGCAGATTGACGTGGAGGACGATGAAATCCAAGATGGAAGGAGGAATGGATTAGAGGGACGAAGAGGCGGTGAGGGGTGTGTGCTCTTTACAAGTAGACACGCCTCAGGTCTCCGGGTGAGGTGATGGTGTTGCACTGTGGGCACAGCTTCTTGTTCCCCTGTGATGGACAGAGAGACAGTGGTTAGTTGGGTGTTAAGGTAATTAGACATGAATATATTGGAGCCACTCACAAATGGATTCATTCACTCATTCAGGATTACAGTGGCAAAATTATCAGTCAATCAATCAATTAGTCAAAACACAGAAAATGTATCTGAAACATTTGATACTCTCAATTTATCAAACTGAACTACCAAACAATTTGCTTCTTTTCTCTGTAAATTAAATGTCTGAGTTGTGGTGGATAATATGCCCTGAAAACAATATTGTACAATACTGAAAAGTATTCTTGCAATTACCTTTTTGTGAGGATGTAATATCAGTCTACAGTTAGAATATTACATCATAACTGTACAGAGCTGTGGCACTGTGCTCTACTGTACAGAAACACTCTGATAAGACTTAAAACTAACAGCAGCTGATGATTAACTAACTAACTTTTGCTTGTGTGGTGTGTTTGTCCTCACACATGCCCTCCTGATTGTGAAAGATTGAGCTATTTGTCTCTATTTTTGCCAACTTGTAAAACTTTAGATTTTCTTTCTTCTTTCACCAAAGTTGCGACATACTTCCTCTGATTTATCACCACAAAACAAACGTACAATAAGATTAGTAAGTCAAAACACACCTCACAGTCGATGCATTTAAATGACAGCATGTGTGGCCTTTGTTGTGTGATGTAGTGCTGTGAAAAAATGTACATAGTTGTGACATAAACTAGTTTGTACTGCAGTAAGCCTTATACTGGTATTATCATGAACAATATTATATGTCACACTCCTATACTGGACTGTTGGCTGGACAAAAAACAAGCAATGTGATATGATGTCATCATTAGAGTTCTTCAAACTTGTGATGGATATTTATCAAGGTGTGTTTTTTCAACATTCAACAGACTGCAGACTTACGAGCTTAGCCTCTCCACCCTGTATTAGTGGTGATGGTGGACACACTGAACTAAAATCATTCACTCTGCTCTCCACATTCATAATACAATATGTCTTTTGACAGTTTACCAGTGCTTGACAGGTGAGCCACAGTTTGTCATATAACTGCTACCACCTCCTCCTTCAAAGTGAATCTAAAAGCTGCCTGTTTGCAGCAGAGTCCCATCTCACAGTCCTCCCTCTCTGCCCTCCTCCTCTTCCCTCTGCACTGCTTTGATAGTGTGCCATCTGCAGTAAAGCAGCAGGTGATAATATGCAACACAGCACTGACAGTGTAACGACACTCTGACTGGGTGGTCTCCACCACTGTCCTCCACCTCTCTCTGACTCTTTCTCAGTGCCTCGCTTTAGCAGTCGGCTTGTTCCTCTCTTGTCTTGGCTGGTAAGTGCCGGCTGCAGGCGCATTCCTGCTGACAGTTTTCACTGTTCTCTTTCTGTATTGGTTACAGATATATGAACACATAAATGTCAGATTAGATTATGTAAATGACTGAAGTACAGTGGTACATCTGGAGTTAACTAGGAGAGGAAGTTGTAGTAATTGGCTCTTTTAAGTCATGATAGAATAATTTCTAATAGTTATGAGTCGTTTATCATAATTTAACATTGGTCTACATATTATGCCGTCCTGAAAGGTGGCATGTTAAAGGCTACAAATGTTGAATACTCAATCATAAAACTATCTCTCTGGTATGTGAAGACTGTACTCAGTCCAGTGGGATCTGTGTAGAAGGTGTGCAAAATGTCAAAGGTGTGAGTTATGTAATGGAGTCTTTACGAGAGGAAATGCTGTGTGTGTGATATCTAACACAGGTACGATGGAATGCAAAGATCGCATAACTGGAGCGCCTGCACCTTCCAAATCCCTGCTGGTCAGTACAAATGTTCAGGCTCGTCTGACCCTGGAGATTTATAGGCTTCTTTTCCTGTAAGCCACTGAATAAACTCTTTGGAGTGGGTGCATGGGCGAAGGTAGTCTGAGGGGTGACACACACACACACACACACACACAGGAGGAACTGAGGTGGTCTAAGAGTCCCGACAGATCTCGCACACTCCTGCTAAGAGGATTTGTGGCTCCAGAGTACTCAAAACAGTCTCTTCATGTCTCAGGAGAGAATGAATAAGAAGGGGGGAAGTGTGGAGGTGAAGAGATGGAGAGGAGTGGAGGAGAGAGGAGGAAAGGTGGGGGGTGTGGAGAAAAGTCAGGGATCCTACAAATGGTTTAAGGCTGGGTATTGTTAGTGATTTGTCTTAGAGTAGTGCCTACACGTTTTATGTTACATGACTGTCTGTAAAGCCACTCTGTTACTGTAAGGAAGATAAACATGTCTTGGTGCTATGGAAACATTTCAGTTGGTACCAAAAAGGACGAGGTTCATTGACCAGTATAGTATTAACCACTACAGTATGTCAAAATGTACACACACTTGCGTAAAGCTGCTGTGATTAGTTGATTAATCGATTAGTTAACTGTCACATATTCTGATACTGCTAATTATTATGATGAATATCAAATCATTATTTCTTTCATATTTTTGCTCCTGAGTGAAAGCCAAAGAAACCAGGCATCAATTGTGGTTTTAAACCATTCTTTATGGTCAGAAAACAGTGGAACATTTCACAAATCTGAGGTAGGAAAACAATTATAATGATAAAATCTAACCTAACTAACCTAGGTGCACGATGCATACCTCTATTCTTGTGACGTGATTGGCAGCTCGTGTTTCACTTCTGTGCATGCTGTCTAAGCATGGAAATGATTTATATGGAACATTTATCAACCATTTATTCGTCCAAATAATGTCTCCTGTCTTAAAATTTAAAATGAACATACATGTCCTTATTAACAGATGAGCAGTCTGGTTTCCTGGCTGGCCTGAAAACCACATGAATGTGTGAAACAAGGTCTAAGAAATCTTTAAGAATTTCCTTCGGGATTAATAAAGTTCTGTCTTATCTTATCTCTTATGTGAAGAGACTCATTTGTAAAATGACATTCTCTGCTGTGTCCAGAGAATTTACAAAGAATGTTCCCTGACAGAGATACACCTGTCACATTCCTGAGATACTAAAATATAAAAGAGAAATAAGAGTGGTTTTCATTTGTACGCTGAGTGAGGGAGCCCTCTTGTTTGTTTGCACGCCTGTTGAAGTTCTGTACTCCTGTTTAGTGTGGGTGGTTAAGTGTGTGTGGGTGTGTGCCCGTCACGCTGCGCTCCAGCTGCCTTGCTCATTAAAGCGGTGAGGGGCTGGGCTGACGTTAACTAGATTCCCAGGCATTTACTTTGATCAGCTTGGCTCTCCTGTTTTTATAGCTGTCTCCAGGCTCAGAGTTTTATGCCCTGTATATTAGACCAGTGACGGCAGCATGCACGTGTACACACACACAGTGAACACAGATAAGGCTGGCAGATGGAAACAATGGGCCTCATTCATGAACGTTTTCTCACTGTCTTCAAAAAACTGAATACGATTGAAAAATTAAAATTTGAAAAAAACCCTACAAGTAACTCATTAAATTGGCACAGATCAAATAAAATTTTCATGAATCAATACTGATCTTAAATTGGATGCATATTATTACTTTGCTTCAAATTCAGCCATGGCAGTACAATTCAGATGACGACTGTAATTTGCTGGAAACAATAATGCCAAAATTAGTGATGTTTTATGCATTGTACAATCAAATGTGTGCAATCTTTGTACTACACTGGCCCAAACCATTTCAAAAACATACCCTGACAGGGCTAAAAATCTACAGCCTCAGAGGTGGACCGTAAGGCTGCACTACTCATTTCATGACAGAAAATAACCTTTGTTTGATGGGTGAAAACTGGTGACAGCTTTGACGTGCTTAGATCCTTACCGCTAGTGAGGGGCAGGGTTGTTCATGTTAACCTGCTTAGATCAAAGTATTACAGATGCTGATTAGCTTTTGGGGGAATCCTGTCATGATCTTTGTGTTGGGCAAGTTGAAATTTTGAACTACTGATGGTGCTTCACTGAAAGATTTTAAAGAATGTATATGAGTTTTCTTTGTTGCTGAACAGGAGAGGTTGGTGGTGATGGTCGCTTTGCAAGAGCATGAGCCATCACCTGGTATCGGAAAGTGATGAGACTAGAGAATAAGATGGAGCTTCAAGCAAAACCTTGTTGCTTTCCACCGCTGGAGACAGCTCTTGATGAGAGAGTTTGATGAACTCACAACATTTCTTCTAGACTGGTAAATAAATAAACAGCTGTTAATGCTAACATTGGCTATACAGTGATATCAAAACTTACAAACAGCTCCTTTAAGGATCTGGATTCATCTCCTCAGTAGCATGAATGTCATGAATGAGGTTCACTTATTGCACGCAATCATTCGTCCACACATTTCTATCTCTGTCTTTGTGTTTGGTCCTGTAATTATGCTAAGAGTGTATTGTTAATTGAAAGCACGACAAATGGAGCTAATGGTAGGGAACTGCTTGTTAATAACTGTTGCCCTGAGTGTGTCAAAAGTCAACTAAGTGCCCAGACCGAAAACGCTTGAGTTGAAAAAGGAATGGTGAGCAGGAAATGATGAGCATGCCATGAAGAGAGACCAAAAAACTGACAATACTGAAGAACGTAGAGAGAAAAAAGGAGATAACAGTAAAGAAATGAGAGAAAGCCAATGGGGAGTCTGTTTATCCTCCTCCAGCAGGAACACTGTTTTTCTCTTCGCTCCATTTACCACATTAGCACCAGCTAATTACACACTACTGAATGTATTGGACTAACTAATAACCAACAAGACCAGTGTGGTCTGTGTGTGTGGACCTAAGGCACTGTGTAGAACTCATTGGAGGATTGAGTTGACCACTTTATTCTAACATTTTAATGAGCCTTTTGGGGACCATTCCATCTAAGCTTTTCCCCTACTGAGAACTGGAAGTGTTTGTGTTGCCTGGATTGTGTATATGTATGAGAGTGTGTGTGAATGTGTGTGCAGCGAGAGAACAGGTCATTTGGGGAATATTCCATTTTAGTTCCTCCCTATGGGGCATGAACAGAGAGAAACTCACTGACTATGAAATGAAGCTGCAATAACTGCATGTCATGAGGAGCTGCCCTACAGGAATAAGTGTAAGTGTGTGTGTGTGCATGTGAGTGAGTGAACACATGTGAGTTCCTACGTACCAGAGTCCTGAGCCAGCATTCTTCACAATGGACATGCCAGCACTGGATGGAGGTGAGCGGCATCGTGTAGGAGTCCTAAAAAACAAGAGAGGAAAAAGAAATTACACCAAATTCACGGGACACACACACACATGCCCAGTTAGCAACAACCAGAACAACACGGTACATTCCCTGACCAACCAACAGCATCAAACCACTAACCATCAAACGACACAGCCAGCAGCCACAGAACCACTGAGCAAGGCAGCATGGGGGGGCAATGAACCGGCAACCTGCAGGTCACACACAGACACAGACACAGACACACGCGCACACAGACACGATATCGGGCAGGCAACGGGCAGAGACGGAGGGAAGCAGGCAGAGGGAGGAGAGGATGAGGGAGAAAGCCATGAGTGAACCCAGTCCGATGGGCGCTCTTTTCTTTTCTTCTCGAAAAGAACGGAGAGATGAGGGAGGAGGAGGGGGGGTGGGGGGAGGGAGTGCCTTACCCTCCGTAGGGGCTGTGGGAGGAGCCTCTTTATGCCGCTGCCGTAGCCACCAATCACAAGGCCCCTGTACAGGCAGTACAGGCCGAGGGGGAGGGACTTAGGCTGCCTCTCTCCGACCTCACTGGCCAGTGGCCGGGGCCCTGGCCACACCCCTAGGCTCTTGAAATCCGTGCCTGACTGGATAGCAGGCTTCCTCTGCGGAAGGGAGGGGGTGGGGGTGGGAGAGGAGAGGGGGTGGGCGAAAGGTGGCAGCTAATCATAGTGCCAGGCTTGTGCTGGTCGCGCATACACATACACCACAGTGCAATATGAACACGTGTGTGGACAAACACGCTGACCCACGCACACACAGATGTAAGAGCGTGCACTAGTGACAGCCAGACAGCCAATGAACAAAGTGCAATGAAGCTTGAGGACAACTTTGTGCAACTTTGAGAAGTTTGATGGCTGATGATTTGGCTAAGCTGCGTGAAGCCAACAGAAGGCTTCTGACACAGGAATAAGGGACTCATCATCCAAATGTTGAAATAAATGGCTTCATCATACACTGACATCTATTCAACTCAGGAATGCACTGAGGTGGGTGTGATGAGTGTTTATGGTCGTCGTCGTTGTGCTCATGCTCACACGTGAATCTTCATAATACTGTTATCAGTATCATGTTACTTATGAAGACTTGAGACAAACATGGTAATATTGTTTCAGGGAGAGATGGTGTAAAATGGTTGCTAAGATCTAAATGCAGGAATCTGCAAAATCAGTGAAGCAACACACTGTCCCTGGCATATCAACGCAATTGCTATCAATGAAGAAAAATATACATTTTGATGATTTCATCAGGGTTATCTTGACCAGGGCTTGAGACTAAAAATTTTTAACAAACAGGAGGTGTGGCATTTGAAAGAGGTGGGCATTTCGGAGGAAAGGAAGGTCTAAAAAAAGACATTACTGAATAGCAATATGGGAAACGTAGGATACTGTGCTCTTGAAGCTTTACCCCTAAATAAAACTAAATATCAGGATATTTTGGCCTCTGCTGCTTTGATTTGTGTCTTTCTTTTTTAACTGTCTCTCACGAATCTTGTAAGTGCAATACTAAGTGGCTGTAGTATAATAATATGGATAACCTGGCTAATTTAAAAGAAAAATATGTGCTGACAGCCTTAGTTTGGAGGGGGTCACCACGTAAAAACTGTTATGTGGTGTAGTCAAATATCAGTCTTCCAACATTCTAACTGTTTTCAGTGCTTTTGTCCATTATGATAACCAAGAATGTTACTAGCATTACTTTTTTATTAAATAGTACCTCTTGTCATGTGAATAAATGCAATAGCAGAACTACTATCAGGCATCTCAACAAGCCAAAGTTGAATGTTCCTTCTGTAAATGACCAGTAGATGGGGGTAGAAATCCACTGACTGAAGCACAGCACTGAGCTCACTTCAGGGCCAGGAAAGGACAAGTTGAGCCAACTTGGGTACAGCAGAGCATTTTTCTGTTTACATACAACTACCTGAGCACTGGGAGGTTCTAATCCATGACCATTTTTTGACAGAACATGAGCGAAGACTTGACAGCAGAGCTGATTCTTAATGTGTCTCTAGTTATAACTGAAAGTGTTAAGGCTGCAGTGACAATCTCCAGCTTCTTGATACACTTTCCATGTTTCAACTACCAAACAGTGAGAGTAATCTGATGACTTTGAGATCAGACACACAGTGACAGGGGAGGACTGCAGTGACAGGTTAAAGACAGACAGAGACAGATTAGATGCAAGATGTCTCTGTGTGTACACATATTTGTGTTTCCCAGTTTGCCTGTGTGTGTGTGAGATACGGGACAGTGACAGATGAGCAGAGAAGAGCCTTGTGTCCACGGGGCAGTGAGTGATCGATCGCTGTGCCTTGCCCTCCGTGTCACCTCGGGCACCCAACGACCTTTAGGAAGCGCAGGCGTCGGTAATTACCCACTTCTCTCTCTCACATACATACACACACACACAAACACGCACACACAAGCACAGGATGCCGACGCTGCACTGTCCACAAGCTTGAAGGATGACATGATACTACAACTTGACACAAAGTGGGGAATGCAAGCACTGATGGGGGGGTGTAACATCACATCTCAAGCATCTGATGAACATGAATATTGACAATGTCCCTCATTCTGCCTGATATTGTAACAGAACAACATGCAGCTTATATCATTGATCTGGGAGCCCAATCAATCACCTATACAACCTGTGAGGCACAGGAGGATCTTTTCACTTTACAATGCAATATTGCTGGCCCCAATCTTATGACTCCAGCTGCTGTGTGTCAGATTTTGTGCAAAATTAACCTTTTGTGTGTGCTGTATAGTCATGAATATATTTTGTTATTTAAATATGTGTAGTTCTGTATTCTTCAAATGAAGCTCTTAAGACGGTAAAGTGAAATAGTAAGTAGCGGAAACCTTGTAGCCAGCAGACAACCCTATTGACTTGCAAAGCCATGCAAGAGCAGAAACCACCACAACAGTAACACAACACCACCAGCACTCAAAACAGCTACTCAGCCACCCAGAACACTTAAGAAATAACATGCACACTTATCCAGCACACAAAAGAGTACACTAACTAACCACGTTTTGGAATCTGGTCAAAGTAAAAAAAATCTGAAAGGATTTTTGCTCGATGGACAATATTAGTTAAGTGGGAAATTGTATCCCCAAATAAGTGACCAGTATGATGAAATATTATTTACACTGGATCTGAATCCATAGAGGGAGTATGGATCCTAATTTTGACACATGATGGATCACTGGCACAAGGTCTTCTGTTATATTAATAGTAAAAGTATAACTGTCTAATTCCCTTTTCTCTGTATATCAGTTTATACCTGACTTCCATTATTCTGTGAAAGATGTGACGCACCTGTCAGTGACTGATGACCACCTCAAACCAACTATCTGTGGAGTACAATGTGGCCACAAGCTCACAAGGAAAGCCTGAAGTCTCCTTTTTGTGGGATACTTAAAAGTTTCCTTCCTCTCACTAAATTGGGTGTAAAATCTGTGTGCACCTGGTTGGAAATCAGCTAGATTGGAGGACAGGAGGAGGGAGACATCCTCCTTGGAGGGTCTACTCAGGGATTGTTTAGCTACAACTACTCACTGTAAACCATGGCCTCACTTGTTAATAGAGCTACATGAAGTTTTAGAAAATGCCAGATGTAGTGCCCTTTGACAAAAAGCACAATACCGCCATTAAGGCTTGATGTGCAGAGAAACAAGAGAACATCTGCATGCATGTTATACTCACCATGCAGATGAGACACTTGTATCGGTCTCCTCTCAGTATCTGCTTCTCCAGCTCTCTGATTCGAGCCTTCAGGGCCTCCATGGTGGTAGCTGTGGACTCCTCCTCTGTTACCCTGGAGCAGAGGAAGAGAAAGAAACAGAGACAGACTTGTTGAGGTTTGACATTAAAAGACATATAGCTTGGTGTGAGACGGTGTGTGAAATTCCACACCAGCCACCACTGACTAGGTAAAGTCAGGCTGTGGCAAATAAATCTGAAAACAGTGTTAACATGTGAAAATGATGTTTGTCCACACTGGTGGGGTTTTCAAGTTGTTTTACATGAACAATAACTATGCAATTGGCTGTATTTAACTTTAAGGTGGTTGGCCTTAACACTTGACACTATATCTAATTATATGTGTTCATATAATATATGTGGTATGAATTTCATTTACTGGAACATTTCAAAAAATCTGACGTAGAAACACAATTATAATGATAAAATCTTTTGTATCCTGATAACCGACGCTGTCGTTTTATCGTCCAGCCCTGGATTCTCCACAGCTTTATTTCACTGCCATCTGATTATGGCCCTTTCTGCTCTCTGTCACTCAGTATGTAGTATGACATGTTTTTTCTGAGCACCTCTTTTTCATCACCTCCTCTCTCTCTGCAGTCTCACAGCCAGGTATCTTTAAAACCTCCCATCCTTTCTTCCACTCTCCATGTCCAATATATAGTATGACAGCCTTCTATTTAACACAGCTGTATCCTCAGAGGCCCTATATGGCCACAGATTTACAACTTCAGCCCCCTTCCTCATTCATTCCCACTATCCTTTAATTTTGGTCAGCCTCCGCCCTCCTTTTCACTCCTCGTTCTCGCCTCTCCCCAACTTTAACTTAAATGCCCTGTCGTCTTTTTCTAACAACTCACGTTCACCTTTCATCCCCTGCATCTCCCCTGTTATGTTTTCCTATCCATCCCCATGTCCATCTATCCCTTGCAATTTATTTCCTTGCCTCTGAATTTATCTCCTCTTCTCCTCGTGTCCTTCCTGCATCTCTCTCTCCTCCAACTCCCTCCTTCATTCCATCCACCGTTCTCCCTTTCTTCCTGCCTCTAAGCAGCCTCTGATTAATGTGAAGCATGATAACAGAAAATGTGCATTTAACACTGTCCGACAGCATATGAAGCAGCCATAACTAAATCAATACAGCCGATGCACAGACCACAACGCTGATGATGATGATGATTTGGCGTGGGGAGACGAGGCCGCACGAGCCAGCTGGTGTTTATTATAGCCATCCGCTCGTTCTCTAGAAAGATGCAATAGCAGTGTGTGTGTGTGTGTGTGTGTGTTAAAAGGAGTGTGTGTGTTTATGGTGATGTGGTCATTTTGCAGCCTGATAGCTGGCTGATCTATGGTATTGATCTGGATGGGGAAGGACAAGCGCAGAAAAGGAAGGGAGGATGAGTGCAAAAGGGAATTATAAGTGGCTGTGTGTGTGTGTGTGTGTCCAAGGATATGGCTTCATTTGCTGCATCCGCAAACAGCAGAGGCTACAGGGGAAAGGAGACAAGGATCGACTTTCTCAATTTCCTTCTAAGAGCCGTGTTTTCATGTGCATCTGTGCAACAGCAGTATTTTTACATCTTATTTCCTTAATTTTTCTCTTCAAACAAGCTCATTAAAATAAATGGAATATTTAAAGTAAATTGAAACTTAAATCAAAATTAAACATTGCAGGTTTACATGGCCATTGCAGCGTCCCCAGAATTAAGCAGAACTGTGCAGCTTAGCAGAGAAACTTCATGATTACAGTAGGGAAACTTGTTCAGGAGCAATGAAAACTCTCAGAAAACTTTGGCAGCTTAAGTCTTGATCACACTTTAGGACAAACGCTAACAGCTGCGCACTTACACACATTCAGCGGACCTGCATTCAGTACTATACACACTACAAATGGGGATGTACGTACATGGGCACATTCCACACTTGCACATGAGAAAAAAAATGATGAGCTGAACAACATGGAAAAATAATTCAAAAAAAGAAGAAAATGGTGAGCATCCTTTCTGCTCCAACTCTTAAATCCTAAACCACAAGATATTTCCAGATTATACCACAGCCACTTTTATGACTGGTTGGCAGGTCATTGTAAACTAAAAATCTTTTAGGATTTGACTGTAGATCTGGGAAATCAAGCAATAAGAAGAAGTGACACTGGGTTCTGAGAACTTGTGACAGGAGTTTTTCACCTTTTTTTAAACATTATATAGACTTAATGCTTTATCATAAAAATAACCAACAGATTACATTGCAGCCCTGTTCGAGGCATTTTATTGCTTCGAGTTGGGTGGTTCTGTTTCTGTTTCATCCATTACAACAGAGGAATTGTACAATTTGTTAGGTATTATCCCTTACACAATGAAAATATATCTCCAGAAGGAAATCAGACATCAAGACTAACAGACTAACAGAGCAGCATTACTGAGGCTCAGGACTCAGGTCTTCATCGTGAACATTTCAACAGGTTGACTGTTTGTTGTCAAAGGGACTTCAAGGACACCACCTCTAAACACTGAGCCACCTTGCCACCACACATATAACAGGAGGTTCTGCTTCCTCCACGAGGTCTCTGGAAAAGCTCCTCCCTGTAACCCCATCACCATCCCGTGTTTATAAAGACCTAGCTGGGACTCCTAGCCTGACTCGCCACTCCATGCCCTATAAACTGCTTTACCCTCTCCTCTTATAAGTCCCGAGCTTGTAAAAAGCCATTTAGCCTTGATTAGCCTGCTAGCTTATAAAGCAGCAGTGGACTCTGGCCTGGATGGGACTGGACTGGTGCTGTCCCTCAAACAAGGCTGTCTCTTTATTTTAAGGGCTCCAATAAATCCCAGTCCACCACAAAACTCTGCCAAGGGGTTCTCCTTCCTTGTCCGAAGTGAGTTTAAGAAAGGAGATGGAAAAAAGTTTTACTCTTAAAAAAGATTCATAACTATTTTTTTCCCCAGCACTACTCCTCTCTCCTCTCTCTTATCCATGCTATCTTTATGATGAATATTCATTTAGTATGACTAATTTATATAAAACCACATTCCAAATGTGATAAAATGCTGTGTTAATTTATCTTCATGTGGCTGTGGACATCTCGACAGAGGAACAGGGAGGTGGAGGGGAAAGTGAGAGGAGAAGGAGCAAAGATTTAATGGAGGTAAAAAAAAAAAAAAAAAAAGGAGAACAGGATGATTTCACATGGCTAAGGAAAGGAAAGACAACTCTCTAGGGCTAAATGTGGCACACAGAGAGATAAACAGCCTCTCAACCAGCAAGATCCACAAGTAAAAATCCTTGAGTTTAAGGTTTTATGCTATTTGTGTGTGTCGCTGATTTAAGCTGGCTCAGGGGTTTTCAACCTTTGCAGTCTTGGAGCCAAAATAGGAAAATTTATCTCACTCTGGGACCCAGGCTTAGAAAACACTGTCATGTGAACTTGCAGGAACAAACTAACATTTCATTTCATTCAATTTGGGTTACAACTTTAAAATGTAAGGTATTCCTCAGCGAAGGACTATACGAGGATGGTCTGACTTGGCTCCTACTCGGTGAAACAGTCAAAGTTTCCATGAATGTCTGCCCTATAACATTGTGTTGAGTGTGATTTTATCACATTTGAATGTGCTTATCAAATCAGGATCCTTTTGAATCCCAAACAGAATCTGTAAGTGTAGCTCTTGTGTCGCTTTCAGTGCTGGAAGAAGTATTGAAATCCTTTACAAAGTATGACTGATCAGCTGTAACTCAGCACCTCACGTGTGTTTTGTTGATGGAGTCTGGTAGTGATAAAACTGCTGTTCCTGGTTAAACAAACTTACTCTTTAATAAAAAGATGTACCTCTGTAGGAATTCTATCCATAATGTTGTCAGACACAATCTGAGTCTGTCAGTGGCAAAAACAGGCATTTTACTGCACCTACTTTGACAACTGCTAATTGGATTACATTGCAGCAGCTGTTCACAGTTGCAGGATTCCACCGAAAGATTTTCATCTCTATCAAACATTTACGCTCAAAAACACAGGTTCAAAAATACCAAAGTTATCCTTTAACCTTCTGTGGCTATAACCTTACAACGTGACACTAAATGTTGTTTAAATGCCAGGTTTCATTTTGGCCTTTTATCAATTTAGTTTTGTAGGCCCCATTAAGTAGCTACAACTAATTATGTCTATAAAATGCTGCCATTTTGTTTGTAAATTCAACTGACAAAAGTGACTGTCAATATCCACTAAAAATATGACATTTTTGCTACCTGTATGTTTTGTACCTGGATCTATGCTAATTTAGCAAGAAGAAATTCAATGCAACTTTAAAACGGAACAAATTTGTGTATTCTACCAAAATGAAGACATTTTTGAGGAAATGAAAAAAGGCTTAGAACCCAACCCTACATTGTTCAGTCTACCTCCAGTACAGCAATGGTTGTTCTCCTACATCAGGGACTCCATGACTCCCTGTTGAGTATATTTTGCTGTCAGTACAACAGTCCTTCAAACATGGATATTTACGGGTATGTACTGTCCATCTGTTTGCTCTCTTTGACTGTGCATGACTTTATGTGTTTTAGAGTGTTTGTGAGCTCAGTGGGACTACTCTGGTCTGGTTGATTTTAACTGAAGTTGTGGTCTTGATCTGAAGACATGGCGTCATAAAACCGGAGCTACAAGCACTGAAATACAGCTTCCATTCACACAACATGCTACTGCTCCAACTTAGTTACTGCCCCATAGGGCTGTTTGGATGGTATATACATGTTTGTGGGTGAAACTGCAGTACATGTCTATCTCAAGTCATCCCTATGGCAAAAAAGGAGAGAGCCGGAAAGGGACAGATAGATGGTTCTGCCTCCTCTCTATTTAGCGCTCTGTCCCCAACATGTGTGGGGTTATTTCTCATTTCATTAGTGCGCGTGTGTGTGTGTGTGTCTATGTGTAGCTGAAGACCTCTACCATCCATCTCAATAAGCCCTGTGTCTTAATCTACTATCTACCTACATTTCAGCCTCACTCAGCTTCCCTCTCAACACAGGGACAAACAAAATGAAAAAATTACGTTACAATTAATTAAAAAACTATTTTGGCACCAAATTGAAGCAAACATTTCACCTACCAGGTAGGAAAAATACATTTCTCACATGTATGTGCTGTGAAAATAGGAGCAGTAAATCCCTTTAGAGCATTGTTCTCTGCTGCACCCTGTTAACCAAGGCCTTAACTACACTGACACACCATGATAAAACATTTAAGTCACTATTGATTTCCCCTGCCTCAGCCCGATGTGTGTGTATGTATGTGTGTGTGTGTAGATCTCAGATGGCAAAAGGGAAGGGGTGGAGGGCGTCTTGTAAGTGCCCGAGAAAAATTGAGACAGAGGACTGGAAGAAAAGAGAAATGGGAAAGAGGAAGAAGGGAGAAAGAGAGAGAAATGTGGTATAGGGACAGAACAATAAAGAGGAAAGGAAAAGGCTGAGAAAGAGACTGGCCAGTGTGTGTGTGTATGAGGGGGGGAAAGGAAGGTAGAAATCTAGCTTCATCACTTCCAAATTGAGGACAGATTCAATTATTTGCAGAAACCACATGGAAATCTCTCCGCATTGTTCCAGCTGGAGCACCAAATTTGGCAGCAATCACATTGGCGGCATTGGAGGGGCCATTTATCTTGGAGGGAAAGAGCGTCTCAGGCGTTGTACGTGTATATGTATGTATGTGTGTGCGTGACTGTGTGTGTGTGTGAGCTCATTTATCTTGCAGGGGAATGAGCAGGGGAACGAAGACGCCCCGGGAGGCGACCAGATCATTACCCATCTGGGATCAGAGACAGAGAGAGAGACAGGGAGAGAGAGAGAGAGAGAGGGATTTCACTAAGGCTGCCCTGTGCAAAACCACACACACACACACACACACGTGTACAATGTATCAATGTAACGAAAGGAGACAAATCTCATTTTCATTTGGGGACAGAGGGGCACAGAAGCTCCACAAATACAGGCATTTATAGGAAACGGAGAGGAGTAAGGCAGGGAATTGTTCCAGCCAGCCAGCCGACTGCTTGTTCCAATGCAATCATTCAGCATCTAGTTGGCTCCCTAAATGGATACTTAGATTAAGGCATGTTCTGCTCCAGGTGGCCACTAAGACCTTAGCTAGAACATCATGCAACACCCAAACCTTCATTTGGGCCATAAAACAGTCATAAGATCGGACTGTCTGAAGAGAAACTAATATTTATGGTCCTGGACAATGATCTTTAGGTGAAATTTAGCAACAGGATTTACAAGAGCTTTGACAAAAATCTTAAGAACCAAGAATTTAGGAATAGCAGCACTGACTGTACTGTATCACTGAGGTAATACCTTCAGTGATCCAGGTTGGTGGTATAGGCTGCATTACTTCCTGCTATATATCAGCCTATTCAAAGAAGCAATATGATATCACTGCTCTCTTCCTTTTCCCAAATAATAAAAAAAGCTATGTCTGACCGCTGCCTCCCAACACAGTGACTGACCGCTCTACATCGCTGTCTCTCAAACACAAACACACACAGACAAGCTAAAACAGGGACGATCACACCGCAAATTATCGAATGCATCCCCTCGTTCAGCAAACACACACACACAGCTCTTGCCTTGCAGGGCTGTCTCTGATCAATACGCCTCAAGCTGCTCTGCTTATTCACCAGTTATCACCTCTGCTGATATTTAATACGAGGAACACACACACACACCGGGTGCTGATTGATTCATTTAAATGAACCATTTATCGCATGCAGCCCCCCTCAGACATGAAAGGGGAGGGGTTATGAGAAGCTATAACCATGCAGGTAATATTTCAGTGTGTATGCGTTTTAAACCTCAAATCACCACATTCTCTCATTAGTTTACTGGTCAGCAGACAGTGTGGCCTTTGACTCAGGCATCCAATGACAGGGAAAACACATCCATGAAATCTCTCTTCACTCTAACATTTTACCTGAGGAAATGACTGAAGAGGGAAAGGTTAAAAATGAGGTAAGAGTGGTGATTTTTAAGGGGCGCTTGAGGTGGACAAAGGAAATCACTTTAAAAAATATGGATTGGGATGGAAGGCAACAAGGAGACAGCAGAATGCTGACCCCAGGTCTGTGTGTGTGTGTGTGTGTGTGTGTGTGTGTGTGTGTGTGTAATTGCACAGGGCAAAAGGACAGGAGAATATGCCAGACATGCAAAAGCAACCAATCAACCGAATCCCTCAGTCTCTTTGCTTGCTTACCCGCTGATGTTTTGCTCTCATTCTCACAATGAGCTGACCTCTATTACTATTGCAGGGGATGGTGTGTGTGTGAATGTGTGAGTGTGTAAGATTGTTTACTTGTGGAAGAATATGGATAAGGAGATGGAAATGGGGGAATTACAGAGCACTGGCCTTTCACACACAGGGATGTTCTAATGGATAGGATAGGGCGGCAGTGTGTGTGTTTGAACAGTAACCAGGTAAAGGATTTGTTTTTGCACCGTGACATCATTTTAGGAAGTGAACATTTTTGGAGTATTTCTGCTGTACTTACAGACATACAGTCTTATTTATTTGCTAGTGTTTATCAAAGGGGCATTCCACTGATTTTAGACATGAAAGTCTAATTACTTGTCATGAGAGGTAATACACACAAAAAAACACAAACAATACAAAGAAAATCTAAGCGCTATCTGTATGAATGCCAAGTGTGATTTTCAGTCTTCAACTTTGATACGAGCTTACTATTATGCATCATGTGTCCGTGTCTGAACTGTGTTGGAGGCATGTGTGTACAGCAGTGTGAACAAAGATTTGCCCTGACACTAGTGTGTGTCTGGTATCTGTTTGTGTCTGTGTCCCCATTAATGCTTCTAAGGCAGCTCTGTGCTCTAAGAGAACACAACTGCAGAGAAAATCAATACCTGGAGATCCTCCCTTTCTCACACTCTCACACACACACACACACACACACACACACAGTGAGAACAGACCCCGCACAAAATGTATCATTTATGACCACTGCAAGTTGACTCCCTCGCAAGTAAGAAAACTCATCACAAAGTCATAGAATCACTATGAATGTGTTTGTGTGTGTGTGTGTGTGTGTGTGTGTGTGTGTGTGTGTGGTCTATCTGGTGCTGCAATGGGAAACGTGACAGAGTCGTTTTCTGTCTCACCTTTTACAACCATGTGTGTTTGTGTGCGTTATTTCTGGGTAACCTACTTTTCGATCTCGCTGTTTTTACAGGTGCGCGGGGCGCAGGAGGAAGAGGAGGATGATGAAGGAGTGCTGGGGTCTGTCATGCTGCTCTCTCCATTGCTTGTTGAAGGCATCTCTGTAGACATACACAAGAGCAAAATGGTTAGCAATACGCACCTGCACAGAAAAAAATCAGAAAACACTGCTATAAACAAATAAAAAAACTATGGGATCATGTCTGCTCATGGCTTTACTTGAGTGTTACTTGATATGACATATGGAGTAGCCGTTAGTTTAAGCTGCTGTCTTGTCTAAACTTACCATCACTGGCCCATTTGGAGAACTCAGGCGTTATTCTGTTAGAAGGCATCCCACCGCTACAACACAGAGACACAAACACTGGTGTGAGCAAGACCTTTAAGATATATCAGTGCAGTATAACAGTAGTTGAATGAAACGATTTGTCAATTAACTGGTGGACAGGAAAATAATTGGCAACTATTTTGATAAGTGATAGATTGTTTAATTCATTTATCAAGGGAAGAACACCAAAAAATGTCTGTTCCCAGCCTCTCGAATATGAATATTCTTATTTTATATTGTTGTAAATTGAATAGTTTTGGTTGTCAGTGGTCTTGGACTTCTGGTTGGACAAAAGACATTTGAAAACAAAAACTAGAATGTATATTTTATACACTCAACAATTCAACAAGAAAATAATCAGTAGACTAATCAATAAAGAAAACAGCCCCAGACAGTGCTATGGTGAATCTAGTAGTTAAGTCGACGTACTTGAGCACGGCTCCCCGTAGCGCCTCCCTCTCTCTGGCCTCTCCTTGGTCCTCTCCAGCTCCAGAGCAGGGGATGATATCGGCCTCGGTGTACTGGGCTTTGCCGTACTCCAAGGTGTCGTCTCCGTCCACATCGAGGTCGGCGTCGCTGTCCGCTGCGCTTTCCTTGATGTTACACGTGGCAAAACCTGTTCCTGTGAAACAACAGAGACACTTTTCAGCATTACTTTCACTTATACAAAGTACAAAGTAGGACACTAGGAATCAGTGAAAACTTCAGGCCTCAGGTCACTGACACACAGTCTAACCTGCACTCTGCCTAGACACAAATCAAATGTATTCATCTACAATGGTAGTGCTGTACTACAATTACAGGCCTCATGACTTCTCCAGAACAGGGCAAGGGGCAAGGTTTTGCTCAACAGGTGGTAACTGCAAGTCACACCTCATGGTAAACCTGCCCAGTTTAGGAAATTCGTTTTTTTTCTTTGCTTTACTTTGAAATTGTGCCTCAACTGAATATCATAGTAAGAAGCTTTGGGCAAATCACAGGAAAAAATGATTAATAAGTTTAATAAAACAATTAAATTAAATTCCATCCTGCATTAAAAAAAAAAACACCCTTTCAGGACTCCATCGCCTGTTTTTAAGACATTTCAAAACTTTATCTTAAATTTGGCTCAGCTTATTTCTATTTTGAGATAACCAGGAGGAAGGTGAGGAAAACAGGAAAATTTGGTCAGAGGAAGAGGGTGGAGAGAGAGAGACAGCATGGGATGAACTGATGAAGACCGACACCTTACCCATCAATCTCTGAGAGAGAGAGAAAGAGAGAGAGAGATAAATCCAGTGATGAACGCTCAGACAAACCCTTACCGCTGCCTGACTGCTCCCTTCAGCTCCACTTAGCCACAGAGCTGGCTGTGTGTGTGTGTCCGTCACTTAGAGGCGTCTCTTCAGTGTTTGTTTGAGACTGTCTGTCCCTCTGTCACTTAGGCCCTGTCTCACCAACCCCTTGAAGGTGTGTGTGTGTGTGTGCGCACGAGTGTGAGAGTCTGTCTACCTGTCACTTAGACCATGTCTATCTACTACGCAAAGGTAGGTGTGTGTGAGTGTGCAGGAACGTTAAAGTGTGTATGTCACTTACACCCTGACTATTTAAGCACTTGAAGGTAGGTAGTATGTGTGTGTATGTGCACACTTGTGCTTCACTTGAGATGTGAGTCTGAAGGTGTCTGTGTGTGTCTACCAGTGACAGGCCTGACAGCCATCTTATTTACACCTATCCCAATTTCTACAAGCTCTCAGCTGGACTAGTGTGTGTATGTGTGTGTGTGCGACAAGAGTGTGTGGGACCAGATACAAGGTAGACAGAGTTGACAGCCATCTTATTTAACCCTCTGTCCCAGTCCATGTATGTGTGTGTGCATGTGCGCGCGTCTCGATACTAGACTTCCTCTAACAGTTGGTCTCAGTGCAGTACGGTGTCTCACTACACTACAGTGTCTTTGTCAAAGTGCAAATCAGCCGCTAGGGCTCGTCTCCAAGGTTCTTCTGGGATTTAAGCAGCTGCCACTGTTTCTTGTCCTACCTAACTCTGTAATTCATTTCACTCTTACTCTGGAAAGAATAAAAAATGAGCAGGGAGAGGAAAGACTGTGAGCATGGAACGACTGAAAGCTGCTGTGATAAAACGCGCCACCAATGCTAAGCCATTTTACAACAGGCCCATGGTTTTTAGTGATCAAATAAAAAGGACCTTTTAACTTTTATTTGGTCTCGGCGGCAGAGGGGAACATATGGGAACAATGGTCGCACAGAGTAAATCTAGCAGCCTGCTGGCTCTGTTCAGCTACTGAGGCTATAGGTTTTCAGGGCATGGCAGAAGGCGAACAGAGCACGTTACAGCAGACAGAAACGCCTGGACTTCCATGCATGTTCCATATCTTCAATTTGAAAGATAAGTCTTCCAGGTATGGAGTTTTTTCCCCACCTCTTTACCAGTGAAAACCTAGTTCAGTTTCCGATGTCATATCTAACAACATTTATTAGATATGAACAGTTTATTTGATGTTTTTGTACTGGTACATGTAGGGGTTTTATCAACCACTTTTAGTCCTTGTATTGTATCTTCATTAGACATCTCTAGAGCTGCAGCAATTAGTTGACTAATCAATCTAAAAAAATCTGCAACTGTTTTATAATAATCACTTTCCATTTTTCAAGCAAAAATGCCTAACATTTGATTTCTGATTAGGCACCCAATGTGATCAAGACATGATCAAAATCATCCCAATTCATTTGTGCACATAAAATAAAAATCTGTGCTCTATCCATTTATGAGAAATTTTATATTAAAATTTTAAGTATAAGGCTATTCTGTCAGCACCCTGTTAACACCTAGGTGACTCCAAAGTGTCCTGATTCACAAAACAACCATCTGTGCTTTATTCAAGTTATGAGTAGCATACATCAGAGAAATAAAATGTGATAACCTTAATGTTTGCTTTGCTTGCACAAACGTGCATAAAAAATACAAATCAATGAGATCATTTTGGAGTCATTAATGGGATGCCTTAAAATGTAATGTTAGTTTTATGACAAATGGTGGCAGCACAGATTTTTGTTTGGCCTGCAAAAACATACACAAAATCTATGTCCTGATCATATGGGATTCCAACTTCAAACTTTGTCCTGTACACCTTTAGGCGACGATCATATGACAATACGTTTTAAGCTTTTTCATTCATGGATATGTGTAAATGCGGGTCCAGCATCTGGCAGCACTGATGCTGAAAAAAGTCTCCTGTATAGACATAACAATCAATTATTCATCTAAATAATTAGCAGATTCATTGATAATGAAGACCCCTGAAAAAATGAGTTGCAGTCCCAGACCTCACTGAGGATAGCCAGCGGTTGAATAGAACAGTGACACAGAAGTTTTCATTTTTTAAAAATCTTATTGATACACATGTACATCTATACATCTACTTCAAAACTGGATTTCACACGGCCTGAGTGTATACTATACATATCTGTAGTGCTTTCACTGTGAGTATAAGTGTGGCCTGTTTGATATATGTGTGTGTGTGTTCCAAGTGCTTTTACCTGTCCCTCTAAGCAGTCTTGGCAGGCCAATCTAATCTGGCCAGGGAAAGGTCAGCCCCACTCTAACTGCCTTTCACTCACATTATGCACCCCCCCCCCCCCCCCAAAAAACCCCTCTTTTTTTCTTCACCTCTCTTCCTCTTCATTCCTCCTTTCTTCACCTCCTTTCCCCTCCCTTTTGGATCATCACCTTTATTCTTTCAGATCTCTCCCACCTATCCTCTCTTCACTTTTCTTCACTTCCCTTGCACATCACAGTTTGCACATCTCTTCCGCCACCACTCTATTTTTCTCTCTACTCATGTATCACCTGTTCTGTTTCTCCCTCTGCTATACCAGTCCTGCTCAATGAACTGTTCCCCTCTTTTCTGCTAGACAGGACAGGATCAATACACACACATCCTCCTGCACAGCCATCCTGGTCTCATTATAACTAACTCCTGAATATCGTTAACTCTGAACATGCTAACTACACATTTTATCGCCCGACTTACACGCTTCATGACAGAAACACAGGAGACATTCAATTTACATACATGTCACCACAACAACACAACAAGGACAGATCTGAAAAGACAGGCAGGATCAAAGGACTCTGGGAGCCCAGATCAACCCATCGACCGACCTCGGCGACACCCCGTTACCATAGCAATTATCGGGACCCCCTAAGAAGCAGAAAGGAGGGGTGTCAAAGGTCATCGCACTTTCTATCTTTCTGCCATTTACAGGTCAGAGAGAGAGAGAGGGAGAGAGATGGGGAAAGGGATGCAGACACAAAGACATGAGACGGCCATCTTTGAAGTCCATTTACAAAGAAGAGATTTCTCCTCTTCCTCCATCCCTCTGTGCCATCTCAACCTGCAGTAATCCCCCTCTTCTCCTCCTCGTCTCTCAGGACAGCCTCATATCAAACTGCAGGATCTGTCTGTCTGTCTGCCGTTCCATCGGTCTCTCCTCTGCCACACTAACAGATCAACTATTTTGTTCCAAACAGTTACAGTTTGTGTTTTTCAGCTTGGTGAGGATGTTGCTGAATATTTAGCTACAGCAAGAGAGAGAAACAAAGAGAAACATAGAGCAGCAGGAAAAATAAAAATAAAAATTTTAAAAATAAAAAAACATATAAACAAAAAAACAAAGCTGAGCACTTTGAAGACAAAACTACATGGACGGAAAACTACAAGTGTGTGGATTACTTGAATAACAATATATTTAATATTATTTGTAGCTGTTACAGATGTGTTACTTTCCTGATCCATAATGAATTATATATAATTATATATCACAGGTCTGTCTTCCTGTGTCACGTTCATCATTCCCAACGTTCATATTTAGGCCTGATGCTGGAAATTCAGGATGGAAAATCTGACCCGGGCATTAGTCAGACTTTGTTGTAGAGATGTTGCCGTGTACCCAGACAATTACTCCGATGCGTAGAAGTTATCAAAATCGTTGGTTTGGTATCTAATTGCAAATGAAATGAATGGTCTTGCAAAATATCTTAATATCTTAAAACAAAGTTATAGAAAAATAATTATTGTTTTGGTACCAGTCACTGGTACCAACTCTGTATGTCAGATTGGCACTAGTATCAAAAAGCTTTAAAACAACACCCTACTCTATCATAACAAATTCCGGAGAAATCCAAGTTTTTCTTCTTCTTGACATTTTAATGTATTCTGATATGAAGTTATGAAGTAAAATCTAGTTACTTCCCAGCTCATAAAACTTAGACTTAGACCGTCCACTAGACAGATAAAGAAAGTTCTCTGTCTGTGCTATATGGGTCCTTTCAACCTGGCTAAGCTGGTGCGAGACACAGGGAAGTCTTCCCTCACACAGAGTTGAATCATAAACTGATCCTGTTCGATTTTTCCTCGGTCCCTTCCTCCCACCCTCCCTCTCTCCTCTCTCCCCTTGAAAGGGCCTCGTTCCTCTGCCTTTCTTCCTTGCAGTGTCAAAGGGAGGGAAGGATGGTGGCACTTCACAGAGGGATAGGCCCTCTCTTCATCCCGCCAGCTGAGGAGACCCCCCTGCAACATCTCTATATCCGTCTAGCCTGCCGAGAGCCTGCTGGATTCAGCGGCGTGTTAGAACCACTGAGGAGCTTTCAAGACAAATCCACCTTCTGAGCCTTCTGCCGAGTGTGTGTGTGTGTGTATGCGTGCGTTTCAAGTCGCTCTCCCCAGGCCACCTCAGTTATCTGTGTCACATCACAAGGTGCCCTATTAGAGCGCGGCAGAAGGGTCCTGTGTCTGCTCGTTTAACAACGTGAAAAGAGAGATGGACGGATGGAGGGAGCGTCGGGGAGATGGATGGACGGGTGAAGAAGCCACCTCCCACCCCACGAGCTCCTCTTAGTTGAGATTTCAACATTGATCTATCTTGTCTCCTCTCTCTCTGGCTTGCAGAGAGGGGAGGGAGGGGGAGAGAGGGAGGCAGGTGAGGCTCAGCATGTGAGTGTTTAACAACGGATCGAACGCGGAGAGAAGGAGGAGAGCAGGAAGAGGGACAGATGAAAGCAGAGGCAGAGCCAAGAGAGTCTGAAAGAGCCTCTTAGAGATGACAACAACTCTTTAACTCTCTCTGTGCACTTGCTGATGCCTTGCTTTCTCTCCACATTTTACACACAAACACAACTCAAGCCACAACAGGAGGCCACTGTGGAGCACAGTGCAGTTCAAAGCTGCATTTATTTCTAACACTTAGGTAAACAGAAATAAAATGTCTGTTCTGTTTAGAAGAACATAATTTGGCTTGGACTTAAATGGTTCTTCTAGCAAGCAAACAACATTGGTTTTCATAATCATAAGTAATTAGAGCAGTGAGTCATTGTATTGAATTACTTTATTATTATTATACTGCATATCATAGCAGCATCAAAATATGTCAGGTACTGAAAGCTGCCATCAAACACTATGATTCATACTTTTCCTTACTTTTTCTTCTGAATTAAAATCCTCGCTTTGACAATTTTCCATAATTTTACTCTGGAAAAGTTGCTTGTGTGACAAAATTTGGTATTTGAGAACTGCGGTACATTTTATTTTGCTATTAATACCAAAGCACAGGTTTTGTATCAGCACTAATGTTCCTTCTATCCAGTCCTTCTAATACTTGTGGAATTGACAAATGCACCCTTGCATATGTTGCTGAAATAATCAAAAGATAATCAATTAAGCAATTTGAGGGACTACTGAAAATGTTTGACAGCAGTTAATCATTAAATGTCGTGTCTACACAAGAGTGTGTGTGTGTGCGTTAGCAGAGCAGCAGCTCCATCTGTGTTCAGGTACAGTTCTGAGTGTAGGTAACCTGCATTTTGGAGGAGTTCAGTTTCCCAGAGCCTAAATTGACATTTTTTAATTACTTATTCTGACATTTTTGCTTGGAACAAGGACTGATCTGATGAATCAGTTCTTAAAACATCGGAGACTGATATTAGTTAAACATATATAAACTATAAGTTTGAGAAGAGAGACTAAAAAAAGACAGTGACAGAGAGGTAAGTGGGAGCACTGTGCTCCGCAGTGACCAGCTCTCATCCAGTTCTATAATTGCATTTCTGGGCTCACTCACACACACACACACACACACACACACACACACACACACACACAGAGTGGTGACCAACAGGTCAATTGCCCAACTAAATGTGTTTTCCTTCCCCTTGCTAAGAGGGTTGTGTGGGGGCCGAGCCAAGCTGAGCTGGGCTGACCCCAGGCCAGCCCACACTGCCACCAGACCACTGGCACCATTACGGCTCCCTGGTCACATTCAACACTGGTCTTACAGAGCTAACACTGCTCACACTGGACGGTAACAGAGGGAATGATGGATGAGCAGAGAAACAAAGGAGGAGGCAGGCAGACAGAGAGAGGGGAAGGAGAGAACAAACAGGGAGCTGGGCTGACCCTGTCTACACACTGTAAACTACTATGACTGGACACGACCGTGGAGCCGTGACAGGTCAGTCAGTCATCTAACAAGCAGACGACTGCATGCACACCAGCACTGACAACACTGCTGTTTCAGAAAATGACAGGAAAGACAACTTACCTCTGAAAAGAAAGTTAGCATTTGAAATACGACCAGCATGGTGTTACATGAGAGGTGTGTGTGTGTTTGTACCTCTGAAGCCTCCCTCCAGCAAAGCTGTAGCTCTGATCCTCTTCTGCCCCGCCCACTCGTACTCCTCGAAGCCCCGCCCATTCTCTCCATCCATGTCTGCAGAGTCATCGTCGCCTAATGCACCCTCCCGCTGACACACAAACACACACAAGGACACATATTAATCACAGCAACAATATACTTTTTTTTTTTTTTTTTTTAAAGGAAAGAGCTACTGTTTTTTACTCTTTTGGAGACACATGTCTTTTAAATTGAGATTTCTTTCTCACAGATTTCAACAACCTAAAAGGCACGATTTTACTGCCCTACTGTGAAAGATAGGCCAATCTCCACAGCACACTAAACCTGTACTGTAACAAATCAAGGGGAGCTGTGATCAGGAACTGTACTGTTGGCATGTTGAGGTAGGGCTGGGTGATGTGGCCACAAATGTTATCACAATAAAATTTGCCAACAGTGGAATATTTCACAAATCTGAGGTAGAGACAATTATAATGATAAAATCTAACCAAGCTAATCTAGAACCTATCTTGCACAATGAATACTTCTAATCCTGCGACATGATTGGCAGGTGGTGATTAATTTCTGTGCGTACTGTCTAAGCATGGAAATCAATTATATTGAACACTTATTGACCATTTATTATATTACATAATATGTAATGACACAATTATATATTCTATTAAAGAAAATTATATCAGAATTCTGAATTAATGTTACTTTTTTTTTTTTATCCCCCAGGCCTACAGTATGTTGAGGATATCCAAAGGACAAGAATGGCAAGGGAAAAGACACTTACATGGTCAAAGTTTGGGGTTTGCTCCAACTGTACTAACACCTAAACATCTCTCTCTCTTTTCCTCCTCTTTTGCAGCATTTTTTTTTAAACAAATCCAAACAGCAAAGCAAAGAAAGGAGACTGTTTTCGCAACAGCTTTGTTTGACTGTGCTTGTAGCTATAATGAAGTCTATTCCACCTTGGAGGGGTCTGAAATATATTTGCTGAAAGAAATGCGGAAAAATGTCCAAATTATGTTTCACTTGATTTTTACTGAGCCAAGACTTGACCTCTGTGGATAATGTTCCACTCTCTGCAATTGCTTCAGAATAAACCAATTCAATAAGTTTAGGGAGGATTCAAATCTTAAGCCAATTATGCCTTATTTTAAATTATTTTATAAATACAGTATATGATCTTCTTGTTCAAAAAATTTGGAAAATCCTGTGCTGTGAACACAGCTCCCGTAGCAAGGTACAGTACTGGAAGAACAAAAGTGTGATACTGAATAACAGATATTAGTGTCTAGCTAGGGTAATGGATAGTCAGTGAGGTGAGATACAGGAGGAGTGGTGATTAGTGGTCACTTTTCTACAGTAAGTAAGAAGCTACATCCTCAGAATCTACACGAAAACAAGAGGTACCCAACTGCAACAGGAAGGCCTGTTACTGATTGACAATAAAAATTAAAAAAAAACTACAGACGTGATCGTTATGCTCATACGGGAGCAACATGCCAATGAAAATGATGCAGCCATGTCATATGGGAGAAACTGCAGATATGAGCTTTTTGAAACTGCTGTTAATGCCAACTTTGAAGTGGGTAAGCTGTGCAAATTTGGTGAATGCAAATGCGCACGTAAAGGAGAAAAATGACACTAAAGGCATTAAGTGATCATTATTCTTAATAAGCCTTGGACTCAATTTCATGTGGGGCATTGGAATATTTAGTTTGCTGTCAAATATGAACTCAACCAATCACTCGTTACATGCCCATTTAGTTAAAAAAAAAAAAAAGTATATAAATTTAAAAATTTTTTGTATGTGCAAACTGAATTTTGCCTGAATTTTGTCTACCACAAGCTTTAATCTCTGCATTAGACTGATTCAAGTGAGTTTAAACATGTACAAATGTTTATGTCACTGTTGTATGTATGTTCCAGTCTTTCTGACAGTTACTCCCATATGATGTGAATGCAGTACCCGCCATTTAAAGAACGTTAAAGAGCTCAGGTGGTCAGTATCTAGATGAACTACTGTTGCTACTGGCTGGTATCTTCACTACAGTACAGATGTGACTGGACAGCATCTACAAGAGGTAAAGAAGGTGACTGGTCAGCATCTACAGGAAAAGAAGGGTTGATAGGCTGTCCGACTGGCGGTAGGTGGGGTTCGGGGCCCGGAATGTACTACCTGGATCAGGCATTGTTCCACATGTCTACTCATCTCCTCCTCGCTCCCAGCCAATGGGGCGCTGCACAGCGGACATACCTGGCCCCCCTCCTCAGGCTTCCTCCTCTTCATCTTCCCTATACGGGCTGGAGACACAGGTGGTATTCAAACAAAGAGAGAAAGAGAGGGAGAGAGAAAGAGAGAGAGATTTTTATTGTCAAGTTGCTTTTAAATGTTAATAATTATTTAAGTTTTCCCTACACAATAATATCACTGGTTTCAAGGCACAGGAGACAATCTAAAAAGGCCTGAGGGATATTTATGTCAGATGAATGTGTTCTTTGATTGAATGTAATATAACTCCCCAACAGGCCTGCCCTCTATTCTCAGTTCTGTACAAGCCTACAAGCAGCTCAGGTGGCTAAATTTGGCCCCTCCTGAAATGTGTTAAGAAAGAAATGACAAGAGCTGGATGTGACAGTCTCAATACTCCTCTACATCTATGCCACCCCTCTCCCTCCATTTCTTCCCATTTTCCTCTCCTTCCCCCCACAGCTTCTCCCCACCATACACACACACACACACACTTAATTAGAAATTTAACAGAGCAGAACAGCCGTCATTGCGCCCCGAGTCTCTGTCGTTTTTTCTTAACTGCAAATGGTGCACGGGGACATTAATTTTTAGCTGGCTGGGAAAGCAGAGGAGGCCAAGAGGGACTGTGGCAAGGGGTGGAGGGAGAAGAGGAGGACATAAGGCAATACACCATTACTGCAGGGGAAGGAGATGGAGGGAGTGAGGCTGTGAGGGTTAAAAAGAGAAATGGCATCCTCCTCCTCCTCACCAGTTCTCCCCTGACACTAATCGAGGGGAGCGTTGTTGAATACAAAAGGGAAAGGGCTGCTAATTAGGTCCGGCAGGGATCTCTGCCCCCCCTCAGCTGTTATACCCCACATGAGAATGATCCCTGGTTCCACATGAGGGGAGGAGAGAGAAAGTAATGGAGGGCGAAGTTTAAACTAAGACTTCTTCAACTCTTGTCATGGGCTCTGACTAAAAGCAAGTTATCTGTGTGCTGCATCGAGACTGAGAAGAAAGGGAAAGCAAGTAACACTCTTCCTTTGAAGATGATGACCACTACGAATACATGGTGCCAAAAAATACTGAAATGTGAGACCATTTTCAGTCACCAGGAGGGAACATCCGTTGATGCTGTGGTATATAACACAAGGTGCTTGCAGGAATATACACTGTATTGTAAGCAGTTTCTTTAGATCAAATTAGCATCAAATGATGAGGCATTTTCACAGCAGACATTTTGTTGTAATAGGCACAGGTGCAGCACAGGTGTCACTAATAGCGTTATAATGACTGTTCTATTCAAGTGTCCCACTGAGCCTTGACAGTGAGACAATGAGCCAGCATGGACCATACTAGGATCCTGAGTGTGCAGCCTATTGGCCACATTGCCACCTGTGTAACACCTTTTATGACGCCTTCAATGATGCCTGTTAAGGCTTTGGAGAAGTGAAGCGACCCAATATAAAATCTGACACCACCAATCATGAAGCCAGCTAGAAAATATTACCAAAATATTTCAGTCACAGAGCACAGCTCACAGATAATCTCAAAAGTAAAAGTACCTGTCAATCTTTGAAAAACCTGGAATGTTGTTTATCAACACTTAAAATTGTTCTGACTGTAAGACTCAAAGTCTTCTAACTATCTGGATGGAAAAAATATTATAAATAAATAAATATTATAAATAATAAATATTATATGTCTTTTAGCCCTTTTCCCAAATTTTTCCTCATCCACATGAAGACGGTAGCTGGAAATGACAAAGGTCCATGTTCAATTTGTACAAAGTGAAGCAATAGTTAAATTCTTGACATCCGCTATACAGCTATACTGGTATACATTTATATATTTTTTGTTATATTTTCACTCAAAAGAATGTGAATATATTGCTCTTGTATTTTACAGAAAGAGCGAGGGCGTGTTCTGGCTACCTGTATTTGAAAAAAAAAAAAAAATCGTCATCAGGTCCTGGATGAGGCATAAGCAACAATGAGACCACACATTGAAAACTTCTTGTTGAGACTGACACAAAAATCTACTGTAGGAGCCACAGGTGTCGTCACATGATATCATCAATATGGGATGATGATAGATCAACATCCTCTGACACCCCAGGACATACACAGTGGTAGAACGCAAACCTCTCAGAGCTAACAAAACATCAGGTAATTAACTTTCATGATATAAACATACTGCATGACAAAAAAAAAAAAAAAAACGTTGTCTCCTGAGCCTTAACATCAGTGATATCATAATGTTACTCAGTTATTTGTGGTTATGATAACTACTTTTTTTTCTTTTACACACGTATTTTAACTGCTGGAAATTTACATATAACTTTTCTGCTTTGTATGACACTGTGTTTATTCCATTTTCTTTAATTTCCCAATGTATTCTACCTTATCTCTAAAATCAATGACCAACTTCAATGACCAAATTTAAGTCTGAGAACAGTAATAAACTCTTAATATGGACATTTTGATCAAATGAATTCGTTAGAGCCATACAATGTGTATTCAAAAGCATCATTAAGTATCACTCAGGAGATGAGACGATATGTGTACATACCATTCAATCTTGTTTGCCTGTTTGCCCGAACTCGTAAAAATGTCTGCAAGCAAAAAGGAAAAGAAGAGGAAGGAAATATAC